>OX101754.1:31392305-31794554 GCA_944452675.1 Tachina lurida | reverse complement strand
TAGCGAGCTATAGCAGCCTATAGCAGCTATCTAGCAAGCTATAGCAGCTATCTAGCGAGCTATAGCAGCCAATAGCAGCTAGCTAGCGAGCTATTGCAGCCTATAGCAGCTAGCTAGCGAGCTATAGCAGCCTATAGCAGCTAGCTAGCGAGCTATAGCAGCCTATAGCAGCCTATAGCAGCTAGCTAGCGAGCTATAGCAGCCTATAGCAGCCTATAGCAGCTAGCTAGCGAGCTATAGCAGCCTATAGCAGCCTATAGCAGCTAGCTAGCGAGCTATAGCAGCCTATAGCAGCTAGCTAGCGAGCTATAGCAGCCTATAGCAGCCTATAGCAGCTAGCTAGCGAGCTATAGCAGCCTATAGCAGCTAGCTAGCGAGCTATAGCAGCCTATAGCAGCCTATAGCAGCTAGCTAGCGAGCTATAGCAGCCTATAGCAGCCTATAGCAGCTAGCTAGCGAGCTATAGCAGCCTATAGCAGCTAGCTAGCGAGCTATAGCAGCATATAGCAGCTAGCTAGCGAGCTATAGCAGCCTGTAGCAGCTAGCTAGCGAGCTATAGCAGCCTATAGCAGCTAGCTAGCGACCTATAGCAGCATATAGCAGCTAGCTAGCGAGCTATAGCAGCATATAGCAGCTAGCTAGCGAGCTATAGCAGCATATAGCAGCTAGCTAGCGAGCTATAGCAGCATATAGCAGCTAGCTAGCGAGCTATAGCAGCATATAGCAGCTAGCTAGCGAGCTATAGCAGCATATAGCAGCTAGCTAGCGAGCTATAGCAGCCTATAGCAGCTAGCTAGCGAGCTATAGCAGCCTATAGCTGCTAGCTAGTGAGCTATAGCAGCCTATAGCAGCATATAGCTGCTAGCTAGCGAGCTATAGCAGCCTATAGCAGCTAGCTAGCGAGCTATAGCAGCGTATAGCAGCTAGCTAGCGAGCTATAGCAGCCTATAGCAGCTAGCTAGCGAGCTATAGCAGCCTATAGCAGCTAGCTAGCGAGCTATAGCAGCCTATAGCAGCTAGCTAGCGAGCTATAGCAGCCTATAGCAGCTAGCTAGCGAGCTATAGCAACATATAGCAGCTAGCTAGCGAGCTATAGCAACATATAGCAGCTAGCTAACGAGCTATAGCAGCATATAGCAGCTAGCTAGCGAGCTATAGCAGCCTATAGCAGCTAGCTAGCGATCTATAGCAGCCTATAACAGCTAGCTAGCGATCTATAGCAGCATATAGCAGCTAGCTAGCGAGCTATAGCAGCATATAGCAGCTAGCTAGCGATCTATAGCAGCCTATAGCAGCTAGCTAGCGATCTATAGCAGCATATAGCAGCTAGCTAGCAAGCTATAGCACCTATCTAGCGAGCTATAGCAGCTATCTAGCAAGCTATAGCAGCTATCTAGCTAGCTATAGCAGCCTATAGCAGCTAGCTAGCGAGCTATTGCAGCCTATAGCAGCTAGCTAGCGAGCTATAGCAGCCTATAGCAGCTACCTAGCGAGCTATAGCAGCCTATAGCAGCTATCTAGCAAGCTATAGCACCTATCTAGCGAGCTATAGCAGTCTATAGCAGCTATCTAGCAAGCTATAGCAGCTATCTAGCGAGCTATAGCAGCCTATAGCAGCTAGCTAGCGAGCTATTGCAGCCTATAGCAGCTAGCTAGCGAGCTATAGCAGCCTATAGCAGCTAGCTAGCGAGCTATAGCAGCCTATAGCGAGCTATAGCAGCCTATAGCAGCTAGCTAGCGAGCTATAGCAGCCTATAGCAGCTAGCTAGCGAGCTATAGCAGCCTATAGCAGCTAGCTAGCGAGCTATAGCAGCCTATAGCAGCTAGCTAGCGAGCTATAGCAGCCTATAGCAGCTAGCTAGCGAGCTATAGCAGCCTATAGCAGCTAGCTAGCGAGCTATAGCAGCCTATAGCAGCTAGCTAGCGAGCTATAGCAGCCTATAGCAGCTAGCTAGCGAGCTATAGCAGCCTATAGCAGCTAGCTAGCGAGCTATAGCAGCCTATAGCAGCTAGCTAGCGAGCTATAGCAGCCTATAGCAGCTAGCTAGCGAGCTATAGCAGCCTATAGCAGCTAGCTAGCGAGCTATAGCAGCCTATAGCAGCTAGCTAGCGAGCTATAGCAGCCTATAGCAGCTAGCTAGCGAGCTATAGCAGCCTATAGCAGCTAGCTAGCGAGCTATAGCAGCCTATAGCAGCTAGCTAGCGAGCTATAGCAGCCCATAGCAGCTAGCTAGCGAGCTATAGCAGCCTATAGCAGCTAGCTAGCGAGCTATAGCAACATATAGCAGCTAGCTAGCGAGCTATAGCAGCATATAGCAGCTAGCTAGCGAGCTATAGCAGCATATAGCAGCTAGCTAGCGAGCTATAGCAGCTAGCTAGCGAGCTATAGCAGCCTATAGCAGCTAGCTAGCGAGCTATAGCAGCCTATAGCAGCTAGCTAGCGAGCTATGCAGCCCTATAGCTGCTAGCTAGTGAGCTATAGCAGCCTATAGCAGCATATAGCTGCTAGCTAGCGAGCTATAGCAGCCTATAGCAGCTAGCTAGCGAGCTATAGCAGCCTATAGCAGCTAGCTAGCGAGCTATAGCAGCCTATAGCAGCTAGCTAGCGAGCTATAGCAGCCTATAGCAGCTAGCTAGCGAGCTATAGCAACATATAGCAGCTAGCTAGCGAGCTATAGCAACATATAGCAGCTAGCTAGCGAGCTATAGCAACATATAGCAACTAGCTAGCGAGCTATAGCAACATATAGCAGCTAGCTAGCGAGCTATAGCAGCATATAGCAGCTAGCTAGCGAGCTATAGCAGCCTATAGCAGCTAGCTAGCGATCTATAGCAGCATATAGCAGCTAGCTAGCGAGCTATAGCAGCATATAGCAGCTAGCTAGCGAGCTATAGCAGCATATAGCAGCTAGCTAGCGAGCTATAGCAGCATATATAGCAGCTAGCTAGCGAGCTTATAGCAGCATATAGCAGCTAGCTAGCGAGCTATAGCAGCATATAGCAGCTAGCTAGCGAGCTTATAGCAGCATATAGCAGCTAGCTAGCGAGCTATAGCAGCATATAGCAGCTAGCTAGCGAGCTATAGCAGCATATAGCAGCTAGCTAGCGAGCTATAGCAGCATATAGCAGCTAGCTAGCGAGCTATAGCAGCATATAGCAGCTAGCTAGCGAGCTATAGCAGCATATAGCAGCTAGCTAGCGAGCTATAGCAGCATATAGCAGCTAGTTAGCGAGCTATAGCAGCATATAGCAGCTAGCTAGCGAGCTATAGCAGCATATAGCAGCTAGCTAGCGAGCTATAGCAGCATATAGCAGCTAGCTAGCGAGCTATAGCAGCATATAGCAGCTAGCTAGCGAGCTATAGCAGCATATAGCAGCTAGCTAGCGAGCTATAGCAGCTAGCTAGCGAACTATAGCAGCATATAGCAGCTAGCTAGCGAGCTATAACAGCATATAGCAGCTAGCTAGCGAGATATAGCAGCATATAGCAGCTATCTAGCAAGCTATAGCACCTATCTAGCGAGCTATAGCAGCCTATAGCAGCTATCTAGCAAGCTATAGCAGCTATCTAGCGAGCTATAGCAGCCTATAGCAGCTATCTAGCAAGCTATAGCAGCCTATAGCAGCTATCTAGCAAGCTATAGCAGCTATCTAGCGAGCTATAGCAGCCTATAGCAGCTAGCTAGCGAGCTATAGCAGCCTATAGCAGCTAGCTAGCGAGCTATAGCAACATATAGCAGCTAGCTAGCGAGCTATAGCAGCCTATAGCAGCTAGCTAGCGAGCTATAGCAGCATATAGCAGCTAGCTAGCGAGCTATAGCAGCATATAGCAGCTAGCTAGCGAGCTATAGCAGCATATAGCAGCTAGCTAGCGAGCTATAGCAGCATATAGCAGCTAGCTAGCGAGCTATAGCAGCATATAGCAGCTAGCTAGCGAGCTATAGCAGCATATAGCAGCTAGCTAGCGAGCTATAGCAGCATATAGCAGCTAGCTAGCGAGCTATAGCAGCATATAGCAGCTAGCTAGCGAGCTATAGCAGCATATAGCAGCTAGCTAGCGAGCTATAGCAGCATATAGCAGCTAGATAGCGAGCTATAGCAGCATATAGCAGCTAGCTAGCGAGCTATAGCAGCATATAGCAGCTAGATAGCGAGCTATAGCAGCATATAGCAGCTAGCTAGCGAGCTATAGCAGCATATAGCAGCTAGCTAGCGAGCTATAGCAGCTAGCTAGCAAGCTATAGCACCTATCTAGCGAGCTATAGCAGCCTATAGCAGCTATCTAGCAAGCTATAGCAGCTATCTAGCAAGCTATAGCAGCTATCTAGCTAGCTATAGCAGCCTATAGCAGCTAGCTAGCGAGCTATAGCAGCCTATAGCAGCTAGCTAGCGAGCTATAGCAGCCTATAGCAGCTAGCTAGCGAGCTATAGCAGCCTATAGCAGCTAGCTAGCGAGCTATAGCAGCTAGCTAGCGAGCTATAGCAGCCTATAGCAGCCTATAGCTGCTAGCTAGTGAGCTATAGCAGCCTATAGCAGCATATAGCTGCTAGCTAGCGAGCTATAGCAGCCTATAGCAGCTAGCTAGCGAGCTATAGCAGCCTATAGCAGCTAGCTAGCGAGCTATAGCAGCCTATAGCAGCTAGCTAGCGAGCTATAGCAGCCTATAGCAGCTAGCTAGCGAGCTATAGCAGCCTATAGCAGCTAGCTAGCGAGCTATAGCAGCCTATAGCAGCTAGCTAGCGAGCTATAGCAGCTAGCTAGCGAGCTATAGCAGCCTATAGCAGCTAGCTAGCGAGCTATAGCAGCCTATAGCAGCTAGCTAGCGAGCTATAGCAGCCTATAGCAGCTAGCTAGCGAGCTATAGCAGCCTATAGCAGCTAGCTAGCGAGCTATAGCAGCCTATAGCAGCTAGCTAGCGAGCTATAGCAGCCTATAGCAGCTAGCTAGCGAGCTATAGCAGCCTATAGCAGCTAGCTAGCGAGCTATAGCAGCCTATAGCAGCTAGCTAGCGAGCTATAGCAGCCTATAGCAGCTAGCTAGCGAGCTATAGCAGCATATAGCAGCTAGCTAGCGAGCTATAGCAGCCTATAGCAGCTAGCTAGCGAGCTATAGCAGCATATAGCAGCTAGCTAGCGAGCTATAACAGCATATAGCAGCTAGCTAGCGAGCTATAGCAGCATATAGCAGCTAGCTAGCGAGCTATAGCAGCATATAGCAGCTAGCTAGCGAGCTATAGCAGCATATAGCAGCTAGCTAGCGAGCTATAGCAGCATATAGCAGCTAGCTAGCGAGCTATAGCAGCATATAGCAGCTAGCTAGCGAGCTATAGCAGCATATAGCAGCTAGCTAGCGAGCTATAGCAGCATATAGCAGCTAGCTAGCGAGCTATAGCAGCATATAGCAGCTAGCTAGCGAGCTATAGCAGCATATAGCAGCTAGCTAGCGAGCTATAGCAGCATATAGCAGCTAGCTAGCGAGCTATAGCAGCATATAGCAGCTAGCTAGCGAGCTATAGCAGCATATAGCAGCTAGCTAGCGAGCTATAGCAGCATATAGCAGCTAGCTAGCGAGCTATAGCAGCATATAGCAGCTAGCTAGCGAGCTATAGCAGCATATAGCAGCTAGCTAGCGAGCTATAGCAGCATATAGCAGCTAGCTAGCGAGCTATAGCAGCATATAGCAGCTAGCTAGCGAGCTATAGCAGCATATAGCAGCTAGCTAGCGAGCTATAGCAGCATATAGCAGCTAGCTAGCGAGCTATAGCAGCATATAGCAGCTAGCTAGCGAGCTATAGCAGCATATAGCAGCTAGCTAGCGAGCTATAGCAGCATATAGCAGCTAGCTAGCGAGCTATAGCAGCATATAGCAGCTAGCTAGCGAGCTATAGCAGCATATAGCAGCTAGCTAGCGAGCTATAGCAGCATATAGCAGCTAGCTAGCGAGCTATAGCAGCATATAGCAGCTAGCTAGCGAGCTATAGCAGCATATAGCAGCTAGCTAGCGAGCTATAGCAGCATATAGCAGCTAGCTAGCGAGCTATAGCAGCATATAGCAGCTAGCTAGCGAGCTATAGCAGCATATAGCAGCTAGCTAGCGAGCTATAGCAGCATATAGCAGCTAGCTAGCGAGCTATAGCAGCATATAGCAGCTAGCTAGCGAGCTATAGCAGCATATAGCAGCTAGCTAGCGAGCTATAGCAGCATATAGCAGCTAGCTAGCGAGCTATAGCAGCATATAGCAGCTAGCTAGCGAGCTATAGCAGCATATAGCAGCTAGCTAGCGAGCTATAGCAGCATATAGCAGCTAGCTAGCGAGCTATAGCAGCATATAGCAGCTAGCTAGCGAGCTATAGCAGCATATAGCAGCTAGCTAGCGAGCTATAGCAGCATATAGCAGCTAGCTAGCGAGCTATAGCAGCATATAGCAGCTAGCTAGCGAGCTATAGCAGCATATAGCAGCTAGCTAGCGAGCTATAGCAGCATATAGCAGCTAGCTAGCGAGCTATAGCAGCATATAGCAGCTAGCTAGCGAGCTATAGCAGCATATAGCAGCTAGCTAGCGAGCTATAGCAGCATATAGCAGCTAGCTAGCGAGCTATAGCAGCATATAGCAGCTAGCTAGCGAGCTATAGCAGCATATAGCAGCTAGCTAGCGAGCTATAGCAGCATATAGCAGCTAGCTAGCGAGCTATAGCAGCATATAGCAGCTAGCTAGCGAGCTATAGCAGCATATAGCAGCTAGCTAGCGAGCTATAGCAGCATATAGCAGCTAGCTAGCGAGCTATAGCAGCATATAGCAGCTAGCTAGCGAGCTATAGCAGCATATAGCAGCTAGCTAGCGAGCTATAGCAGCATATAGCAGCTAGCTAGCGAGCTATAGCAGCATATAGCAGCTAGCTAGCGAGCTATAGCAGCATATAGCAGCTAGCTAGCGAGCTATAGCAGCATATAGCAGCTAGCTAGCGAGCTATAGCAGCATATAGCAGCTAGCTAGCGAGCTATAGCAGCATATAGCAGCTAGCTAGCGAGCTATAGCAGCATATAGCAGCTAGCTAGCGAGCTATAGCAGCATATAGCAGCTAGCTAGCGAGCTATAGCAGCATATAGCAGCTAGCTAGCGAGCTATAGCAGCATATAGCAGCTAGCTAGCGAGCTATAGCAGCATATAGCAGCTAGCTAGCGAGCTCTAGCAGCATATAGCAGCTATCTAGCAAGCTATAGCAGCTAGCTAGCGAGCTATAGCAGCATATAGCAGCTAGCTAGCGAGCTATAGCAGCATATAGCAGCTAGCTAGCGAGCTATAGCAGCATATAGCAGCTAGCTAGCGAGCTATAGCAGCATATAGCAGCTAGCTAGCGAGCTATAGCAGCCTATAGCAGCTAGCTAGCGATCTATAGCAGCATATAGCAGCTAGCTAGCGATCTATAGCAGCCTATAGCAGCTAGCTAGCGAGCTATAGCAGCCTATAGCAGCTAGCTAGCGAGCTATAGCAGCCTATAGCAGCTAGCTAGCGAGCTATAGCAGCCTATAGCAGCTAGCTAGCGAGCTATAGCAGCCTATAGCAGCTAGCTAGCGAGCTATAGCAGCCTATAGCAGCTAGCTAGCGAGCTATAGCAGCCTATAGCAGCTAGCTAGCGAGCTATAGCAGCCTATAGCAGCTAGCTAGCGAGCTATAGCAGCCTATAGCAGCTAGCTAGCGAGCTATAGCAGCCTATAGCAGCTAGCTAGCGAGCTATAGCAGCCTATAGCAGCTAGCTAGCGAGCTATAGCAGCCTATAGCAGCTAGCTAGCGAGCTATAGCAGCCTATAGCAGCTAGCTAGCGAGCTATAGCAGCCTATAGCAGCTAGCTAGCGAGCTATAGCAGCCTATAGCAGCTAGCTAGCGAGCTATAGCAGCCTATAGCAGCTAGCTAGCGAGCTATAGCAGCCTATAGCAGCTAGCTAGCGAGCTATAGCAGCCTATAGCAGCTATCTAGCGAGCTATAGCAGCTTGTAGCAGCTAGCTAGCGAGCTATAGCAGCATATAGCAGCTAGCTAGCGAGCTATAACAGCATATAGCAGCTAGCTAGCGAGCTATAGCAGCATATAGCAGCTAGCTAGCGAGCTATAGCAGCATATAGCAGCTAGCTAGCGAGCTATAGCAGCATACAGCAGCTAGCTAGCGAGCTATAGCAGCATACAGCAGCTAGCTAGCGAGCTATAGCAGCATATAGCAGCTAGCTAGCGAGCTATAGCAGCATATAGCAGCTAGCTAGCGAGCTATAGCAGAATATAGCAGCTAGCTAGCGAGCTATAGCAGCATATAGCAGCTAGCTAGCGAGCTATAGCAGCATATAGCAGCTATCTAGCAAGCTATAGCACCTATCTAGCGAGCTATAGCAGCCTATAGCAGCTATCTAGCAAGCTATAGCAGCTATCTAGCTAGCTATAGCAGCCTATAGCAGCTAGCTAGCGAGCTATTGCAGCCTATAGCAGCTAGCTAGCGAGCTATAGCAGCCTATAGCAGCTACCTAGCGAGCTATAGCAGCCTGTAGCAGCTATCTAGCAAGCTATAGCACCTATCTAGCGAGCTATAGCAGCCTATAGCAGCTATCTAGCAAGCTATAGCAGCTATCTAGCGAGCTATAGCAGCCTATAGCAGCTATCTAGCAAGCTATAGCAGCTATCTAGCAAGCTATAGCAGCTATCTAGCTAGCTATAGCAGCTAGCTAGCGAGCTATTGCAGCCTATAGCAGCTAGCTAGCGAGCTATTGCAGCCTATAGCAGCTAGCTAGCGAGCTATTGCAGCCTATAGCAGCTAGCTAGCGAGCTATATCAGCTATCTAGCAAGCTATAGCACCTATCTAGCGAGCTATAGCAGCCTATAGCAGCTATCTAGCAAGCTATAGCAGCTATCTAGCTAGCTTGCTAGCGAGCTATAGCAACATATAGCAGCTAGCTAGCGAGCTATAGCAGCATATAGCAGCTAGCTAGCGAGCTATAGCAGCCTATAGCAGCTAGCTAGCGATCTATAGCAGCATATAGCAGCTAGCTAGCGAGCTATAGCAGCATATAGCAGCTAGCTAGCGAGCTATAGCAGCATATAGCAGCTAGCTAGCGAGCTATAGCAGCATATAGCAGCTAGCTAGCGAGCTATAGCAGCATATAGCAGCTAGCTAGCGAGCTATAGCAGCATATAGCAGCTAGCTAGCGAGCTATAGCAGCATATAGCAGCTAGCTAGCGAGCTATAGCAGCATATAGCAGCTAGCTAGCGAGCTATAGCAGCATATAGCAGCTAGTTAGCGAGCTATAGCAGCATATAGCAGCTAGCTAGCGAGCTATAGCAGCATATAGCAGCTAGCTAGCGAGCTATAGCAGCATATAGCAGCTAGCTAGCGAGCTATAGCAGCATATAGCAGCTAGCTAGCGAGCTATAGCAGCATATAGCAGCTAGCTAGCGAGCTATAGCAGCATATAGCAGCTAGCTAGCGAGCTATAGCAGCATATAGCAGCTAGCTAGCGAGCTATAGCAGCCTATAGCAGCTAGCTAGCGAGCTATAGCAGCATATAGCAGCTAGCTAGCGAGCTATAGCAGCATATAGCAGCTAGCTAGCGAGCTATAGCAGCTAGCTAGCGAACTATAGCAGCATATAGCAGCTAGCTAGCGAGCTATAACAGCATATAGCAGCTAGCTAGCGAGATATAGCAGCATATAGCAGCTATCTAGCAAGCTATAGCTCCTATCTAGCGAGCTATAGCAGCCTATAGCAGCTATCTAGCAAGCTATAGCAGCTATCTAGCGAGCTATAGCAGCCTATAGCAGCTATCTAGCAAGCTATAGCAGCCTATAGCAGCTATCTAGCAAGCTATAGCAGCTATCTAGCGAGCTATAGCAGCCTATAGCAGCTAGCTAGCGAGCTATAGCAGCCTATAGCAGCTAGCTAGCGAGCTATAGCAACATATAGCAGCTAGCTAGCGAGCTATAGCAGCCTATAGCAGCTAGCTAGCGAGCTATAGCAGCATATAGCAGCTAGCTAGCGAGCTATAGCAGCATATAGCAGCTAGCTAGCGAGCTATAGCAGCATATAGCAGCTAGCTAGCGAGCTATAGCAGCATATAGCAGCTAGCTAGCGAGCTATAGCAGCTAGCTAGCAAGCTATAGCACCTATCTAGCGAGCTATAGCAGCCTATAGCAGCTATCTAGCAAGCTATAGCAGCTATCTAGCAAGCTATAGCAGCTATCTAGCTAGCTATAGCAGCCTATAGCAGCTAGCTAGCGAGCTATAGCAGCCTATAGCAGCTAGCTAGCGAGCTATAGCAGCCTATAGCAGCTAGCTAGCGAGCTATAGCAGCTAGCTAGCGAGCTATAGCAGCCTATAGCTGCTAGCTAGTGAGCTATAGCAGCCTATAGCAGCATATAGCTGCTAGCTAGCGAGCTATAGCAGCCTATAGCAGCTAGCTAGCGAGCTATAGCAGCCTATAGCAGCTAGCTAGCGAGCTATAGCAGCCTATAGCAGCTAGCTAGCGAGCTATAGCAGCCTATAGCAGCTAGCTAGCGAGCTATAGCAGCCTATAGCAGCTAGCTAGCGAGCTATAGCAGCCTATAGCAGCTAGCTAGCGAGCTATAGCAGCCTATAGCAGCTAGCTAGCGAGCTATAGCAGCCTATAGCAGCTAGCTAGCGAGCTATAGCAGCCTATAGCAGCTAGCTAGCGAGCTATAGCAGCCTATAGCAGCTAGCTAGCGAGCTATAGCAGCCTATAGCAGCTAGCTAGCGAGCTATAGCAGCCTATAGCAGCTAGCTAGCGAACTATAGCAGCCTATAGCAGCTAGCTAGCGAGCTATAGCAGCCTATAGCAGCTAGCTAGCGAGCTATAGCAGCCTATAGCAGCTAGCTAGCGAGCTATAGCAGCCTATAGCAGCTAGCTAGCGAGCTATAGCAGCCTATAGCAGCTAGCTAGCGAGCTATAGCAGCCTATAGCAGCTAGCTAGCGAGCTATAGCAGCCTATAGCAGCTAGCTAGCGAGCTATAGCAGCCTATAGCAGCTAGCTAGCGAGCTATAGCAGCCTATAGCAGCTAGCTAGCGAGCTATAGCAGCCTATAGCAGCTAGCTAGCGAGCTATAGCAGCCTATAGCAGCTAGCTAGCGAGCTATAGCAGCCTATAGCAGCTAGCTAGCGAGCTATAGCAGCCTATAGCAGCTAGCTAGCGAGCTATAGCAGCCTATAGCAGCTAGCTAGCGAGCTATAGCAGCCTATAGCAGCTAGCTAGCGAGCTATAGCAGCCTATAGCAGCTAGCTAGCGAGCTATAGCAGCCTATAGCAGCTAGCTAGCGAGCTATAGCAGCCTATAGCAGCTAGCTAGCGAGCTATAGCAGCCTATAGCAGCTAGCTAGCGAGCTATAGCAGCCTATAGCAGCTAGCTAGCGAGCTATAGCAGCCTATAGCAGCTAGCTAGCGAGCTATAGCAGCCTATAGCAGCTAGCTAGCGAGCTATAGCAGCCTATAGCAGCTAGCTAGCGAGCTATAGCAGCCTATAGCAGCTAGCTAGCGAGCTATAGCAGCCTATAGCAGCTAGCTAGCGAGCTATAGCAGCCTATAGCAGCTAGCTAGCGAGCTATAGCAGCCTATAGCAGCTAGCTAGCGAGCTATAGCAGCCTATAGCAGCTAGCTAGCGAGCTATAGCAGCCTATAGCAGCTAGCTAGCGAGCTATAGCAGCCTATAGCAGCTAGCTAGCGAGCTATAGCAGCATATAGCAGCTAGCTAGCGAGCTATAGCAGCATATAGCAGCTAGCTAGCGAGCTATAGCAGCCTATAGCAGCTAGCTAGCGAGCTATAGCAGCCTATAGCAGCTAGCTAGCGAGCTATAGCAGCCTATAGCAGCTAGCTAGCGAGCTATAGCAGCCTATAGCAGCTAGCTAGCGAGCTATAGCAGCCTATAGCAGCTAGCTAGCGAGCTATAGCAGCCTATAGCAGCTAGCTAGCGAGCTATAGCAGCCTATAGCAGCTAGCTAGCGAGCTATAGCAGCCTATAGCAGCTAGCTAGCGAGCTATAGCAGCTTGTAGCAGCTAGCTAGCGAGCTATAGCAGCTTGTAGCAGCTAGCTAGCGAGCTATAGCAGCCTATAGCAGCTAGCTAGCGAGCTATAACAGCATATAGCAGCTAGCTAGCGAGCTATAGCAGCATATAGCAGCTAGCTAGCGAGCTATAGCAGCATACAGCAGCTAGCTAGCGAGCTATAGCAGCATATAGCAGCTAGCTAGCGAGCTATAGCAGCATATAGCAGCTAGCTAGCGAGCTATAGCAGCATACAGCAGCTAGCTAGCGAGCTATAGCAGAATATAGCAGCTAGCTAGCGAGCTATAGCAGCATATAGCAGCTAGCTAGCGAGCTATAGCAGCATATAGCAGCTATCTAGCAAGCTATAGCACCTATCTAGCGAGCTATAGCAGCCTATAGCAGCTATCTAGCAAGCTATAGCAGCTATCTAGCTAGCTATAGCAGCCTATAGCAGCTAGCTAGCGAGCTATTGCAGCCTATAGCAGCTAGCTAGCGAGCTAAAGCAGCCTATAGCAGCTACCTAGCGAGCTATAGCAGCCTGTAGCAGCTATCTAGCAAGCTATAGCACCTATCTAGCGAGCTATAGCAGCCTATAGCAGCTATCTAGCAAGCTATAGCAGCTATCTAGCGAGCTATAGCAGCCTATAGCAGCTATCTAGCAAGCTATAGCAGCTATCTAGCAAGCTATAGCAGGTATCTAGCTAGCTATAGCAGCTAGCTAGCGAGCTATTGCAGCCTATAGCAGCTAGCTAGCGAGCTATTGCAGCCTATAGCAGCTAGCTAGCGAGCTATTGCAGCCTATAGCAGCTAGCTAGCGAGCTATATCAGCTATCTAGCAAGCTATAGCACCTATCTAGCGAGCTATAGCAGCCTATAGCAGCTATCTAGCAAGCTATAGCAGCTATCTAGCTAGCTTGCTAGCGAGCTATAGCAACATATAGCAGCTAGCTAGCGAGCTATAGCAGCATATAGCAGCTAGCTAGCGAGCTATAGCAGCATATAGCAGCTAGCTAGCGAGCTATAGCAGCTAGCTAGCGAGCTATAGCAGCTAGCTAGCGAGCTATAGCAGCTAGCTAGCGAGCTATAGCAGCTAGCTAGCGAGCTATAGCAGCTAGCTAGCGAGCTATAGCAGCTAGCTAGCGAGCTATAGCAGCCTATAGCTGCTAGCTAGTGAGCTATAGCAGCCTATAGCAGCATATAGCTGCTAGCTAGCGAGCTATAGCAGCCTATAGCAGCTAGCTAGCGAGCTATAGCAGCCTATAGCAGCTAGCTAGCGAGCTATAGCAGCCTATAGCAGCTAGCTAGCGAGCTATAGCAGCCTATAGCAGCTAGCTAGCGAGCTATAGCAGCCTATAGCAGCTAGCTAGCGAGCTATAGCAACATATAGCAGCTAGCTAGCGAGCTATAGCAGCATATAGCAGCTAGCTAGCGAGCTATAGCAGCTAGCTAGCGAACTATAGCAGCATATAGCAGCTAGCTAGCGAGCTATAACAGCATATAGCAGCTAGCTAGCGAGATATAGCAGCATATAGCAGCTATCTAGCAAGCTATAGCACCTATCTAGCGAGCTATAGCAGCCTATAGCAGCTATCTAGCAAGCTATAGCAGCTATCTAGCGAGCTATAGCAGCCTATAGCAGCTATCTAGCAAGCTATAGCAGCCTATAGCAGCTATCTAGCAAGCTATAGCAGCTTGTAGCAGCTAGCTAGCGAGCTATAGCAGCATATAGCAGCTAGCTAGCGAGCTATAGCAGCATATAGCAGCTAGCTAGCGAGCTATAGCAGCATATAGCAGCTAGCTAGCGAGCTATAGCAGCATATAGCAGCTAGCTAGCGAGCTATAGCAGCATATAGCAGCTAGCTAGCGAGCTATAGCAGCATATAGCAGCTAGCTAGCGAGCTATAGCAGCATATAGCAGCTAGCTAGCGAGCTATAGCAGCATATAGCAGCTAGCTAGCGAGCTATAGCAGCATATAGCAGCTAGCTAGCGAGCTATAGCAGCTAGCTAGCAAGCTATAGCACCTATCTAGCGAGCTATAGCAGTCTTTAGCAGCTATCTAGCAAGCTATAGCAGCTATCTAGCAAGCTATAGCAGCTATCTAGCTAGCTATAGCAGCCTATAGCAGCTAGCTAGCGAGCTATAGCAGCCTATAGCAGCTAGCTAGCGAGCTATAGCAGCCTATAGCAGCTAGCTAGCGAGCTATAGCAGCCTATAGCAGCTAGCTAGCGAGCTATAGCAGCTAGCTAGCGAGCTATAGCAGCCTATAGCAGCCTATAGCTGCTAGCTAGTGAGCTATAGCAGCCTATAGCAGCATATAGCTGCTAGCTAGCGAGCTATAGCAGCATATAGCAGCTAGCTAGCGAGCTATAGCAGCCTATAGCAGCTAGCTAGCGAGCTATAGCAGCCTATAGCAGCTAGCTAGCGAACTATAGCAGCCTATAGCAGCTAGCTAGCGAGCTATAGCAGCCTATAGCAGCTAGCTAGCGAGCTATAGCAGCCTATAGCAGCTAGCTAGCGAGCTATAGCAGCCTATAGCAGCTAGCTAGCGAGCTATAGCAGCCTATAGCAGCTAGCTAGCGAGCTATAGCAGCCTATAGCAGCTAGCTAGCGAGCTATAGCAGCCTATAGCAGCTAGCTAGCGAGCTATAGCAGCCTATAGCAGCTAGCTAGCGAGCTATAGCAGCATATAGCAGCTAGCTAGCGAGCTATAGCAGCATATAGCAGCTAGCTAGCGAGCTATAGCAGCCTATAGCAGCTAGCTAGCGAGCTATAGCAGCCTATAGCAGCTAGCTAGCGAGCTATAGCAGCCTATAGCAGCTAGCTAGCGAGCTATAGCAGCCTATAGCAGCTAGCTAGCGAGCTATAGCAGCCTATAGCAGCTAGCTAGCGAGCTATAGCAGCCTATAGCAGCTAGCTAGCGAGCTATAGCAGCCTATAGCAGCTAGCTAGCGAGCTATAGCAGCCTATAGCAGCTAGCTAGCGAGCTATAGCAGCCTATAGCAGCTAGCTAGCGAGCTATAGCAGCCTATAGCAGCTAGCTAGCGAGCTATAGCAGCCTATAGCAGCTAGCTAGCGAGCTATAGCAGCCTATAGCAGCTAGCTAGCGAGCTATAGCAGCCTATAGCAGCTAGCTAGCGAGCTATAGCAGCCTATAGCAGCTAGCTAGCGAGCTATAGCAGCTTGTAGCAGCTAGCTAGCGAGCTATAGCAGCTTGTAGCAGCTAGCTAGCGAGCTATAGCAGCATATAGCAGCTAGCTAGCGAGCTATAACAGCATATAGCAGCTAGCTAGCGAGCTATAGCAGCATATAGCAGCTAGCTAGCGAGCTATAGCAGCATACAGCAGCTAGCTAGCGAGCTATAGCAGCATATAGCAGCTAGCTAGCGAGCTATAGCAGCATATAGCAGCTAGCTAGCGAGCTATAGCAGCATACAGCAGCTAGCTAGCGAGCTATAGCAGAATATAGCAGCTAGCTAGCGAGCTATAGCAGCATATAGCAGCTAGCTAGCGAGCTATAGCAGCATATAGCAGCTATCTAGCAAGCTATAGCACCTATCTAGCGAGCTATAGCAGCCTATAGCAGCTATCTAGCAAGCTATAGCAGCTATCTAGCTAGCTATAGCAGCCTATAGCAGCTAGCTAGCGAGCTATTGCAGCCTATAGCAGCTAGCTAGCGAGCTAAAGCAGCCTATAGCAGCTACCTAGCGAGCTATAGCAGCCTGTAGCAGCTATCTAGCAAGCTATAGCACCTATCTAGCGAGCTATAGCAGCCTATAGCAGCTATCTAGCAAGCTATAGCAGCTATCTAGCGAGCTATAGCAGCCTATAGCAGCTATCTAGCAAGCTATAGCAGCTATCTAGCAAGCTATAGCAGGTATCTAGCTAGCTATAGCAGCTAGCTAGCGAGCTATTGCAGCCTATAGCAGCTAGCTAGCGAGCTATTGCAGCCTATAGCAGCTAGCTAGCGAGCTATTGCAGCCTATAGCAGCTAGCTAGCGAGCTATATCAGCTATCTAGCAAGCTATAGCACCTATCTAGCGAGCTATAGCAGCCTATAGCAGCTATCTAGCAAGCTATAGCAGCTATCTAGCTAGCTTGCTAGCGAGCTATAGCAACATATAGCAGCTAGCTAGCGAGCTATAGCAGCATATAGCAGCTAGCTAGCGAGCTATAGCAGCATATAGCAGCTAGCTAGCGAGCTATAGCAGCTAGCTAGCGAGCTATAGCAGCTAGCTAGCGAGCTATAGCAGCCTATAGCTGCTAGCTAGTGAGCTATAGCAGCCTATAGCAGCATATAGCTGCTAGCTAGCGAGCTATAGCAGCCTATAGCAGCTAGCTAGCGAGCTATAGCAGCCTATAGCAGCTAGCTAGCGAGCTATAGCAGCCTATAGCAGCTAGCTAGCGAGCTATAGCAGCCTATAGCAGCTAGCTAGCGAGCTATAGCAGCCTATAGCAGCTAGCTAGCGAGCTATAGCAACATATAGCAGCTAGCTAGCGAGCTATAGCAGCATATAGCAGCTAGCTAGCGAGCTATAGCAGCTAGCTAGCGAACTATAGCAGCATATAGCAGCTAGCTAGCGAGCTATAACAGCATATAGCAGCTAGCTAGCGAGATATAGCAGCATATAGCAGCTATCTAGCAAGCTATAGCACCTATCTAGCGAGCTATAGCAGCCTATAGCAGCTATCTAGCAAGCTATAGCAGCTATCTAGCGAGCTATAGCAGCCTATAGCAGCTATCTAGCAAGCTATAGCAGCCTATAGCAGCTATCTAGCAAGCTATAGCAGCTTGTAGCAGCTAGCTAGCGAGCTATAGCAGCATATAGCAGCTAGCTAGCGAGCTATAGCAGCATATAGCAGCTAGCTAGCGAGCTATAGCAGCATATAGCAGCTAGCTAGCGAGCTATAGCAGCATATAGCAGCTAGCTAGCGAGCTATAGCAGCATATAGCAGCTAGCTAGCGAGCTATAGCAGCATATAGCAGCTAGCTAGCGAGCTATAGCAGCATATAGCAGCTAGCTAGCGAGCTATAGCAGCATATAGCAGCTAGCTAGCGAGCTATAGCAGCTAGCTAGCAAGCTATAGCACCTATCTAGCGAGCTATAGCAGTCTTTAGCAGCTATCTAGCAAGCTATAGCAGCTATCTAGCAAGCTATAGCAGCTATCTAGCTAGCTATAGCAGCCTATAGCAGCTAGCTAGCGAGCTATAGCAGCCTATAGCAGCTAGCTAGCGAGCTATAGCAGCCTATAGCAGCTAGCTAGCGAGCTATAGCAGCCTATAGCAGCTAGCTAGCGAGCTATAGCAGCTAGCTAGCGAGCTATAGCAGCCTATAGCAGCCTATAGCTGCTAGCTAGTGAGCTATAGCAGCCTATAGCAGCATATAGCTGCTAGCTAGCGAGCTATAGCAGCATATAGCAGCTAGCTAGCGAGCTATAGCAGCCTATAGCAGCTAGCTAGCGAGCTATAGCAGCCTATAGCAGCTAGCTAGCGAACTATAGCAGCCTATAGCAGCTAGCTAGCGAGCTATAGCAGCCTATAGCAGCTAGCTAGCGAGCTATAGCAGCCTATAGCAGCTAGCTAGCGAGCTATAGCAGCCTATAGCAGCTAGCTAGCGAGCTATAGCAGCCTATAGCAGCTAGCTAGCGAGCTATAGCAGCCTATAGCAGCTAGCTAGCGAGCTATAGCAGCATATAGCAGCTAGCTAGCGAGCTATAGCAGCATATAGCAGCTAGCTAGCGAGCTATAGCAGCATATAGCAGCTAGCTAGCGAGCTATAGCAGCATATAGCAGCTAGCTAGCGAGCTATAGCAGCATATAGCAGCTAGCTAGCGAGCTATAGCAGCATATAGCAGCTAGTTAGCGAGCTATAGCAGCATATAGCAGCTAGCTAGCGAGCTATAGCAGCATATAGCAGCTAGCTAGCGAGCTATAACAGCATATAGCAGCTAGCTAGCGAGCTATAGCAGCTAGCTAGCGAGCTATAGCAGCATATAGCAGCTAGCTAGCGAGCTATAGCAGCATATAGCAGCTAGCTAGCGAGCTATAGCAGCATATAGCAGCTAGCTAGCGAGCTATAGCAGCATATAGCAGCTAGCTAGCAAGCTATAGCAGCATATAGCAGCTAGCTAGCGAGCTATAGCAGCATATAGCAGCTAGCTAGCGAGCTATAGCAGCATATAGCAGCTAGCTAGCGAGCTATAGCAGCATATAGCAGCTAGCTAGCGAGCTATAGCAGCATATAGCAGCTAGCTAGCGAGCTATAGCAGCATATAGCAGCTAGCTAGCGAGCTATAGCAGCATATAGCAGCTAGCTAGCGAGCTATAGCAGCATATAGCAGCTAGCTAGCGAGCTATAGCAGCATATAGCAGCTAGCTAGCGAGCTATAGCAGCATATAGCAGCTAGCTAGCGAGCTATAGCAGCATATAGCAGCTAGCTAGCGAGCTATAGCAGCATATAGCAGCTAGCTAGCGAGCTATAGCAGCATATAGCAGCTAGCTAGCGAGCTATAGCAGCATATAGCAGCTAGCTAGCGAGCTCTAGCAGCATATAGCAGCTATCTAGCAAGCTATAGCAGCTAGCTAGCGAGCTATAGCAGCATATAGCAGCTAGCTAGCGAGCTATAGCAGCATATAGCAGCTAGCTAGCGAGCTATAGCAGCATATAGCAGCTAGCTAGCGAGCTATAGCAGCATATAGCAGCTAGCTAGCGAGCTATAGCAGCATATAGCAGCTAGCTAGCGAGCTATAGCAGCATATAGCAGCTAGCTAGCGAGCTATAGCAGCCTATAGCAGCTAGCTAGCGATCTATAGCAGCATATAGCAGCTAGCTAGCGAGCTATAGCAGCATATAGCAGCTAGCTAGCGAGCTATAGCAGCATATAGCAGCTAGCTAGCGAGCTATAGCAGCATATAGCAGCTAGCTAGCGAGCTATAGCAGCCTATAGCAGCTAGCTAGCGATCTATAGCAGCATATAGCAGCTAGCTAGCGATCTATAGCAGCATATAGCAGCTAGCTAGCGAGCTATAGCAGCATATAGCAGCTAGCTAGCGAGCTATAACAGCATATAGCAGCTAGCTAGCGAGCTATAGCAGCATATAGCAGCTAGCTAGCGAGCTATAGCAGCATATAGCAGCTAGCTAGCGAGCTATAGCAGCATATAGCAGCTAGCTAGCGAGCTATAGCAGCATATAGCAGCTAGCTAGCGAGCTATAGCAGCATATAGCAGCTAGCTAGCGAGCTATAGCAGCATATAGCAGCTAGCTAGCGAGCTATAGCAGCATATAGCAGCTAGCTAGCGAGCTATAGCAGCATATAGCAGCTAGCTAGCGAGCTATAGCAGCATATAGCAGCTAGCTAGCGAGCTATAGCAGCATATAGCAGCTAGCTAGCGAGCTATAGCAGCATATAGCAGCTAGCTAGCAAGCTATAGCACCTATCTAGCGAGCTATAGCAGCCTATAGCAGCTATCTAGCAAGCTATAGCAGCTATCTAGTAAGCTATAGCAGCTATCTAGCTAGCTATAGCAGCCTATAGCAGCTAGCTAGCGAGCTATAGCAGCCTATAGCAGCCTATAGCAGCTAGCTAGCGAGCTATAGCAGCCTATAGCAGCTAGCTAGCGAGCTATAGCAGCCTATAGCAGCTAGCTAGCGAGCTATAGCAGCTAGCTAGCGAGCTATAGCAGCCTATAGCAGCTAGCTAGCGAGCTATAGCAGCCTATAGCAGCTAGCTAGCGAACTATAGCAGCCTATAGCAGCTAGCTAGCGAGCTATAGCAGCCTATAGCAGCTAGCTAGCGAGCTATAGCAGCCTATAGCAGCTAGATAGCGAGCTATAGCAGCCTATAGCAGCTAGCTAGCGAGCTATAGCAGCTAGCTAGCGAGCTATAGCAGCCTATAGCAGCTAGCTAGCGAGCTATAGCAGCCTATAGCAGCTAGCTAGCGAGCTATAGCAGCCTATAGCAGCTAGCTAGCGAGCTATAGCAGCCTATAGCAGCTAGCTAGCGAGCTATAGCAGCCTATAGCAGCTAGCTAGCGAGCTATAGCAGCCTATAGCAGCTAGCTAGCGAGCTATAGCAGCCTATAGCAGCTAGCTAGCGAGCTATAGCAGCATATAGCAGCTAGCTAGCGAGCTATAGCAGCATATAGCAGCTAGCTAGCGAGCTATAGCAGCATATAGCAGCTAGCTAGCGAGCTATAGCAGCATATAGCAGCTAGCTAGCGAGCTATAGCAGCATATAGCAGCTAGCTAGCGAGCTATAGCAGCATATAGCAGCTAGCTAGCGAGCTATAGCAGCATATAGCAGCTAGCTAGCGAGCTATAGCAGCATATAGCAGCTAGCTAGCGAGCTATAGCAGCATATAGCAGCTAGCTAGCGAGCTATAGCAGCATATAGCAGCTAGCTAGCGAGCTATAGCAGCATATAGCAGCTAGCTAGCGAGCTATAGCAGCATATAGCAGCTAGCTAGCGAGCTATAGCAGCATATAGCAGCTAGCTAGCGAGCTATAGCAGCATATAGCAGCTAGCTAGCAAGCTATAGCAGCATATAGCAGCTAGCTAGCGAGCTATAGCAGCATATAGCAGCTAGCTAGCGAGCTATAGCAGCATATAGCAGCTAGCTAGCGAGCTATAGCAGCATATAGCAGCTAGCTAGCGAGCTATAGCAGCATATAGCAGCTAGCTAGCGAGCTATAGCAGCATATAGCAGCTAGCTAGCGAGCTCTAGCAGCATATAGCAGCTATCTAGCAAGCTATAGCAGCTAGCTAGCGAGCTATAGCAGCATATAGCAGCTAGCTAGCGAGCTATAGCAGCATATAGCAGCTGGCTAGCGAGCTATAGCAGCATATAGCAGCTAGCTAGCGAGCTATAGCAGCATATAGCAGCTAGCTAGCGAGCTATAGCAGCATATAGCAGCTAGCTAGCGAGCTATAGCAGCATATAGCAGCTAGCTAGCGAGCTATAGCAGCATATAGCAGCTAGCTAGCGAGCTAAAGCAGCATATAGCAGCTAGCTAGCGAGCTATAGCAGCATATAGCAGCTAGCTAGCGAGCTATAGCAGCATATAGCAGCTAGCTAGCGAGCTATAGCAGCCTATAGCAGCTAGCTAGCGATCTATAGCAGCATATAGCAGCTAGCTAGCGAGCTATAGCAGCATATAGCAGCTAGCTAGCGAGCTATAGCAGCATATAGCAGCTAGCTAGCGAGCTATAGCAGCCTATAGCAGCTAGCTAGCGATCTATAGCAGCATATAGCAGCTAGCTAGCGATCTATAGCAGCATATAGCAGCTAGCTAGCGAGCTATAGCAGCATATAGCAGCTAGCTAGCGAGCTATAACAGCATATAGCAGCTAGCTAGCGAGCTATAGCAGCATATAGCAGCTAGCTAGCGAGCTATAGCAGCATATAGCAGCTAGCTAGCGAGCTATAGCAGCATATAGCAGCTAGCTAGCGAGCTATAGCAGCATATAGCAGCTAGCTAGCGAGCTATAGCAGCATATAGCAGCTAGCTAGCGAGCTATAGCAGCATATAGCAGCTAGCTAGCGAGCTATAGCAGCATATAGCAGCTAGCTAGCGAGCTATAGCAGCATATAGCAGCTAGCTAGCGAGCTATAGCAGCATATAGCAGCTAGCTAGCGAGCTATAGCAGCATATAGCAGCTAGCTAGCGAGCTATAGCAGCATATAGCAGCTAGCTAGCAAGCTATAGCACCTATCTAGCGAGCTATAGCAGCCTATAGCAGCTATCTAGCAAGCTATAGCAGCTATCTAGCAAGCTATAGCAGCTATCTAGCTAGCTATAGCAGCCTATAGCAGCTAGCTAGCGAGCTATAGCAGCCTATAGCAGCTAGCTAGCGAGCTATAGCAGCCTATAGCAGCTAGCTAGCGAGCTATAGCAGCCTATACTAGCTAGCTAGCGAGCTATAGCAGCCTATAGCAGCTAGCTAGCGAGCTATAGCAGCCTATAGCAGCTAGCTAGCGAGCTATAGCAGCCTATAGCAGCTAGCTAGCGAGCTATAGCAGCATATAGCAGCTAGCTAGCAAGCTATAGCACCTATCTAGCGAGCTATAGCAGCCTATAGCAGCTAGCTAGCGAGCTATAGCAGCCTATAGCAGCTAGCTAGCGAGCTATAGCAGCCTATAGCAGCTAGCTAGCGAGCTATAGCAGCCTATAGCAGCTAGCTAGCGAGCTATAGCAGCCTATAGCAGCTAGCTAGCGAGCTATAGCAGCCTATAGCAGCTAGCTAGCGAGCTATAGCAGCCTATAGCAGCTAGCTAGCGAGCTATAGCAGCCTATAGCAGCTAGCTAGCGAGCTATAGCAGCCTATAGCAGCTAGCTAGCGAGCTATAGCAGCCTATAGCAGCTAGCTAGCGAGCTATAGCAGTCTATAGCAGCTAGCTAGCGAGCTATAGCAGCCTATAGCAGCTAGCTAGCGAGCTGTAGCAGCTAGCTAGCGAGCTATAGCAGCCTATAGCAGCTAGCTAGCGAGCTATAGCAGCCTATAGCAGCTAGCTAGCGAGCTATAGCAGCCTATAGCAGCTAGCTAGCGAGCTATAGCAGCCTATAGCAGCTAGCTAGCGAGCTATAGCAGCCTATAGCAGCTAGCTATCGAGCTATAGCAGCATATAGCAGCTAGCTAGCGAGCTATAGCAGCATATAGCAGCTAGCTAGCGAGCTATAGCAATATAGCAGCTAGCTAGCGAGCTATAGCAGCATATAGCAGCTAGCTAGCGAGCTATAGCAGCATATAGCAGCTAGCTAGCGAGCTATAGCAGCATATAGCAGCTAGCTAGCGAGCTATAGCAGCATATAGCAGCTAGCTAGCGAGCTATAGCAGCATATAGCAGCTAGCTAGCGAGCTATAGCAGCATATAGCAGCTAGCTAGCGAGCTATAGCAGCATATAGCAGCTAGCTAGCGAGCTATAGCAGCATATAGCAGCTAGCTAGCGAGCTATAGCAGCATATAGCAGCTAGCTAGCGAGCTATAGCAGCATATAGCAGCTAGCTAGCGAGCTATAGCAGCATATAGCAGCTAGCTAGCGAGCTATAGCAGCATATAGCAGCTAGCTAGCGAGCTATAGCAGCATATAGCAGCTAGCTAGCGAGCTATAGCAGCATATAGCAGCTAGCTAGCGAGCTATAGCAGCATATAGCAGCTAGCTAGCGAGCTATAGCAGCATATAGCAGCTAGCTAGCGAGCTATAGCAGCATATAGCAGCTAGCTAGCGAACTATAGCAGCTATCTAGCGAGCTATAGCAGCTAGCTAGCGAGCTATAGCAGCATATAGCAGCTAGCTAGCGAGCTATAGCAGCATATAGCAGCTAGCTAGCGAGCTATAGCAGCTAGCTAGCGAGCTATAGCAGCATATAGCAGCTAGCTAGCGAGCTATAGCAGCATATAGCAGCTAGCTAGCGAGCTATAGCAGCATATAGCAGCTAGCTAGCGAGCTATAGCAGCATATAGCAGCTAGCTAGCGAGCTATAGCAGCATATAGCAGCTAGCTAGCGAGCTATAGCAGCATATAGCAGCTAGCTAGCGAGCTATAGCAGCATATAGCAGCTAGCTAGCGAGCTATAGCAGCATATAGCAGCTAGCTAGCGAGCTATAGCAGCATATAGCAGCTAGCTAGCGAGCTATAGCAGCATATAGCAGCTAGCTAGCGAGCTATAGCAGCATATAGCAGCTAGCTAGCGAGCTATAGCAGCATATAGCAGCTAGCTAGCGAGCTATAGCAGCATATAGCAGCTAGCTAGCGAGCTATAGCAGCATATAGCAGCTAGCTAGCGAGCTATAGCAGCATATAGCAGCTAGCTAGCGAGCTATAGCAGCATATAGCAGCTAGCTAGCGAACTATAGCAGCATATAGCAGCTATCTAGCAAGCTATAGCAGCTATCTAGCGAGCTATAGCAGCTAGCTAGCGAGCTATAGCAGCATATAGCAGCTAGCTAGCGAGCTATAGCAGCATATAGCAGCTAGCTAGCGAGCTATAGCAGCATATAGCAGCTAGCTAGCGAGCTATAGCAGCTAGCTAGCAAGCTATAGCAGCATATAGCAGCTAGCTAGCGAGCTATAGCAGCTAGCTAGCGAGCTATAGCAGCATATAGCAGCTAGCTAGCGAGCTATAGCAGCATATAGCAGCTAGCTAGCGAGCTATAGCAGCATATAGCAGCTAGCTAGCGAGCTATAGCAGCATATAGCAGCTAGCTAGCGAGCTATAGCAGCATATAGCAGCTAGCTAGCGAGCTATAGCAGCATATAGCAGCTAGCTAGCGAGCTATAGCAGCATATAGCAGCTAGCTAGCGAGCTATAGCAGCATATAGCAGCTAGCTAGCGAGCTATAGCAGCATATAGCAGCTAGCTAGCGAGCTATAGCAGCATATAGCAGCTAGCTAGCGAGCTATAGCAGCATATAGCAGCTAGCTAGCGAGCTATAGCAGCATATAGCAGCTAGCTAGCGAGCTATAGCAGCATATAGCAGCTAGCTAGCGAGCTATAGCAGCATATAGCAGCTAGCTAGCGAGCTATAGCAGCATATAGCAGCTAGCTAGCGAGCTATAGCAGCATATAGCAGCTAGCTAGCGAGCTATAGCAGCATATAGCAGCTAGCTAGCGAGCTATAGCAGCATATAGCAGCTATCTAGCAAGCTATAGCAGCTATCTAGCAAGCTATAGCAGCTAGCTAGCGAGCTATAGCAGCATATAGCAGCTAGCTAGCGAGCTATAGCAGCATATAGCAGCTAGCTAGCGAGCTATAGCAGCATATAGCAGCTAGCTAGCGAGCTATAGCAGCATATAGCAGCTAGCTAGCGAGCTATAGCAGCATATAGCAGCTAGCTAGCGAGCTATAGCAGCATATAGCAGCTAGCTAGCGAGCTATAGCAGCATATAGCAGCTAGCTAGCGAGCTATAGCAGCATATAGCAGCTAGCTAGCGAGCTATAGCAGCATATAGCAGCTAGCTAGCGAGCTATAGCAGCATATAGCAGCTAGCTAGCGAGCTATAGCAGCATATAGCAGCTAGCTAGCGAGCTATAGCAGCATATAGCAGCTAGCTAGCGAGCTATAGCAGCATATAGCAGCTAGCTAGCGAGCTATAGCAGCATATAGCAGCTAGCTAGCGAGCTATAGCAGCCTATAGCAGCTAGCTAGCGAGCTATAGCAGCATATAGCAGCTAGCTAGCGAGCTATAGCAGCATATAGCAGCTAGCTAGCGAGCTATAGCAGCATATAGCAGCTAGCTAGCGAGCTATAGCAGCCTATAGCAGCTAGCTAGCGAGCTATAGCAGCCTATAGCAGCTAGCTAGCGAGCTATAGCAGCTAGCTAGCGAGCTATAGCAGCATATAGCAGCTAGCTAGCGAGCTATAGCAGCATATAGCAGCTAGCTAGCTGCTGCTGCTATAGGCTGCTATAGCTCGCTAGCTAGCTGCTGCTGCTATAGGCTGCTATAGCTCGTTAGCTAGCTGCTGCTGCTATAGGCTGCTATAGCTCGCTAGCTAGCTACTGCTGCTATATGCTGTAGCTCGCTAGCTAGCTGCTGCTGCTATAGGCTGCTATAGCTCGTTAGCTAGCTGCTGCTGCTATAGGCTGCTATAGCTCGCTAGCTAGCTACTGCTGCTATATGCTGTAGCTCGCTAGCTAGCTGCTGCTGCTATAGGCTGCTATAGCTCGCTAGCTAGCTGCTATATGCTGCTATAGCTCGATAGCTAGCTGCTATATGCTGCTATAGCTCGCTAGCTAGCTGCTATAGGCTTCTATAGCTCGCTAGCTAGCTGCTATAGGCTGCTATAGCTCGCTAGCTAGCTGCTATAGGCTGCTATAGCTCGCTAGCTAGCTGCTATAGGCTGCTATAGCTCGCTAGCTAGCTGCTATAGGCTGCTATAGCTCGCTAGCTAGCTGCTATAGGCTGCTATAGGCTGCTATAGCTCGCTAGCTAGCTGCTATAGGCTGCTATAGCTCGCTAGCTAGCTGCTATAGGCTGCTATAGCTCGCTAGCTAGCTGCTATAGGCTGCTATAGCTCGCTAGCTAGCTGCTATAGGCTGCTATAGCTCGCTAGCTAGCTGCTATAGGCTGCTATAGCTCGCTAGCTAGCTGCTATAGGCTGCTATAGCTCGCTAGCTAGCTGCTATAGGCTGCTATAGCTCGCTAGCTAGCTGCTATAGGCTGCTGTAGCTCGCTAGCTAGCTGCTATAGGCTGCTATAGCTCGCTAGCTAGCTGATAGAGGCTGCCATAGGCTGCTATAGCTCGCTAGCTACCTGCTATAGGCTGCTGTAGCTCGCTAGCTAGCTGCTATATGCTGCTATAGCTCGCTAGCTAGCTGCTATATGCTGCTATAGCTCGCTAGCTAGCTGCTATATGCTGCTATAGCTCGCTAGCTAGCTGCTATATGCTGCTATAGCTCGCTAGCTAGCTGCTATATGCTGCTATAGCTCGCTAGCTAGCTGTTATAGGCTGCTATAGCTCGCTAGCTAGCTGCTATAGGCTGCTATAGCTCGCTAGCTAGCTGCTATAGGCTGCTATAGGCTGCTATAGCTCGCTAGCTAGCTGCTATAGGCTGCTATAGCTCGCTAGCTAGCTGCTATAGGCTGCTATAGCTCGCTAGCTAGCTGCTATAGGCTGCTATAGCTCGCTAGCTAGCTGCTATAGGCTGCTATAGCTCGCTAGCTAGCTGCTATAGGCTGCTATAGCTCGCTAGCTAGCTGCTATAGGCTGCTATAGCTCGCTAGCTAGCTGCTATAGGCTGCTATAGCTCGCTAGCTAGCTGCTATAGGCTGCTATAGCTCGCTAGCTAGCTGCTATAGGCTGCTATAGCTCGCTAGCTAGCTGCTATAGGCTGCTATAGCTCGCTAGCTAGCTGCTATAGGCTGCTATAGCTCGCTAGCTAGCTGCTATAGGCTGCTATAGCTCGCTAGCTAGCTGCTATAGGCTGCTATAGCTCGCTAGCTAGCTGCTATAGGCTGCTATAGCTCGCTAGCTAGCTGCTATAGGCTGCTATAGCTCGCTAGCTAGCTGCTATAGGCTGCTATAGCTCGCTAGCTAGTTGCTATAGGCTGCTATAGCTCGCTAGCTAGCTGCTATAGGCTGCTATAGCTCGCTAGCTAGCTGCTATATGCTGCTGTAGCTCGCTAGCTAGCTGCTATATGCTGCTATAGCTCGCTAGCTAGCTGCTATATGCTGCTATAGCTCGCTAGCTAGCTGCTATAGGCTGCTATAGCTCGCTAGCTAGCTGCTATAGGCTGCTATAGCTCGCTAGCTAGCTGCTATAGGCTGCTATAGCTCGCTAGCTAGCTGATATAGGCTGCTATAGGCTGCTATAGCTCGCTAGCTAGCTGACATAGGCTGCTATAGCTCTACCCTACCAGACACGAGTTAATAATTTCCCATTATGACGTCAAATGTTGTGCGACCAGTTAAAAAGTATTTAGAGAATAGTGAATGGGTAGGTTTTGCAACAGCCTAAACATCACCACTTCTGACTACTATTTATTGATTTGAAATGGAATCCATTTTTTCATGGATGGGATATAGAAGATTTAAGATAAAAGTACAATAGGCTTTACCACTTTTATCTTGAATCAAATCAAATCAAAATTTTTTAATTAAAAATAGTTATTATCACCTACACATATAATTTATATTTGTATAAAAATATTTGATTTCTGATTTTTGCTAATCTAAATATTCTTATTCCTAAATAAGTAGAATTAATTTTTTTTTTATATTAAGATAAGGCTCATTGTTGTAGCGCAATTTAAATATCGAACTAAACCATTAGTTTACTCTTTCATCAATTTATTTTGCGATCTTCAGGTTATTTACCTGTTTGTTTGTATATTTTATACATATGTACATATCTATGTACATATACATATACATATTTCTTAATGTTCAATCTTTTTTTGTTTATAATTAAATTAATGAATAAATTATCTAAACAAAAATTAGCGCCCAATGAAAAGAAAAAGATAATAAAAACGTGAAAATGTTGCTGATTAAATAAACAAATTGCCGTGTGCAACCTGCGTTCTAATTTTTATAAGTGTTTTTTTTTTCTCTTCTTTCTTTCATACTTGTAAAAACGATTTTAATATTTTTCGATTGCTTTTTATTTTTAAGAGTTTAACATAAATCTTTTGGAATATGCTGATGAATTTATTGAAAAAGAATTCAGTAACAAAGCACTACAGTGAAAGCTACCATATAACGCGCTCTATAACCCGAGAGATCCTGGACCCAAGCTTTTTATAAGCCAACAAAAAACATGAAAGATAAAAGAAAAGCATATTAAAACTGTAGGTTTGCCATTTACGAATATGGATCGTTTAACAACCGAAGAACGTGAAAAAATAGTAAAACTTACTACAAACGTGTTGGTTTCGATGATTAAGGCCGTCATAATAGACTTATTATGCAAGGAATTGGAAAGATTACAAAGAAATTTGAAGAGACTGGAAGCGTTACGTGGTCAGGCCTGTGCATCATTGCAGTGTGGGCACTGTCGAAAATATCGCTGCTGTTAGTGAAAGTGTGGGGAATAATCACAAGAAGTGTACCGTAATGTACAGTTCCTAAAACAAAAATCCATGAATTGGCCTACGGATTGCTCCCTCATCCGCCCTGCTCCAGATTTATCCCCGAGTAACTATTTCTTGTTCCCAAACTTGAAGAAATGGCTCGGCGGAAAGGGATTTCACACCAAATACGAATCAAACAAATGCCTATTTTGATGACCTCGACAAATCATATTTTTCGGAAGGGATAAAAAAATTGGAAAAACGTTGGACTAAGTGTATAGAACTCAAAGAAAACTATGTTGAAAAATAAAATAACTTTTAATATAAAAACATGTTTCTTTAAAAAATTCTCTGGGTCAATGACCCACCCTTGTATTTACAATTCTTGATGCAGTTAACCGTGTAAATCATTTAAAAAGATTCAGTTTTGAGAAGAGTGACCAAGAAACTCAGTCACACTACGATAATTGAAATGGATACATATCTAATGAAAATTCATCTTCATACATTTTTTTAATCAAAGCTATTTTATTTAAAAATCCATAGCAAATTCCATTGCTTTTTCCGAAATCATTTTACATTGTGTATATAAAAGCAGCAGCAATATTGACCAGCGGTTTCCTACCGTTTCAGTTACATACCATTACAGTCGGCTAACTGAGCCTTTATAGAGATGTAATTTAACGTAACCGGAGTGTACGAATCTGTACACTACTTTTCACATAACAATATCGATCAGCTGTTTCCTATCGTTGCAGTTACATTCCATTACAGTCGGCTAACTGAGCCTTCTTTCTTGCATTCATATTAAGAAGACAATTCAAAAAATAACTTCTACTCTAAATGTGTAAACAAAATACAACAGTATATTTTGGGGCTTACTGCATTATTTTTTTTAACATATACAGCCCAATTATGAATATTCCCGGGGAGTTTTTTCTCTTCCCTATCATTTCTTCCCGGGGAATAATCCTCCTATTCTAAATAGCAGGGGAATAAGCGGAATAATGCGGCAGAGAGAAAAATCTAAATCAGCTGTTTAATGTTTACATTTTATTCTGCAATAAAGCAAGAGTTCAGCAATAGAAATTTAATAAAAATTTTGTGTTTTCATTGCCAATAAGATAGTAAGTTAATAATATAAATATCTTTTTTGCTTAAATAAAAAATAAATAGACAGCGTAACCATATACGAGTACAACCATGCAGAATAATTTTATGCTGGGAAAATGGAGGCTAAAACTGCCCAGGTGCAGATGCGAATGGATTAAATTTCCAATTACTGTATATACAAAGGAAATTGTAAATTTCATAGTTTTTCTTATCGGTCTTGATATTATAGGAAAACAAATCTTCCATTTACCTGCTATGTGAACTTAAAGGACGCATAAAATGTTTAGTGTTTTAGTATTATTTCTACAGGCAGAAGTAGTTCATGTTTTTTGAGTTGATGTGCGCAGGGCTTGGATAAAAATGCCTAAAACAAGAGAGATATATAACATTCCAGTGCTTATTTAAACTTTTTGGTCTAAACAAATGCATATACCATTGTTTTATAACATTTATTAATTTGATTTTAAAATTTTTGCAATAATTCCCTTCAAAATGTTTGGGGAGAAAACTCTCAAAAAATTCTCCCTCTCCCTCATATTTAGAATACCTACTTTTTTCCCGGGGAGATTTTAATTCATAATAGGAGGAATGGGAAAGGGGAAACAACTCCAACTCCCGGAGAATTGCTATTCATAATTGGGCTGATAGTTTACATATAATTTTTAGATGAAACAAATCAAATGGAAACAAAATGGCTGACTTCGAAATTCCCTCTTTTTTCTCCCCGTCTGCTTAGAAGATATCTTTCCTTTGGAAAAAAAAACTAGTTTCCTGGAAATTACATATGTATGTATATCCCGGGGATTACAGTTGAACCTAGATTATCTGGCTCGCATGAGACCGGATTTAGCACGGATAATAAAAAACAGGGTTAATGAATGTTATTACGAGTTAGTATAATTAAAAAGATGGATAACAGAGGTTATAAGAAAAATGGATGCAGGTTAATAGCGAGTCGCATAATTGAAGTTCAATTCTTTTTAAGAATTAGGCTGTTTTTTATTCAAATAACCACGTAAATCAATAAACGAAACTCATTTAAGATGAAGTATTTCCCTAAAATTTGTATTGAAAATTGTCGTACATGATTTTTGCATAAATTGATGGAGATAAATTAAACGAAAATTACTACATGTACGAATATATTTATGTATAATTAAATTTTATTTTTAATATAAAATGCGTTAAATTATCAGACGCCCACCCACTATAGGGAGCGATTTTAGTAATATATACAATGTATATTATACATATCTTTAAGATTTGTGCTTAGTAAATTTTGTTGTTGCTATTGAAGATAAATTGTAATATATCTAATTTCCTGTAATTGATACTAACACGACAACGTCGTTGTTATTTTTAGCCGGAATAATACCTACATAAGTGTTCGCTCAACTTAAGCTTACTATTAGAGGTTTTAAATTAATTCTGGCCTGAAATCTTTTTTTTGGTGAATGGATTCGAAGAAAAAATTAAAAAAATCGGGAATAAAATAGGTGCACTCTATTTAATTCCCGGTTCATTAAATTATAATCTTGATTTCTGTGGCAATAAAGAAAAAGTGCTTAAGTCATATTTTACTGTTTTGCAGGAGAGCAATTTTAAGCTTTCAAGTCGATTTTCAGAAATCGATTTCTTTTACAGTTAAATTGGGAAGTTATCCGTTAACCTTTATTTTTTTAAGCCATCACCGTTCTACACACTATAAGCAATACATTTAAGTTGAAATACCCCAAAGTATAACCTAAATTAAGCTATTATTCCAAATGAGAGTAGATGTCTAAAAAAGATAAGTCGCAAATTGTAGTGCTATAACTTCCTGAAAAATCACGCAAATTAATTGAGATTTTGACCAGGGGTACATTCAAATATGCATATTACGGAGGTACCATTAACGCAAAATCTCATGTCGACTTAAGCACATTTTCCTTTTTGCCACAGATTTAATGCTTATCATGTATACATATACATATGTACGTATGTATACTTAAATATAAGATTTGATATTAAAAAAATGCATGCTATTTTCTTATGGACTCACCTGATTGGAAATATAATTTGTTGGTGTATTGTGTAATGTCGAGTGTGTACTAGTGGCAACGTTTATCATTTCCGATATTTTTCGTTGTGCCGCATTGCTTTCCATATAAAAAACATAACGTGAACGGCGTTGCAGATGTGTATTCAGCATAATATTATCATTTCTTTCGCAATTCCAAATCATTTGGCATTGTATAATTCTCTTATCGTTGAATAAATGTTCACTCCTTCGGCAAATATTAAATAATTGTAGAACAGATTTTGTTCACCCCAGCATCAAATGGTGAAACTATTGTCCCAAATTGCTGCTGAATTTGTATTTTGTTACGCGACAATTCCAATGATTAAAATTTTCCTGTAAAAAAACCATTAACAGTTACTTCATGTGAAATCAAAAATGATTTTTAATTCAAACTTAACATAAAATAGTACATACTCTAAAAATTCGAATAAAATTTGGAAGTAGACATTACCTTTCGATTTTGATCTACATATAATTTACATATGTATGTAATATGGACTTAATAGGCTTTTTTTGTTGCTGCAACAGAGTCAGAATGCAAAAAAAATCATTTTACCTAAAAACTTATTTTAACGTTTTGAATTTACTAACAACTTAATGGTAACTCAATGTTTACTTTGCAAAGTCTTGACTATATAAGAAGGAAAAGAGAAGGGAATAGAAGCTCTTCTCCCTTCTGTCATACGATCTAAAAAGCTTTAAATGAAAATTCCAATTCAAAACCAACATTTTATTTAAAATTTTTGTTGATAGCTTTCTATCTTGCTATGTTTTTATATTTCTCAATAACATTTTGAGAGTTTTACTATAAGCATATGCATATCAGAGAACAGCAATGAGTAGTGAAAAAGTGAGTAGAGTTAAACTAGACTTTATTAGCTTGGGGGAAATACCGATATTTTTCTGTACAGCCACGCACTTCATCAGTACCCATGTCTATCTACCTGGGTAGAGATTATTATTAACATCAGCAATTTAACGTAAATTTTTGAAATGGAATTAGAAACTCACATTAATTAATAAAAAATATTTCATTCATATAAGAATTGAAAATACTGAACTTAAGCCCGATTAAGAAATTATTTCTGATGAAAATTCATTATACTTCAATTAAATTTAATATTTATCACATGCATGTTTTTAAGCTTTCTTGAATAATTTTTATGGTTCAAGTCTGATGAAGTGCTTACGTAGCTACGAAAAGATCCTAAGAGGTGTTTAACCAGCAACAAACAAAAATTCTTCCTATCTGAATATATTTTTCTACATTGTACAACCAATAATTTGAATACATATAAAATATGTATACCAAAATATTGGGGTTTGTTTACTCGCTCTCGAGAACAATTTTGTGCTACTAACAATGTATTTCAGTTCCCTAAGGACGAATAATGAAAATCAATACACAGTTATTCCTTCAAAACTGATACCTATGTTTTTTTATGTATGCATATATGCTTATGTAAGTATGTAAATGAACTTATATCACTCAATCCTTTATTAAAATTAGTCCACAATTTTTAACCAACCCTAATATTATTTTATCTTTTGGATGTTTCTAATTATGAATGAATCAATTGCTTTTACTATTTGTATATTTTCATTGATATTTATCCATAAAAGTTTTTGCGGTTGGCTGTTACGTCTAATCATCTGATTAGATATCAAGTGTAATTTAAGATTCAGACATGAGTCTTTATGAAGCAAATATATAGAAAAAAATTAAAAGGTATTGGAAATAGAAAATAGGTGAAAATGTGGTTAAACTTTACAGTTGCTTTGTATGTAAGTATGCATGAAAAAGCCAATAAAATCATTTCCTTTTTATGAAATGGTTAAAAAAAAATTGTGCACTGAAGTTTTAAAATTTTTAATTAGTTTAACAATAATTTAAATTATTTTACATAAGCTGAAAGCTTTTCACTAAAGGCTCACATAAACTTCATACCAAAATATGTATGTACATGTAGCTATTATTATTTTTTAATTACATATGTATGCACTCGCATATCTTTAATTAAAATTAAAAAATTCTTTAAAATAACAAAAAAAAATTTAATTTCAGGATTCTGGTCATGATATAACTAGTCGAGTCTTCCAGGGCTGTGGGCGTCCCTCATTAGGCCGCGCCAGACGCAGTGTTAATCCGAAATTCGTTACGACAGTCCAACATATACAAGAATCTACAAGACTTAAAAAACGCTCTTCCAATAACGATGACCTAAAAATTGAACAACTTGAATCTGATATTTTAGACATTGATGCGTCTTTGGATGATGCCATAGTATTGCGCGAACGTAGAACTGCCGATCCGGGCAGTCGTGATAGCAGCGAAAGTGGCAATAAAGGCGGTAGCAATAGTGGTGGTGATAATAACAACAAACGTAATAATAAACGTAAACAACAAAATCGTAAAAATGACGAGAATGATTATAATGGCCGTGATCCGGCCTTGGATAAACTAGTTAAGGATATTAAGCAACGAGTTAAAGAATATAAAAAGTTCTGGTCAAATTTGCCCCATCAAATATGCAGTAATGACGAGATATCAACATCAACAGATGCTGATGGTATGTGCTGGAATGGTCACACCATTGACAGGTAACTTTTGGAATTTAGAATTGATATTTTCGAGTTAGTTGATGCTTTACTTTATTTAATTGTTTTTTTAACAGATACATGCATTCAGTGACCACAGAGCATGGGTCCAATCCTGAATTTCCTGGGAATCCAGCAACAACGAAACAAACTAGCCAAGTTGCTACACAAATTCATTATTTGAAAAATGCCATTACCCATTTGCGTAATGCTTATAATGGCCAAGACGTTAATTGGAGTGACCAAGGTTAATATATTTTTATGCTACTCTGTATTTATAGGCGTTTGTAATATCACATCGAAGTTTTTCTTGCTCTCCGATTTCTATACATACGAGTGTGTTCGCATTGGTTTTGGGTAAATTATCATCAGTTAAAGGACAGCTAAATTAAACCACTTCAATGACAGAATTTTCAAATCATTTGAACAATTGATCGCCTATTACAATAGGCAATTGAGGGGAGTTGTATTCTCAGAAATTTGAAACTTCGTTATTAAAAAACTCACATTATTAAGAGAAATCAAACATACAACCAAAAATAAAATTTTTGTAAAGTTATATCTTTCTCTGCCTTGAAGGGACTCGAATGTCAACTGCTCGGTCAGAGCAAGGACCAGCATTTGGCAAACTGGCACTCCAGATTTCTGTAGGATGTGCGGGCATAAAGATGAACCAGAAACGATTGAACATATCATCTGCCATTTCCTGAATCTGCAACGCCGTAGGCTTAGATGGCTGAGCAGACGTTTCCATGAGAGCTTCATCATGTGAATTCAGCGACTTAATGGCAGATAATAAGGACACTTCTGGCTACAAAGTGGTTTAAATATTATTATTAACGGGTGTCAACAGAACAGGAATCACAATGGGACCACTGGGTTTCCGAGTTGAGATGTGTTATAGCACCCTTCCTAAACTAACTTAACCTATTTATTTCTTTTATAAAATGTAAAAATTTGTTTCGTTAGACTGAAGTCAAATAAGCATTATCTCTTATCCGGGGTTTATTTTCACTAAGACAAAAATTAGAGTGGTAAATATAATTCTCTAAACTAGTAGATATTATTTTAAATCTTCACATTCATTTATTTACAAAAGTACTTCTGGACAAAATCTCAATTATTGTATGCGATTTTTCAGGAAGTTATAGCGAAAGAAGAAAATAGGGCCTAAACTTATGCTGCAGCCTCAACGTTGTGAGGAGTTTTTAAAATTTTTAATGTTGTTTCGATTTCTTTTTTAAATCTATTTCCATCACCTACATGTAAATGTCTTGTGAAATGTAAATCGATTTATATTAAATTGTTTAAAAATATTTTTAACCCCCGACCAAAAAAAGGGGTGTTATAAGTTTGTAGTGTGTGTCTGTGTATCTGTGTGTCTGTCGTGTCCACGTACAGCACAAATGGCTGGACCGATTTTGATTTTGTTTTCTCTGTTTGAAAGGTGACTTGATCGAGTAACCATGTTTGAAGAAAATCGGTCCAGCCGTTTAGAAGATGTCGTATCTTTTCTAGATATATCGGGGGTTTTTAAAATGTTTAATTTTTGTTATTTAATAAATATATTAATTAGCTTTCTATTTTATTTTTTTTAGAAGAACCTTATTACGGTAGTGGATCAGGTTCTGGTGGCGGTGTTGACGACGAAGATGACGATGAGGGCTCCGGTCTGGGTAGTCCCTTTACACCTAGTCATAAACCGGATCATACCGATCGCCCTGCCATTAATGTTAATAACGTCGACGACGAAGACGAAGAAATTGTGGAAGAGCGCACCAATTTGGGTGGTAATGCTGGCGGAGGCATACAAACGCATACCACAAAGCCCCTTAGTCCACATGAAACTAATGTCTTGGACGAAGACGATAGTGGACATCATGATCATAGTATCGATGATGAGGAGGAGGAAGATTCCAAACCAAGTGGGTCGACGGGCACAGAGAAAATGTCATTACGTCGTGCTTTATTCGTGTATTTAATGCCCTTGTATATGGCTTGGTTTGGTGGCATTATTGTCGATATGCTGTGATTTGTTATTTAGATTTTTATTTGTTTTATATATTTTTTTTTATAAAAAAAAAATTTTAATTTAACATAGAAAGAAACTAATGAGTATGTGGAAAGAAATTTGTATAGAAAAAACAAACAAAAAATGTAATGAAATTAAAACAAAAAAAAAACTAAGCAGAAATTAAAGTGATATAGCAAAAGAAATGTTCTTGTATATTGCAAATTCAAAATGTGAACAATATTTAGAATTAATTCTCATAAACCTTTTTTCTTTTTGAACATTAGAAAACAAAAATTTTCAATATCTTAACCACTATGAAATATTTTTAAAAACCATAAATTTATGGGGAAGAATTGGAATACCGGAATTCATAAACTATTGTTAAAGTTAAAGTATTCATTCACCGACAACTTTTAACTTTTTATGATTACCGAAGTAAAAGCCTTATTTTAGGTTTTTTTAAACAAGTTTTGTATGACTCTTATAAATATTTTACTTAACACGTTTAATGGAAAATGTACTGTGTGTTTATAGTATTTAAAAATATTGTTTAACCAAAATAGATTATCTATTTTTTATGAAGGTTTAAAATTTTTTTTTTATTTTCGTATCTTTTAAAGAAGTTCAAATAAACAGAACAAATGTTTCATTAATTTTTTTAAATAAGAAACACGCTAAGCAGTCTATATACATACGTAATCAGATTTATATTATCTAACTCATTTTTATACGCACCCCTTCCCTTACCTAATTCCTCTGTCCTTGAGATTTAAGCCACCAGTTTATAGATATGTAGCAACAATGAAATTAAGTTTAAATTTCATATGTCTAATTAATGCGTACATATTTATATATTGTTAGTGAAAAACAAAATCTTTTATTGTAAATGATAATCATGATATTTAAAGAAAAAAAACTTGTTTAAAGGATTCTTAGTTCAATTTAATAAAGTTCTTTTTAATATTATTCGCTGCTAGTATCCATTAAATTTATACTTTTAATCAGGCATATCATAAAAAATTTATTTAAAACTATTATTATGGAAAAAAGAAACGAGCTAATTGTTTTTTAAATAAGGCTGTTTAAGAAAAATTAAGTAAATTAAAAAAAACTTATTGTAATTTCTTAATTTTTAATAAAATAAAATTTGTACACTCTTTTTGTATTTGTATAAAACTATTTTGTGGCATTAAGAAATTTCTTAAATTAATTTCTTGTGCTAAACAAATTCAAACTTTGAATCCTTTAATTGTATGAGAATGAATGAAAACACTTGTTTGTAGTCGCATGAAAGTAATTTTTAATTGAATGCATGTCTGTATTGAAAGAAAATATATATAAACCTATAATAAATTATAATAGCATTTGCAATTACAATTAAAAAAAATATATATTCAATACGAAATATTTCACATGAATATGTTATTGATAAGTTTATAGTCAAATTTCTAAATATTTCATCAATTATAATTAACTGTTATAAGTTTGCTTAACCAAAATGATGACTTAGCTTCGGCTTTATAATTGAATTAAAATTTAAATAATTGCACTCATTTTCGGAAAATGCTAAGACTCTATTGGAAAGAAAAACTTGTTCTAGAATGCATATAATAAATATAACACTCCAGGTTATTTAATCACGCCCGTAGAATGAATTGCAAATACTTTTCGAATGCATTTCAAACCACTATTTCGATTTCAAATAATTTTTATTTTTAAAATGATGCGAGTGAAAAAGATTTAAAAATATTAAAAAGGACCTGCGAATGTAATGCCAGATTTAATGCTTTTTACTTTTGTTTTTCATATCAAAAAATTATCATGTCCTTAATTACAATTTTATATTAAAAATCATGCTAGAATATAATAGTGGGTTAAAACTACATTATGCGCCGATTTTTAATGCCAAAATGTATAGAGGAACTAGTTCAATTTCGTCACTTATGCTTCGTTATGGACATTTCTGTTACGCTTTAAATTTTGTGATAAAGAAGTAATACCTATAACCAAATTTTAAGCTATGAAGTAAATTCGTTTAAAAGTAGTTGTGAAATTGTAAAGTACATTTTTAATATACGATTAATTGGGATAGTCGTACATCAAAACGAACAAATTTATGAATGAAAATTAATGAGTTAATTACGGATAGCCACCAAATTTGTGTAGCGTTATGGTAGCAGACTGACTTATGTTTTGGAAGTTTAACCGCTATCCATTAATGGACACAGAAGTTTCTGAATGTATGAAACATTTTAATTCAGAAAGGTAATGCCTGCCCACAACCTTACACAAAGTGCGTTCATAATAATTAAGAAAGATTCGTGAATTTACTTTGATCGAACCAAGTGAGAATTTTCAATATCCCTAAGGAAAACTTAAACATTACTTATGATCAGATAGGCATTTAATAAAAAGAAACATAGTAGTAATAACTTACCATGCACAATCCAATTTAATTCGATGAAAATCATTTTGTGTCATTACTAAAAAGAGAGAAAAAAAAACAAATTAATAATGAATTAGATAATTTAAATTAATTCTAAAGCAAAAAAATGTGCAATTTATTCTTAAAATTAAAGCAAATCTTAAACCACAGAACAATCTAAACGTATACATAAAAATCCAATTTGCGAACAAATTTTGTAAATTATTTGTATTGGTAGAATAACATGTGAATAGTATGTGTGAATATAGTATGATTTAAGAGCAGCTAAAAATTAAAAAGAAGTCCATTTTCTTCCAATTTTTATTTAGTATATTTGTTTCCTATCTTAAACTACTTATTATTTTAAATATAAAACTACTTTTTTATTTGACTGATTTTCATTTAATCTTATTTTATGTTTGTAATTTATTTGTTTCTCCCATTTTAAAACTTGTAATATTTAAATTATGTATACACATTCTATTATATTTAAGTGCATACTATACATTTATAAATAATAAATAAATATAAGTATAAAACTAATCATTTTTAATTTTATATACAGTAACAAATAATAACCCTTATTGTGAATGGTCGTCGACGTCACATCAAGACGAGAGTAAATATTTTCACTTGTCTACTCTTTATCGGCAATAATTGGATCTTATTGACAATCTCTTACTAATCTCTAAGGTTTTGTAAATTGATGGAACATGTTAATAGCAGTCAATTGATGTCGACAAAGCGTAGACAAGTGACAACTTTGACTGTCGTCTTGATGTGACGTCGACGACGCCATTCACAATAAGAGGGAATATAACTTAAAAATAATGAAGATGTTGTAAGAAGTATGTGATGATTATAAAAAAATTATTTAATAAAAACCGAAATATTATTTAAAGTATAAAAGTGTTTTGTCAAAATCAATTGTAACAAGACTAAATTTATAGATGGCCTTTTTCTTTTGGCGAAAGGAAATAAAATGGTTTGGAATAGTAACATTAATAAATACAAATTTGTAACCATTTTCCTTCGTTACATAGAAGACCCTCGAGTTTTCCAGTTTACATTTACATAAAAGTAGAAAGCCAAAAAAGTAAATAGTTCAGATTATTCAAAGAACTGAAATGAACAGCTTAAATTTACGAGTAAAAATTGTTGGGCACACTCACTAGGCTTGTATAAATAAAATATTTCTTATCGAGTTGGAAATCGGGGTTTTATAAACTAATATTTAAAGATCTGACGTGCTTATTATTTCAGTTTTTCAAATATTTTTTCAAATATTTTATTATCGCTTTTTAGCTCTTTTTTAATAATTTCTGATAAAATGCTTTTCAAATTTTTTCCGCATATATACATACATATGTATGTATATTGCTTGTATTTAATTTTTTGTAAGACTTTCGAAGTCATGCCTTTTCAAAATTCATTGGCGCATATTCATAAATCGTAACTAAAGTCGAAATTTATTAAACAGATACTAAAAAATAGTTAATAGATACTTACAGGTTCTATTCACAAATCTAAACTAACGAAGTAACGACTCCCATCTGATAAAAGAAATAAGAAAATAAAATGACGATAATACTATGATCGATATAAATTGCAATTAAATAAAAAACTATTCAAACTATCAAAAAACAATTTTTGAGATGTAAAGTATAAGTATAACATGTATAAGTTAGTTAACATTTAGTTACAGCTTCACTCATAATTAAGTCTAAACTTTCGTAGCCGTCTGTGAATAACTTAAATAGGTATTTAAAAAAGTTAGCACCTAGTAATGATTTCTGAATATGCGCCATTATTTCACAATCATCCGTTTTCCATCACATTTCTGATTTTTTTGTGTAGTATAATAAAAAAGCAAAATAAAATAATTTTCTTTATGTTTATATTGAACTATTGTAATACTATACAATGCTAACAAATTTTTAATGCAGAACTACGTCATCAAATTTTCATAGGAATCGGTTTTTTATCAACCTTGGTCATTTGGCAAGGCACATTTATAGGCCTTTGTACTTGATATAAAGAAATTATTACTTAACCCAATAAAATTATATTTTAACAACTGCTATATGACGATTATTTAAATGGGGAATGAAAATCAATTTAAAGGATTTGTAACCAATTTTAAACTTAAATTACATACCAACAACCCGTTACTGCTATAGGAATTCTTATAGACAACAAGCTGTGACCGTTCCTATTCCCACTTTCGCCAATGTTCTGAAAAACGCGTTTTGGCGTTTTCAAACCTCTATTTTATTTAAACAGCTCTTTAAAGAGAAAATGCAATGTTGCACAATTTAAATTTAATATTGAGTTCTATGTAAATTGGAAACTTTAAACGCTTTTTCTGCAAAACTATTACTTTTTTTGACTCTGTTGAAGTAAATAAGCAATTTTAATTGCTCAAACAAAACTTCGAAAAATAGGAAAGCAACAGAGAACCGCGCTGTTCTATAAAATACTGAAATGAGTTTTGATTTTTAAAAACTAAGGAAGTTGAAAACGCTGCGTTTTGCTGAAATCTAAAAGTTTGAAATCGTCAATTTCCAAATAGTGTTCTTCTAAATTCGGATGCTAGAACACATACTATTAATTTGTATTTTCTAAATTTCAACTTAAGCAGGCGTACCATGTGTTTTAACATCCGAACTCACAAGAAAACGTGTGAAAACGATGTGAAAGCCAGAACACACACGATTTATTATATAAAACAAAAGAATTTCGAATTACCCGTAAATTACACATGAGAGCAATTACCTACGCGCTACACTTGCTCATAAAAATTACACCTGATACGGGTAATTACCCGCGATTCGGCAACACTGTTTTGAAGTCTGAATTTTTATAGAGTGATAAATATTAGTACTAAGTGCTGATTCCTGCATCTAATACCGAGTACACATCTGGCACACATGTGCCCAAAAGAGCGTAACCACTAATTACTAATGAAAAACTGTTTGTTTTAGACATGTATTTATGGATTTACGGCCCTTTTCACAATGTAAAATTAAAAGCTAACATAGACTTTAATGGCAAGTTTTGTATGAAGAACTTTCAGTTAAGGTTGATTAATGATTAACTCTTAATCATACATTGTGAAAAGGACGTTAAACAGTTTCCAATCATGTTAGATTCTATAAAATTGTTTATCAGTTATGTATGAAACTGTTTAACTTAGTAAATACGTGTCTGAATCAAACAGTTTTTCATTAGTAATTAGTGGTTATGCTTTTTTGGGCACATGTGTGCCAGATGTGTACTCGGAATAACTCAATGTTTCTGTTTTGGCACTTGCTCCCCTTTGCTTTTAATCCCCTCAACAACGCACTACAGATATATTTAAAGAGAATAAAAAATGTATAAAGCAACTGTGCAAATGCAAGTTTCTATAAGCTTAGTAAATTATTCTGCAAATAAAAAAGTTTAACTTAAGTAAATATCGCACACTTAATCATAACCAGTCAGAAATCAAAAATCAAAAATGTTCAAGAGTGAGCATAGGCGTAGAAAGGCCATTCTGGGGTGTGCATTGCTCCCCAAGAATTGCGGTTTACCCCCCTAGAATTGTTAAAAATTGCATGTAATTATTTATTTTAATATTAATCATGAAAATCGGCACTCATAATGCCCCCAATCTAGAAAATACATACATATGTACAGCTACGCCAATGAGAGTGACAAAAAAAAAACTGTTGATACTGTACAAATGACACGTGTAATATAAAAAAACGTAGCGGTATTTCATATTAGAAATACCGAAGTACCTTTATTTATTTGACATAAAGTCTTTCGGCCTTATGTATAATCAAAAACTGTCATGAAGTTAGCATAATTAACAAAATTGAACATTGTCTTAAGGTAATTCAATTTTGTCACTTATGCTAACTTCATGCCAGTTTTTTATTACACATAAGGCCGTTTATATTCAAGACTGTGCTGCAAAAGTAGGTTTTGCGTTCGTTAGCGATTAGTCCAGCGAACGTTTTTATGAAAAACAAAACCATTTGAAAATTTTCAGTTGTGACTGTTTATGATTTAGTGTGCGATATGTACATTTGTACGTACACACATGTACATATGTATGTATGTATGTATTCATGCATGTCATATACATATGCATACATATTCAGTCATATTTATTTGCAACAAATTATAATAAATTTACTTTTATAATAGGTCCGTAATACTTAATATGAAAATACATTTATATTAAATAAGAGGTTATCTTATACATAGGATAATTACAAAACACTTACATTGGACAGCAAAATTGCACCAAGATATTTTTTGTAGAAGTCATTCATGTCGCTGCTGGCATCTACATACATACATACATACATATTTCTCTTAACTGCATCAAACTAACTGTAATTTTTTATTACTTTAGGCCGTTGCCGATGGTCGAGTTTTTAGATAAATAAATGCGACAATAATCAAGACAAATACACCCAAAATGGGCAATACCACAGTCTTGGCCTGATTGTGCATTTCGGAGTTTTCCAATTTACGTTCTTTGCGTTGTTTACGAGTTTCCTTAACTTTTCCCTTTAATTGGCGCATTGCTGTTGTAGCTTTGAACTGTGACTGAAATTGTTGTAATAACTTATCATCAATGCATTTGATACTGATCGATATTTTATTATATTTACCTTATATTTATGAAAAAAAAACTTTATAGATATCAAAGTTAAAATATAACAATTCTATTCAAGTGTTTAACGTGTAGTAAAACAGAAACTTTACACACACTTGTTACATGGACTTGTTGATTCTTGCAGCTAGGGCTGCCACCAGTTTAAAAGAAAGTCGTCCAATTTTGGAAATAAGATCGCCTAATACTTTCAAGCAAATCTTATAAAAATCGTTATGCAAAAATTTTCTTATAGAAGTAATATAGTACTTTGAACAGAATTATTAATAATAATAAGAAGTTTAAGCAGAAAATAATTGAAAAATTAGCAATGTCTTGCACAGTTTTGGCCGATTAAAAGTAGATTTTTTTATGTCAAAAATTTAATATATTTTCTAAAATAAACGTTTATTTTTAATTTGATATACAATGTATTTGAATTTAAACTAGAAATTTTCTTAGAAATTCATAGAATATGTAAAGTATTCGAAACCTTTTTAAACCCCGACCAAAAAAAGGGGTGTTATAAGTTTGTAGTGTGTGTATGTGTGTCTGTACTAGTCCACGTACAGACCAAACAGCTGGACCGATTTTGATTTAGTTTTTTCTGTTTGAGAGGTGGCTTGATCGAGAAGGTTATTGGCTGTATTTCAAGAAAAACGGTCCACCCGTTAAAAGATATCACATCTTTTCTAGATGCATTCGGGAATTTTTCAAAATTTTAAATTTTTGTTATTTATTCATGTGTAAGGTTTTACTAGAGATATGCTCTTTATGCCAGACAAAAGAGCTAGGTTGTAATTTTCGTAAAAAAACTATCACCTGTGCTTAAAACCACAGTACGAAAATAAACGAAACAAAGTTAAACATTTTGTTTTGTTTCGTTCCTTGAAGTGAGTGAAACAAAAACAATGAGAACAATTGCTCAATTTGTTTTTGCACATGAGCACATACAATACTTAAATTAAACGTACACAGATAGAAAAGAAACAATGGAAACTAAGCGGAAACGTTTTGAAATATTTGCGGCGAGTTTTACATCATATAATTTAATTTTATTGTATTATTATTTAACACATACAATTTGTTTTATATAGCTATCATAGCTGTAACCGGGTGTCTTAATATACCTCTTTTTGTAATTTTCTGTTTAATTATTCGAGTTGTATGTATATAAAATACGAAAATAAGCACTGATATGATATTGCTATAAAATGGCTAAATATAACATAAAACTACTGTATATTAGAGAGTAGCGAATACCAATTTAGCGAATTCGAAAACGAATAATACATTTTAAATTTTGCGAAAGCGAATGCAAATACTTACAATACGTTAAAGAAGCACATGAAAGTAATTTTGTATAAGAGCATGAAGTTGTATTATATACATAGATGTACTATATACAGCATTTTATTTAAATTGAGTTTTGAATTGATCAAAGACATATAGGTATATTAATTTATTAAAAATACAAGTTTTTAAAACATTTACAAAATGCTAGGCAATCAGCCGTGTCGAACTTTGGCCCTAAAGACTGATACTCTGTTCAACATTTCAGGTGAAATGCTGTCAAAATTCATATTAAGAAAAATTTGCATAAATAGTATTCTGGTCGTTGAGTGACACTTGTTTCGCATGGAATTTACAACAAACAAGAACTAGTTAATATAGTTTACATCTAAAATTTTTTGTACAAAGTAATGAATGGTGCTTAGCATATTTAAAAAATTTGAGCATACAAGGCTTAGGTATACATATTTTCGCAAGAATCAAACACTGTCTTTTCTTTTTCAAAAAGTGAAAAATATTTCCAAACACCGCAGGATTTTTATTTAATTTTGATATACATAACTTGCCAACTTTGATACAACTTTCCAGCTTTGTTTAGAATGCGTAGTTGTAAGTATATGTATCTTTTACATGTTGGCTTAAAATAATTTTAGTGTTTTCGACGTTTGTTTTTTTAATTACTATTCGACTGGAATATTTGCATATATTTTAGCGAATGCAAATAGCAAAGTAAGCGAATAATTTGCGAATGCAAACATTCCTTACGTATATACATATCATACTTATATTTTCGTGTAACGGTTTTCGGGATATTAACATTGTAACATTCAGAGGAATTATTTTTTAAATAATCTCTTGATAACCAAATCCCTTCAAGGGTTTTTGTTTGCCATTTCTTTTCTTGGTTTTATTCAGATTCATTCAACATTAACAAAAAGCAGTCAAGTTTGAAAATCGTCAATCGTAAATTTGTGTCTGGCATCTCTACAGCTCAGAGCGAGAAGTAAAAATTATGTGAAAGGGGTGTAAATAACGATGCCAGACTGTTTTTGTGACTAGAAAACTGTACTACCTATTACACACTGACAAAAGCCTTTTACTGTTACCGTTTGCCGTTACGAATTCTTCAACTCAAAACTCAGAGCTTCTACACCTGTGTAAAAATCATATTTCTTTTTTACACAAAAGTTCATATAAAATTGTTCATTTCGTATATATGTAATTGCAAGCATTTTAGTTTGCACTATTAAAAATGCATGTATATTTTTCAGTTTTATTTCAAATATGTAATCAGATGTTTTAGTTCGGATTACACTCATCCATTTTTCTCCTCAAAACCTTCTCATGCACTTTTCATCTCCACAAATGTTTTAAGTACGTTAATTGGACCTTCATTATTTTTATTCTTATTTGCATCTCATGGGAAGCCCCTGAATATATTTTACTTCCTCTCGATATGCAGACTTATTAGTACATACATACATATACACATACATATGTATGTGTAACCGAAAATTGTTTAAAATAATTAATTATATGCAGACAAAAATGCATGTGAGTCAACATTACATTTGCAAAATTTATTCATTTAAATCAATTGAGCCGATTATAGTTCGTTTAAACGTTTTTGACAAATATGTATGTATGTATGTACTTTTTTTATAATCACCCATATTCCAGTTGTCGGCATCGACGTCACTTTAACACAATACCAAAAAAATTGGGGCTTGTGTACCCGTTGTCGAAAACAACTGACTCCTGTTGGCAGGTTTATGATATTTTCTAGACCATAGGGTACGAAAATAGATTATCAGTTGGACAAAATTGTCCTTGAGAACGAGTACACAAGCCCCATTTTTTATTATTGTATTAAAGTGACGTCGATAATTGGAATAAGGGTGAATATTGTTGTTCAACCACTATTATAAAAAGTTTAAAAAACTCCAATTAAAAAAAAAACAAAATTACAAATGTACATCAATGCTGGCCACTCTGGCGGTCTACTCTGTAATTCGAAACGAAAGAAAATGCTTTCGAATTTACATGTAATTAACATACAAATTCGAAAGAATTTTCTTTCGTTTCGAATTACAGAGTAGACCCCCTGGTGTTACTTTGGCCAGAGTAGATGTACGTATCGAAAAATGCAAAAATCTCGATTTCGAAAAATCTCGACACTAAAAATATTATACCTGAACACCAATTTGGGTTTCGACACAAGCACGGTACACCTGAACAATGTCACAGAGTCGTAAATGCTATAAGAAATGCACTGGAAATAAAACAGTACTGTTCCGCGGTCTTCTTGGATGTCAAACAAGCCTTCGACAGAGTATGGCATTTAGGACTTTTATATAAACTAAAAAATGCAATCCCCGCACCATTCTACCTGGTCCTAAAATCATACCTGCAAAATCGATATTTTTACGTCAAAGTAAATGATGAAATTTCTGATATTTGTGACATAAGGTCTGGTATTCCACAGGGAAGCGTACTGGGACCAGTTCTATATACAATATATTCGTCCGATATGCCGATAAATGAAAATATTACCATTGCTACTTATGCGGATGACACTGCTTTAATGGCAAGTAACAAGTATGAAATAAAATCAGGTTCAAAATCACTTGAACAGAATGTCGAACTGGTTCCGAAGATGGAACACTTCAATTAATACGGAAAAGTCTCAACACATTACGTTTGCATTAAGAAAGGTCATTAATCCTCCCATTTTTCTAAACAATGAAGAAATTCCAAGAACTGACTGTGTAAAATATCTTGGTATGCACCTTGATAAAAGGCTAACGTGGAAACAACACATAAAAGCAACATGAGATTACTTAAATATTAAAACAAAGCAAATGCATTGGCTGCTGGGACAAAAATCCGCACTAAGCTTAGAAAACAAAGTACTCTTATACAAAACTATTTTAAAACCAATATGGACATACGGAATTCAACTGTGGGGCACGGCAAGCAACTCCAATATAGAAATACTCCAACGATATCAGTCAAAAACTCTTAGAATGATAGTAGACGCTCCATGGTTTGTAACTAACAATACCATTCATAGAGATTTACATATACCTAAGATTAAAAATGAAATAAATTACCACAGTGGGAGGTACCTCGAAAGGCTTAGCAACCATTCTAAACCGCTTGCTATTATTTTACTAGATAGTAGTGAAGAAGTACATAGGCTAAAAAGGTTCCATGTGCTTGACCTTCCATTTAGAAAATAAAAATTTAAATATCAATAACAGTCATTGTAAATATGTATACATATATCAAAAATTAATTCGCATATATTGTTAATTCTATTATCACAATTGTACTCATATTAACGAGCACTAACATAATTATGTTTTAACCTTATTGGAGGTTAAAACTCATGTTAATTTTATATTTGAATTAATTTGCTTATTATTGAAAAATAGATTGCAAATAAAAACAATATTAGAAAAAAAAATATTAAGGTAACGATATGTACATATGTATGTATGTATGTACATAAATATTTAGGTCTTTGGAAATTTTTTTAGCAATCTAGCGTTTTCAAATTGTGGCCTCCAGCATACTTCTGTATAATATTATTCGATGTGTTGTTTTTTTATTTTTCTACGTTTAAGTAAAATATTCGAAAATGGAAGGTTTTTTAATGAAATAAATAGGGAGCTTTTTATATCAAAGACATGTCGAATAATAAATTTCTCATAAAGTATTTTTATTTTTGAATATCACAGAGTGTGGGTTATATGGTCACTCAGATATGTTTTACGTTGTATGTATGTATGTACTTGAAAAAATTCCTATAGACTTTTTTTAATCGATTTTGAGTGATGTTATTAACGAAAATCAATCTACCCACAGAATACTTTATTCCATGGTATAAAAAATAGACTATTGAGAAGTCAAAATTCTATTGCAAAAAATAGTCCTGTAAATAAATTAAAGATGAAGTAACCCACGCAGAAAAATACAAAGCGTTTCCTAAGGTGGTTCAAACGTTGGCAAAACATCACAAGTTCAACTTTTTCAAAAGATAATTGTAAATAATTAGATTTTCGTATATTTCGCAAGAAAATGTATCAGCGCTTCAAACCTACTAATGGTATCTAAAAATTAATCAAAAGGTTTCAAAGAAAGTCATACGATTTAATGAATTTAGCAAACTGTAAAGCTGCACAATTCCCTATCTTCTTGTTATATGCTGGCGCAATTACTTTAAAATATGTATTAGATGGTAAAATGTACAAACATTTTCTAATTCTATTTAGTTGTCGTATTTTGTCGTCAACCAAGTTACTGTTTCTCAAATACATAATATACCATTAGTATATCTTGTTAAAAAAGGGAAAATATTTACTGGGGAAATTATAGACACAGTTGAATCGAAAACACTATTTTCTTTTGTCAACATTTATGGCTATAAAATTAGGCCGACTTCCTAAACGCAAGTTGCAATGCATATTTAAAATCCATACACTTCAAAGTCCCGCATCATTTTTATTTTGAATGCAAACATATGTATGAGTTGCATAGCGACGTTCCTAAACGCCGATAAAATGCAAAAACTGTCTCTGCAATGCAAGGTTGCACTTAAGACATGCCAATTTTTTTAAATTATGCATTGCAACTTGCGTTTAGGAAGTCGGCCTTACAACCGTTCCTCCTGATAATTAATGCGTTTACTAAATAATGGAAATGTCATGGTTATATCAGAAATTTTTAGTAGCAAACTTTCTTTACACAAATGTGATATTTACTTAAAAGGCAATATATTTAACGAAGCTCTTGATTTTTTTACGTATCCACTCTCCAAGGTAGTAGGATTACATGTCGTTAAAGATTTAGACCAGAAAAAAATTGAAATAGAGCTAAGCATTGTAGATGTTAAGTGCATTCTTACCAAATACCAAAATGAAACAGTTGTTATTACTCTTTTACATAAAGAACTTAATATACATTTATATAAAAATAAATTTATTGAAAAGCATTGGCAAACAATTTTTCAGATTGTAAACCGTAACGCTGGCAAACCGTTTTAGATGCTTGAGTAAAAGTGCTTTCCCAGTGCCACAATTTTTGTACGGTTGGCAACTTATGCCTGGGAATCCATCTTAGATAACAATATGCATGTTATTTGCGAATTACATCGATTTAAGAAAATATATCACATCCGCGCAAACGTTTTTTATTACTAATATTTACCATAGCGCGTGTTGTCTAATACTTCCAAGAAAAAATATCATACATTTATTTCTATTGTTAAAGTCTACATCACTAATTCTTATAATAAGAAGAACTACATAACGAGTAGATGCAGAAGCAATAATTTATTTGGTATTGTCCATGAAATCTTTAGCTTCATTGATTTTCGCTGCCAAATAAGGAGAGCCGCCACGATCGGGATGGTTCAACAACATAATCCTTTTATGAGCATCCTTAACCTTTAAAAGAAAATCAAATATTGTGTAAACATTTATTGCATAGGAATGTACGACGTACCTAATCCAAATTTACAAAACAGTTTTTAGAAATGCACAAAACTTGATTTTTTATGACTTTAATAAAATTACCAATTCTTATTGCTGTTTAGAACTTTTTTATTAAGCTGATTCTTTTTCTTTTATTGTATATCCACGCACGTTTTTGATGGAATTCCTAATTTGTTTGCACTTTTATTTCTACTTTAATACTTTTTTTTGTTATTAAAACGTTAAATGCAGTTGGTTGGATCAACTAAGTATGAGGAATATATTGAAATACCTTTGATTTGGAAGCCCCTGGACTGACACCCAATATTAAAGAAGCTTCCCTTTTATTCATTTTCGGATCAAACCCTCCTTTGTAGTATTTGGAAGTTGCTAATGATTCAGCATCAAATTTGGGCAAGTTCTTTAAAGTTTCGTTTAATGTTGTGGCCATAGCAGGCATGCGGCGCATTAAATGTTTGCCAGCAAAACCAACAGCCGCAACACCCAGTCCAGCCAAAATAATTGAAGATGCCTAGCAAAGAAATATATTTTAGAAAATCTTGAAAATTTCAAACGTTTTTATTACCATTTTATTATAATTTCGTTACAAAAATTTATGAAATTTTTTTGTTGTGGAAATATGTATATGGAAGAGCAGCTGACTTTATGTAAAAACAGATGGTTATTGAAATATATGTAACTTGGTAGCACTTTGTTCGTCGAAGGTGCTGCCGGAGCGATAAATACGTTGTTATTTTCACATAAATTTTATTTAACTTCCAATCGGTATATTTTATATATTAATTAATTTAGTTTTAGATAATGTATAAATTCGTTTATTGTAATTCTTTAAAATGGATTAGATATACAGATATTTAACAAACTGTGTTGGCTTAGAACAGGGTGTTGCGTGTCAGTCGTCTTTAATAAACTTATTTCGTTCACAAACCTGAGACAAAAGTTCATATAATAAATCAGTGTTACCAAAATATATATTTAAAATTACACCTCGTAGGAGCCAAAATTACCCGATTTCAAAGGAATTACACCCAATATTAAAATAAATATTTGACATATTTCAAAAAACTTGTTTAAGGTCTACTTATGATTTGGTATCAGCCCCAGTGAAATGCAACTCAAATTTTCTCAAAATGAGTTTCCGATGGCAAAAAACTCTACTATATAATGTGCATCTGTAATATAAATTTCGAATCAAAAAAATTATTTTTTCTTGTTTTGTATCAATTTTTTATGTGTTTTAACATCCACACTCACAAGAAACATGTGAAAACGATGTGAAAGCTAGAACACAAACGATTTATTATATAAAATAAACGAATTTCAAATTACCCGTAAATTACACCTGAGAGCAATTACCCACGCGCTACACATGCACATAAAAATTACACCTGATTCGGGTAATTACCCGCGATTCGGCAACACTGTAATAAATACAATATAACAGGCTTACTACAAGTAAAATTAATTATATGTACACAGCATGGCTGTCAGGTCGAAAAATTAGATATCTACTCCCTGTTAAGTTTTTGATGTGTAAACATCCATACGCTAGGGGTAAAAATCTTTTTCACAATACAATCACAAATTTTGAGTAAGATGTTATCAAATCGATGTGAGTGAATTTTAAAGCATACCTTCAGGAGCAATTATTAATTCATTTTAATAGAAATTGCTTGTGAAGTGTAATAGTGTTGCCTGTGGGGATAATTTGGTTAAAAAGTTGAAAAATATAAAATATATATAAACTTTTAAAGAACGTTTTAAATGTCAAATATTTGTTTAAGAGATATATAGCAGTCTTTATAAAGAATTTATAATATTATATTATAACATATCTTCATTACGTACTGTTGCCTTACACTGAAGCTGGTGCACGACAATTGGGTAACAATCTCCATCTCATGCCAATTATTATGGATGGAGATTTTAATACAAATTTTGCAAACCCACAGTTGCAAGCTTTATCAAAATTTTTATTTGACGTTTTCCACTTGCATATGAGCAGTTCTCCACAAACCCCCACAACTAATAATTCCACTACTATACATGCAGTTTTCTATAGAGTAGAGTCAAAAATTTATATATCTTATTTTAGTTACCATAAGCCAATATTAAAAAAAAATTCATTACTAGATGTTTACACATCTCCCCTGTGATCGGACTCACATTGCTTCTTTTTTTTTGTACGACTCCTAATCTCTAATTTTATTATTAAAATATTTTTGGTTTCTTATAATTATTGGAAAAAAATTAAACAACAATACACATTATGAAAAAATTATTTGTCAACAAAATTCAATAAATTCAAATACATTATAAAAAAACATATAGTACAGAGTGTCTTAATATGAATTAAGCACTTTTTCCTTATTGAAACAGATATGTATGTATACATGCGTGTGTGTAAACTTACGATTTAACTATTTTTCATATTGTTTTTACATTTTTTTAATTAATAAAAAACTGGACATCAGGGCACAACGTTCGTTCTCTTTTGGAATCCCTTCTTCAATCCACGCGCGTTAACATGATTGTTATTGTCGCAATGGTAAGAGGACTTTTTAATATAAATTTGATTAATGCTTTTCATTCGTTTATTCGTAGCAGTGTTCCCATAAATGAACTAGTTGTTAGTTTGGGAAATCTAGAATTAAAATGTCGACATACTAGTTTTACTTTTTTAATTTACCACCAAAATACAATAATTTCTCTTCTCTTCGTAATTTATTTGTTTATAATTATTATAGTGTTATAAATTCGTCGGTTGATTATTGGTATGCGGCACAGTATATTCAAAATACATTATGTTTGCAGCAAACGAATAACCAACCGACGAATTAAGTAATCATTAATTTCTCAAACCATAAAAAATTGGTCTAACTGGCAATACTGCTCGTACATACAGTGTTGCCAGAATAAAATCTGCAAAATTTAAAACTTTTTCACGATAAAATCTCCAAAATCTGCATTTAATTTTTAAAATCTTCAAAAAATCTTCAAAAAATTTTTGAAACATTTTTTTGTATTTTATTAAAAAAAATTACATAAATATGGGTGTATATGTGTAACATAAATATTTTTTCTTAACACATGTTTAGAGTTTCTAAGCGGGAAAAAAATCTCGCGAATTTTTTTTTACAAATCCCGGGAAATTTTCAACGGGAATTTAATATATCCGTTTTTGGAATTAGCTTTTTTTACATTGCTGTTTATTGTCTTATTACATAAAAATACAACCATTTAACGATGCATAATATAAGCATAGAAGCAGATGTAATAGAGGTTTACGAGGTGACTCCAACAACTTGAAGCGTTACGAAATATTTTCCAACCAAAAAGTCTTTATAGGAAATAGTATCTAGATTGGCAGATGTAGATGGAATTTTCATCCATGCTATAACTCAAAGCATATGAATTTATTTGTTTTTGCTTTGTTTTTTAAATATTGTTGTTCGTGAAATGAACGAATAAAGTTGTTTTGTTGTTAATTTGAATGTTGTATTTTTTATTGAGGACATTTAATTAAATTCATATGTTTTTGAATTTCCCGGGAATAAATCATTTTACTTCTCGATTCCCGGGAATTGGAAAAGTCCGGGAAATTAGAAACCCTACACATGTTCATAAAATTTAAACTCGGTTTAAAATGTATTTTCTTTGAATTTTTTAGAAAATTTTTTCTTAAAATAACTTTAAAGCACATTTTATTTTTGTTATGAATATGTATAAGAATTTAATGTATAGCATTTCCTTTTTGCTTAAGAAACTCATCAGTAAAAAACTTCATATACGTTTATAGAACGACTATTAATATGTTATTAAGAATTAGATAATATTCATAAAAATTATTTTGAGTTACAAAACGTTTAACAAACACATTCGCATACAAAATTTGTTTTGTAAACCTTTTGTACACTAAAACAAAAAATTTAGGAATACGGCAGAATAAGCTTAAAAGCTTTAAGCAAAAATCTTTACAAGCTAACATCTCCGATTTTGAATCCATTTTTAATTTCTCATTACATTTTTACAATTATCTACCACATTGGTTGAAGTCTACTAATGAGTTTGTCGGCTTTTCCACACGCAAAGTTTACTTTGAAAGATCTTGAGTTTGTTGAAGAGAAAAGAATATAGAATTTTTTAAGGAGAAACTAAATGCATATAAGCAACTATCAAATAACAATTCTTCATAGTTATGTGCAAATAAATCGGTTATTTAAAAAATTATACAATAAGCCTTTTAATTTGTTGTATAAATAACCAAAGAACTTCGAAGTTTTATTTTATTCAAGTTCACTTGACCGAAAATTCTTTCAACATTTGATAAAGTAATGTGGTAAAGACATTTCATTTTGAATAAACTTAGGGCTGCAAAATCGTAATCAGAATAAGATCGTTTTATATCAGATATTCGTTTCTAGAAGCTTGCCAAAATTACTTCTTTTTCGTTAATGATGCCTTCAAAGTTACAACATTGTAACTCTCTAAACTATGAGTCGTTCACACATAAAATAAACGAGCAGTATTAGGAAAAAAAAAAAAATTGCACTATAATTGAAGTTGAAAAATCTGCGCTTTTAGCCCAAAAATCTTCAAATTTGCATTTCGTCTTTTTGGAGGGTAAAAATCTGCAAAAGCCAGATAAATCTGCATTTCTGGCAACCGTGACATAGCATAACAAAAATATTTGAGAGAGAGATATGGAAAAGAGAAGAGCAATTGTCGCTTCAATTTACAGTACGTGCGACTTTCACTACCCTACAAACTTCTTTTCTAGCCAGCGTGACCATATTAGCTTATTTTGAGCTAAATTTAGCTTATTTTTTTCAGATTTAGCCTTAAAATTTTCATTTAGCTCTAAGCTTATTTTTTAGCTTTTTTTAAAAACTCACTTAGTTTTTATAGCCTTTTTTTAGTCTAAATTGCGTGTTCTCTAAAAATCCCAGCAAAAAACTATGCAAAAAAGTGTATGTACTCCTCAGTCGTAAGTACTTACAATTTGACTGAATAACCCATTATTTTTGTTGAGAAGTTCAAAAAGTATGCGGTACTTTTTGCCTACAAACATACAAAAGTTAATAGATTACTGATTGCCTAAAAGTACTCAAAATTTAATGGGTTATTTTTTGCGTGACAAAAAGGCAAAATAATATAGATTAATTTTTGCTTAAACTTATTCAAAATTAATTTGCTATATTTTCTAATTTTTTTATTTTAAATGAATAAAATTTTGTAATAAATTTCTCTAGATATACATATTTCCTTATTAACTGGAAAGTACTACAATAAGTACTTTCACGTAGTGATATAAATAAGTTCTTATTTTATTCATTACATGACAGTCATTATTATGCAAATAAAATAATTAGATATATAAGTACCAGTCGTTACTTTGTAAGCCATTAAAAGAGTACTACCCATTACAAAATTTCGAAAATTTTTTGCTGGGATATATTAAAAACATAAACAACTTATAAAAATTATAATTTTTTTAGCATTGTAAAATAATTTACAAAAAATACAAAATGTAAATTATACGACAATTTTATAACAGAAATGGAAAGAAGAAAAATAGTAGATAATGGCAGAATGGTTAGAATTCCAATGGAAAAAGTTAAATTCATATTAGTGGCCAAAACACTTTTTGAGTTTTTTGGGTATAAAATTATTTGACTTGAGTTGAACGTTCATTCAGCGGCATCAATTAACTTAAAACAAAAACCTGAAATAGCCTTAAGCCTGGATAACACTATGTACCGATTTTCGTCGGGCCACCTCAATAAAGTCATAAGTAATAAGCCAAAATGGCATTATTACTCAATTAATTCTGGAATAAGTCTATATGGGCTTATTACCAATGCAGTGTGGCGCAATTGTGTCCTTGTATTTCAAGTAGTCGATAAATTAGAGCAAAATCTTTACTTATGACTTTATTTCACTGATCTGACGAAACTCGGTACATTGCGCAGATAGTGTGATCCATGCTTTACCTTAAATAGCATTTATTCACTTAAAAAGCTTTCGTATTTTAGTATAAATGTTTTTACATTTTTAAAAACTTTTTAAGATTATTTTGGGGAAGTTTTTGTTTTGTTCTTCATTAAATCTAAAATATAATAATTAATAAATAATTTCATTAAGCAAATATTCTATATGTATAATAAAAAAATATGTTTGTGTAATATTTAACGTTAGTTTAGCAATAAGAAACTATTGAAAAGTGATCAAAGAAGTGGAAAAAAGTTTAGCTTTATTTTCTAGCCTAAAATGTAACTTTTTAGCTTATTTTAGCTTTTTTTCAAACGTGATTTAGCTTAATATTATTTTAAAATCTGGTCACACTGTTTCTAGTAGAGATGCTAATCGGGACAGGTTTTTTGAAATCCCGGGCTTCGGGATTTAGTGATGGAGTCTCGAAATCCCGAACCGGGACCCCGGGAATTTCGGGACTTACAAAATCCCGAAAACATTGTGCACAAATGTGCGTCTTTATATTAAAAATAATATTTTAATTTTACAAAATATTTTTTTTGGCATATTTAAGGGGTACTTATACAATTCAGACATTTAATTGCAAATTTTCATTGAAAAGTGCAATGTATGTAACATTTTTCCTAGAAAAGAAAAAGCTATAAGATATATTATGTATATACCATATAATATTATCTACTAAAATATTTATTCAAAGCAAATTTTTTATTTTAACTTTTTATAACAAGAAGTTTCTAAGAATTTTTGATGTAGAAGATGACAGTCAAGAACATTATTTATGCAAAAAACGGGATTCAGATAATACCGAAAATCCCGGGCTTTAAAATTAAAAAATCCCGGGCTCCGGGATTTGAATAGCCCCGAAAAGCCCGGGATTTCCGGGCTCGGAATTTCCAGTTTAGCAATTCTAGTTTCTAGCCAACAAACACGAGTCCAGTGTTGCCAGAAAATGATGATGAGAGAAATTCTGCCAAAAAGCATTTGGCAGAATTTTTAAAAAGTTGAATGCTTTTCGGGAAATGAAAATGCCAGATCTGGCAGCGAAAATGCCAAAATGCCAAAATGGCAACAATGCACGAGTCGCAGCCATGTCACCCTTCATATAAATGGGTTCCAAAATGTAAAACAATATAAATAAATAAACAGAGAGCTGCTATAAAATGACAAAAACCCAAAAGGGAAAATCAATTTTTCACAAGCATGCGCAAAAATTGCAACGGCAAAACATAAGAAAATATATCACAGTGCTAATAAGTTGTATAAAACTTACAAAGTTTATATTTTAAATAAAATTTTATAAATAAGTAATATATGATCAGATTTGTGTTACGGAATATCGAGAAAATGAATTAACAAAAAATTAAATTAAAATTTGCTTAAAATTTTACGCAAAAAGAAGGAAACATCAATATTTTTTTTTACAAAGAAACGCCTTAGAATGCAAGGAAAAGAAAAAAGTTTTGCAAAGTGTGAAAAAATCTATAATAAATTGTATAGGAATTTATAAAAGTTTTAATACACAAATAATAATTATTAAAATATGTATATATACAATTTTTTTGTATTAGAATAACTGGAGAGATATTCAATACTTTTGAATTATTACATACATATATCCATAAATTAGTTAAAAAATCATAAAAACTAAACAAAAATTATATGAACACACAAACAAGTTAATTCGCAAATGCGTATGTATGTGGAGTGAAGTCATTTCTCTATTTTTCACTCTCTTTCTATCTCTCTCTCTCTGTCTCTCACTGAAGAAAATACTTTTTTATTTAGCGGAAATCTCTGTTGCAATAAATAAACTATAATAACTATTATTTCAACGATTTGAGTTGCGATTAACTAACACTTTAACTATTTCAAATAAACGAAACAGTTACTATAAATAAAAGCAGCGTTAATAGTTTAGTTGCTGCTCTGAGAAGCAACAACAAATAACACACGTATTATTGTTAGATTCCTATTCAAAACAACTTCCGTTTTGTTGTTTCTTCTGCTAAGAAAACGGAAGAAGAAGCAAGAATATAAATAAATTAAAAATGGAATCTACACAGTCTACGACGTATGAACCGCTAGAAGGTCGCAGTTCCGGTATACGTCACGAACCCATGGATAGTCCGGAAAATGATGTTCGTGCACCAAAGGATCAAAAACATATGGTTTATTTGGCCATGTTAGCTGCAGGCATTGGTTTTGTTTTGCCATACAATAGGTAAGTGCAAATCTGAGTATAATAGGTCCGTTTTTTTTTAATTTTTAATTAATCGCTATTATTTCCCTTTCTTATTTATGGTTGAAACACAATAATTGTGTGGGTGTGTGTCTAATGGATAGATAAAGATAGTTATAAGGTTGTAATTTTGCATGCCAATTATACTTATTCTTATTTTGAAATATTGTGCTTGAAGGTAGTTACGTAGTTTTACATAAAGGCTATTAGAAAGATCATTATTTAACAAATAATAACAGAAATATGATCTAAACAAAATGTTTTATGCGCATTGAAAATTCAAAAAATATGGTCTTAAAAGTTAAATAAATTGGTTTAAAAATTCAACAAGATTTGCATATAAAATAAGACAAAAAAAACATTAACAAAAAGAGGAAACAAAATTAACAAATAATAACTAGGTTTGAAGTGCAGGTTAAAAAAATTACTATACAAAATTTGACTAAAACAAACAATACAAATTAATTTTTATTGAATGCTCTCATAAGAATTTAACTTGAATTTCAAAAGATCACGATTCCAGCCTTGGAACTATACTCGTATTTTGGATAAATAAGACAAGATTTTTATTCATAATTTTTATTGCAATAAATAACAAAATATTGACCTAGAATTTCAAATAAAAATCGTTTCTGCTTCATCTAAATAAACTTTTATACATTGAGAATGTTTCTTCAACGTCCACAAATAGCAAAACTGCATTTGTATTGAAACTAACGTCTGTAAAACTTCTTAATATATAATAAAAACGTATACACTACATCGAACATTAGAAATGAGATTTAGATGGCAAAAAATTAAAATAAAAATTTGGCCAACCCTTTAACTTGTAAGCATATTAACCCAGATATCACCGGAAGAATTTTTTTTTTAACTTAAATTTTTATTTCGAAAATGAAATTTTAATAAGTTTCTAGAAAAAAAAAATTATATAATTTGCTTTTTCGGAATAGGGTGGTTGTAAAAAGCAGGTTAAAATAAAAAAAAAATCCAAAAAGTATCAAAATATGACCTAAAATCGTAAATGATGCTCTAAAAATTCGAAAATATGCTAAAAACATGCGTGTAAGATTGATATATGCAAAAACATGCCTTAAAGGGTAAAATATGCAAAAATATGCACTAACAAATCGATGCCAAGATACATAAAAAGTTCTGAAACGTATAAATATCTTATCCTCGTATATATATACAATTGCATATTTACGGTTTCCCTGCTTTAATGCAGTTAGCCGTCGAAAATCGGTACATTGCGCCGATAACAAGTGGGATCTCAGTTTAAGTCCCAAGCAAATCATAAGCAAAAATACATATTAAATAGTTTCCAAATATATTATGGACTAATGGCTTAAGAAAACAATTATACAGAAACTCTCTAGTAAGAGTACCAGGAGGAAGAAATTCTTGCAATGGAGATTCAGATTCACTTCTCTACAAGAAGTTATAAAAGAAAATTAAAAGTGCTGAACAAAATGTTTTTTTTTTCAAGTATGTAATACCAATACAATTTTGTTGTACTTCGACGAAATTAAATATGTAATTGCAAAAGAGAAATGGAATTATTCCCAAAAAATAAAGAAATACCAAAAATTTTGGATTGATGCAAAAATTGCCTTGGACTTTTGTTTGGTACTTTACAATTTTTATTATGTTTGTATATGTGGACTCTCAATTACAATGAGGGTGGCGTTGGCTGTAGTTAGCACGTTGACTACAAAACAAAAGGTCTGGGTTCGAGCAAGGTTTCCAGATGGCAGTCATTAAATAGCAACAACACGCATTTTTTTAATGTGCATTAGGGTCCCTTTGTATCAGTTGTTGTAGGAAAGTTCAAGTAATGAAGAATTTTGTTAAAGAATAGCTTCAACAAAATTTAATACGCCTAATTTATCATAAGACGCGCTGCAGTACTGCATTATTAACAAGTAAGAGTGCTATATTCGGCTGTGCCGAATCTTATATACCCTTTACCAACGTACGTACATATATATAGTATACAGACACATACATACATATTTGTTTCATTAAAAAAATTATAATTTTTTTCTCTAAAGCAATTAATAGTAAGTGACCTTTCAGTATTTTTTCGATTAAAGAATTTGATTCAATTATTTTATTTTCGATATCAGCAATAGTTGAATATTTTACTCTACACTCTGTGGTTAAGATATATTTTACATTCACTCTTATTTCAGTCAACGTCGACGTCACGTCAATACATTACCAAAATATTGGGGCTTGTTTACTCGCTCTAGAGATGTTCAAAAACCGTGCTTCTATTTAATAACTTTAAAATATTTTTAGTATTGCACCTCAATACCAAGTAAACTAACTTGTTATATATTTTCCCGTATTAAATAATCATTGATGTTGCAAAACTGTTTAGTGTCTTGATTTAAAGTTCCCATTGCAAGTGGTCTACATCGTGGTATTATGTAAACGTTTTATTCCTACAGGATTTTTTTGAAATTTGTTCAGCAGAAAGGGAAGGTATCAGGAAAATGAAACGGAACATGTCCTTTAATTTATCTTTAGCGATAAATCTTAGTTTTATCTCCATTTACTAAAAATTAATTGTTATTATGCTGAGAGCACAATAAGCACAAACCTTCGTTAATACTTCAATTAGATTAGATATCCATAAAAAAATTAAACATGTACATATAAATAATCTTGAGTAATGATTTTCCTAAAACATGAAATCTGTTTAACTGAAAAAAAAAATATTTTTGGTTATTTTTTTTACCGAGACTTTTTTTAAGCTCCAACATTGGAACCATATTTTTGAGTTTCTTAATACTAATTTATTTCTTTATAAAATATAGAATATATTTAATTACCAAGGAAATAATTACTTTTATATACCAGAAAAAATTTAAGTTTTCCAGCTCTGGAGCTATGTCTTTTATTTTTCTAATTTCTATGCCAAACTATTTCATTCTAAGTCATAAAGTATATAAAAATTGTAAACAAAAAGGAAAAACTAACTTCACATAGTTACTTTTGCAAAAAAATAATAAATTTTCCAACCATGGAATCAACCTTTTAGATTTTTCTGATTTAAAAAATTAATAAAGTGTGTTAAGTGAACAAAGAAATAAAAAAAATTAGTTTTATACTTTAATATTTAATATTTATACGCCAAACTTTTCTTTCAGAAGCATAAATATATTCAATTTATAAAGGAAAAGAAAAAAATTTTTAGAACTATTTGATTTTACATAACACAAAAAGTGTAAGTTTTCAAACTCTGGAATCATAATTTAGGATTTTTCTCATTCCTTATACCAATCTAGTTCTTTAAAAAATATATAAAATGTGTTAAGTGAACAAAGCAAAAAGGAAAAAAAAAAGAAAAAACCTAGTTTTATTTAGTTACTCTATTATCAAAAAAAGTTCAAAGTTTCCATCTCTGGAGCCTTGGTTGTCATTTTTATAATTTTATAGGCCAATTTTTTCTTTCAGAGGCATAAAATATATAATTTATAAAAGAAAAATGAGTTATTTATACCTATTTAATTTTACATAACACAAAAAGTGTTAGTTTTCCAACCCTGGAGTCATAATAATGGAATTTTCTGATTATTGATACCAATCTTGTTTTTTAAAAAAATACATAAAATATGTTAAGTGAACGAAGCAAAAACGAAATAAGAAAAAACTTAGTTTAATTTAATTCCTTTATGTCCGTAATTTCTACAAGTAGATACCTATTGGTGCCTATATATCTATCGTGTAAGTTGAATTTTATAAGGCAAACTCTTGGGTAAAAACCTTAGGTAAATTACCTGTGTGTAGAAATTACGAGCATTAATATTAAAAAATTCAGTAAAATGCGACTTTGACTCGCGCAGTTTTTTTCAGTTTAAACGATTTTTTTAGTTTTGTCGCTTTTTTCTCATTTTGGCGATTTTTTTCTGTTTTTTCGGTTTTTTTTCATTTTGGCGATTTTTTTAAGTTTTGGGGGGCTTATTTTCATTTTGAAGATTTTTTTCATTTTGGCGATTCTTTTTCCATTTTGGCGATTTTTCCTATTTTGGGTTTTTTTTTCGTTTTGGCGCTTTTTTTCATTTTGGCGCTTTTTTTTCATTTCGGCGATTTTTTTTTATTTATGCGATTTTTTTCTATTTTGGAGGTTTTTTTCAATTTGGCGATTTTATTTTAATTTTTGCGTTTTTTTTCATTTAGGCGATTTTTTTTCATTTTGGCGATTTTTTTTCTGTTTTTGGGGCTTTTTTTTCATTTTGAAGATTTTTTTCATATTGGAGATTTTTTTTCATTTTGACGATTTTTGCCTGTTTTTGGGTTTTTTTGTTAATTTTGGCGATTTTTTTCTGTTTTTTGGGGTTTTTTCGTTTTGGCGATTTTTTTCATTTTGGCTATTTTTTTTATTTTGGCGATTTTTAGGGTTCCGTACACCAAAGGTGAAAATGGAACCCTATTGTTTTCGCTACGCTGTCCGTCTGTCCGTCTGTCCGTCTGTCCGTCCGTCCGTCTGTCCGTCACAGGGTATTTTCTCGAGAACCGTAAGAGCTACGGACCTGAAATTTGGACACAGTGTGTAGACCCTTGGCCGCTACAACAACAAATACATGAGAGTTGGAAATTAAAGGGTGTGCCAAAACGAGCAATGAAAAATGTTAAAATCCCATGTAATATACATACAATTGTATGTATGTATGTATATTACATGGGACCCTTGGCCGCTACAACAACAAATACATGAGAGTTGGAAATTAAAGGGTGTGCCAAAACGAGCAACGAAAAATTTTAAAATCCCATTTAATATACATACAATTGTATATATGTATATTACATGGGACCCTTGGCCGCTACAACAACAAATACATGAGAGTTGGAAATTAAAGGGTGTGCCAAAACGAGCAACGAAAAATGTTAAAATCCCATGTAATATACATACAATTGTATGTATATGCACTTGAAATTTGTAAAGTTAGTGTATTTTTATACAGACTACAACAATTAACACTAAAATTTAAAAAATTTTAATTAGAGGGTGTACCATCAGTTAATGTAATTTTGACTATGTAATTTTGATAACTTGCTGTATCTTGGAAACCGTAAGAGCAAACTTCTTGAAATGTTCAAAAACGGTAAAACAAAAAAATCTCAAAATTATAAAATCGCCAAACCGAAAAAAAATCGCCAAAATAAAAAAAAAATCGCCAAAACGAAAAAACAGCACCAAATTAAAAAAAAAATTCTAAATCGAAAATAAATCGCGGAAAACCGGAAAAATCGCCAAAATGAAAAAATCGTCAAAATGAAAAAAAAATCGCCAAAATGAAAAAATCGCCAAAATTAAAAAAATCGCCAAAATTAAAAATATTGCCAAAATGAAAAAAAAATCGCCAAAATGAAAAAAATCGCTAAAAAATAACCAAAATGAAAAAAATCGCCAAAATTAAAAAAAAAATCGCCAAAATTTAAAAAATCGCCAAAACGAGAAAAAAGCGAAAAACAATAAAAAAATTATTTCAGCTGAAAAACGTAACAAATACTGTATTAAAAAAAATGCTCAAAGCCCAACGTACGGAACCCTTCGTGCGCGAGTCAAAGTCGCACTTTACTGAATTTATTTTTCATTTTGGCGATTTTTTTTCATTTTGGTGATTTTCTTTCATTTTGGCTTTTTTTTCATTTTAGCAATTTTTCCGGTTATTCGCGACTTATTTTAGTCTTAGATTTTTTTTGTATTTTGGTGCTTTTTTCATTTTGGCGATTTTTTTTTTGTCTTTGGCGATTTTTTTTGGTTTGGCGATTTTATAATTTTTTGATTTTTTAGTTTTACCGTTTTTGAAAATTTCAAGAGTTTTGCTCTTACGGTTTCCAAGATACAGCAAGTTGTCAAAATTGCATAGTCAAAATTGCATTAACTGATGGAACACCCTTTAATTAAAATTTTTGGAAATTTTAGTGCTAATTTTTGTAGTCTGTATAAAAATACACTAACCTTACAAATTTCAAGTGTGTATACATACATACATTCATACAATTGTATGTATATTATATGTGATTTTAACATTTTTCGTTTCTCGTTTTGGAACACCCTTTAATTTCCAATTCTCATGTATTTGTTGTTGTAGCGGCTAAAGGTCTACACTTTGTGTCCAAATTTCAGGTCTGTAGCTCTTACGGTTCTCGAGAAAATACCCTGTGACAGACATAGTTTTAGACACATGTAGTTAATTTTACATAACACAAAAAGTTAAAGTTTTCCAACCCTGGAAACGTCTTTTTAATTTTTTTATATTTTTTTTAATTTAGAATTTCAATTTTAGTCGTACTGAAGTGTAAAATATGTTTATTTATTAAAAAAAATAAAAATTTGTTTTCATTAGTTACTTTTATATGGCAAAATAAGGTTTAAGTTTTCCAGCTCTGCAATCGTCTGCCCGATTTTGCTGAATTTCAATACCATTCTATTTTGGAAAATTTCTGACACACCAGTCCAAGAACGAAGTCTCTAGCTTTTCTGAAAGCTTCGGAAAACCGATTTCACGTGCAGACAGACTGATAGACGGACAGACGGACATCGCTTATTCGTCTTCCCTATGCATAAGGATCCAGAATATATATATTATATGGGTCGCTTATTGATATTATAGAAATTACAAACGGAATGACAAACCTATATATACCCTTTTACCATTTTTTTGGTAAAGGGTATAAAAACGTGTAAAAGCAGAGTTGTAAAATAATGAAGCTTTTGTCTATCTCTTCCTTCACCACCTGTCTTCTCCAACACTATACCTTTCTTAAAGAAGGTGATACATAGTAATAGTAGTGGCCATTAATTGTTGAGTGTTACTTCTCTTAGAAAAACGTGCAAAAAGCAGAGCTGTAAAAGAATATAGCTTTCTTCTATCTCTCTATTCACCACCTGTGCTTCTATCACTATCCATTTCCGAAAGGAGGTAACACTTATTAGTACTAGTAGGCATTCATAGCATAAGTTATATCAGAGTTTTAATTTCGTATTATCAAGTTCATTATAATTAAAATATTACATATTTCCACTTTTTCCGATAGACAAATCCTTGTGAGTAATTTTCTTCATAAATTGTTAAAATATTTCGCGATTTGATTGTTATATTTTTTGAAACAAACTGTTCACACGTTCGTGAATTTCAATGTGGAATTTTATTTATGATACACCTGATTACTATAAGCATATGAAGTTCTTTAGCTTATTCCAAAAACTTTCAGGTTGAATTATACTGATTAGTTCTTTAAGCAGGAAAGAAATGCATATAGAAGTTGCATAGCCGAAAAAAACAACCAAAAATTCCTAATTTCTGATTACCGCTCTTATTAAGGAGTTGTTACCATACTCATTGGGACTGTATTATGGAGTTTAATTTTTTTTAAATATAATGTCAACACATTCTGCTTCCTCAAACAGAAGTATAAAAATAAATAAATTCCATGTCCTTTATGAAGTGATAATTTATTAGGAGGGAAAACTCAATAATGTTTGAAAATTTGTCAAGAAAGAAGAAACAATTTTGCACTTTCTTGCAGAAATGAAAATTACATTACAAATGACTTTACGATGGAGTTTTTTTTTTGTTTGTACCCGGTAGGGAATCAATGAGCATGAGCAGATACAATACTTGAGCATTTCAAGCGATTATAATAGCATATGCAAACTATGTATACACCATAGCGCGATAGGAATTTAGGGTTAGAGTTTTTCAAAGTAGTTTGATTTTGTTCAAAAACCGGCCACCAGAAATTATGATTTCATTCATTGGATCCTTAGCCTAGTAGATGAATTGGCTGAGTAGGCTTTCATTAATAATATTTATTCATTAATACTTCATTGTTAAGTAAGAATTAAGAGTCCTTTGACAGTAAATAAGGCTTGGTGATAAAAGATATAAAAGAAAGGGAACTTAATATTAAGTTTTGAAGACAGTAGGAGAATTTTGGATGGGTTCTCTTTTCTTTCCTAATCATCTTGACATCCCACATAGTAGGCGAATTACCCATTTATCACCAGTGGTAAGCAGGTAGTGTAGCGTAATAACATAATGCAATTTAAATTTTGTGGTTAATTTGACCGAGAGTTATATTATGTTAGACATATTTCAGGGAGGTAGCTGAAGTATCTTCGGACTAGACTTAAAACCAAAAATTATTCAGGGTATAACGTCCCGTATTTACGCAAGAAATACCGAAGTATATTTATTTAACATTCACCCTTTAATGTATTTAATAGGTATTTTTGCTTATTTTTTCGCTAAGCAACGTTTATATGCATTAGTCTTAGTTCTTTTTGATTTTTCGTCTGCCTCTTTAATATTATCAGTTTGGCGACTGTCCAAAATGAGTCTTATTTTGTTAAAGAAAGTATCTAATTTACATTGAAGTACTGCCTAACCAGGATACCTAACCAGTTTACTGTACAACGGATCACTATATCAAAACTCTGTGAGATCTTCCTAATGAAAGTCAGTTTAGGCCAGAGCCCACCAAACGTGACTGAGCGCTTTTGTGCGCATGTGTATGTTCTTTCTGCTTTTTATGTGTGTTTGTTGTTCTTTTTGCAGTTCGAGTCATCATCATCACACACACTTTGTCCGAAGTAGCTGACGAAACAGCCAAACACACAACATCACACATACTTTGTACGAAGTATACGTGTGTCACCAAAACGTCGACTGCGCAACCCCATGGGCTTGCAAATGAAATTTTGAGTGGCTATGGTTTAGAGAGACACACCTGATGTCATCTGAAAGCTCATAGATAATGTGTGCCGTTGTTTCATCTTTTTCCAAGTAGAGATGAAACAAAGTTGAAAGAACCAGGTGCTTCTCGAGGGAGAAGAGTTTATTCTCAAATGATCAGAGTGAAAAGAAGTAATTTGTGATTTTAGTCGAAAACAAGGATACCATTGCAAAATATTATTCCAGAAAGGTTATAGAGTGCTTTATAACTCGAAAAGCAAGGCAGACCTTTTATTTGGCTTATTAGTGAGGTAACCGTTAACCATTTGGCATTTTAAAAATGTTGTGGGACTATAAAAAGAAAGGCAGACTCGCACTTGACCCACTCATATATATTTCTTCGTTATTTCCATGTCAACAAGCTTAAATCAGAGTGCACATCAAAGGAGACCTTCTTAGAAAAGACGCTCCTGAAACCCATATTTAAGCTGATAAGTACACACGAAGTGCTAAGTTAAGATCAAATTTTATAAGACGATTTCAAGTCAGTACTGTACGGGTAATAAGACTTGAATATTTGAAATTCTTAGAAAAAGGGATATTGTTCTATTTAACGAGTTCGTTGAAAACTGATTTTTATCTTAAAAGTTATATAATGCCGAAAGACATTGTTCTCATGATAGTGCATAAGACATCATTAATGATGTCTGAACGAACACATATGAATTTACCATATACCATGACCTACAAATAATCAGTCTAGAAGACTATCGTACGAACTCACTTAGAACGTGGAGAGACTAGTCAGCCATCACTGACCTAAGGGTTGGGAATAGAACTCTAAATTAGAGACTCCTTTTCAATGCCACTACCTTTAATGCCTAGAAATCCATCAATTGAAACATAAGTTGTGTTATTTATTAACGCTTCATTTACACATGCAGGTAACTTGTTACAAGTTGCGTGTACGTATTGACAACCAACACATCGAATGAAATAATAAAAACACTTGCAACTTGCTTCATTGTTTACACAGTCAAGTGCTAGTTTATTTTAAAAATGTCGTTGAAGGAAAATGTTTTAAGGAAAATTGTTCCGTATGTTGTTTCTATTTTGTGTGTGTTTGTATGAGTTTTTAATGTCTGTGTTGCCAAATTTTTAACATAGGACCATTGCAGGGAAGCAAATTAAGTGAACAACTTTTTAACAGAATAATTAACAAATGTATACTGCAAATCAATAATAAATCATATTTGATTACATGATTTTACTTTTTCCATTATTTTTTCTGTATATAAGTTGAAATAATAATATTTTAAAAATTATTCCATATAAACTATCCATTAAAATTAAAATAAAATCCCTAAGGGGTAACACTGTTTTTACTTTTGACAATTCTCCTACATGCAAGTGAAAAAATTAGGCCCAATTCATACGAGGATTTAAAAATCTTGTTTTATTTTAAATTCTCTTTAAAAGTTGCTTCCAAAAACATTGTACATTCATACGATGATTTTTTCCATGTTTCTAGGTTTGTTTTTTTTTTGCCTTCAAAAATGGTATCAGTGTTGCCAGTAGATTTTAAAAAATCCATTTCCCCTACATGTTAAAAAAATGTTCCCATACGAATATCTACAAATTTCATTAATTTTAATTTAAAAAAGATTAATTAAAAAAATTTAAATCCTCATTTTGACATACATATGTAGTTCTTGTGTATTAAAATATTTAAAGTGACTTCTTCTGCGTTCGAAATTAATGCATACTTCTCTACAGATTTTCAGAAATTGTCTTATATATAATACAAATTTAACATAAAGCTGCATTTGAGATTTCTCCATTAATGGAGTTTATTAAGATTTAAGATAGATAGATGTAAGTGTAATTTCTTTAATTATTAAATCATTGTTTAATTGATGCCCATATTCTATTTCCTGAAGTGCCTGCCATTAGATAAAAGCCTGTGTAATTTCGAGCAAAAACAAATTTTGAAACGGTTTATGAGCAAAAATATATTTTAATTATAGTTTTTTTTGTATTTATATACAAAAAATGCAATCTGAGTATAAAAAATACCTACGTTTTGTCAAAGTTAATTAATACTTATAAATAAAGAAACGTTTTGCCCAAAATAAAATATTTGTCCGATATTCCCTATACTCGTATATTAGCGACAAAATAACCTACAGGTAACACTGTTTTCTATTATAAAAAGCTGTTGTCGCATTGAATGAAAAAATAAAATAAAGCAACATACCAAAAATTAAAATATGTGTAAAGAAAATTTGAAAAAAAAACCCGGAAAACGGAAAATGTGATTTTTTTTCTACCCCCTTTGCTTTTCTACACCGTTCGCCTACAAACTACAAAAATCGTGTTTTAAAAAATCATTGAAAAATCAACGTGTGAATTAGGTGTTACTTGTAATGAAAATCTCTTGCCAGTGAGCCTACAACTTGTAGCATTATGATTGTATTAGTAAAAATATGTCGATGTATTGAGTTACTTGCACTTGTACTTGCATGTGTAAACGGTAAGTAAAGGTGCCCTAAATGTCCAAGAAGGCATATCATCGATATATCCTGGCCGACCAGTCTCCTCAATTCATGCAGTGATATGGTGAAGTGCATGCTTAGTTAATTCGTCCTTTATACACGCATGGGAAACAATTTTCCAAGGCTGTTGTACTGATATGAAAATAGATTTGTCCCTCCGTCCTTTTCAGATAAAAGGATGTTTAGTATTGGTCTTCTAGATTTAAAAATTTTATAGTTTTGATACTCGTATCTGTATCGACCTAAGGACATTGCTTCTCATGCCATAATGCACAAAGCATCATTAATCGTATCTCAACGAGCACTCCCGAATTTTCCAGATACCATCAACCTAGCCGATTACCGACCTAACTCAGTTAGAGCGTGGAGAAGTTAATCAATCAACACTTACCAAAGGGTTGGCAATAAAAGTACAAATTAGAGACTCCCTTTTGCTGTTCCTACTTTTACATAACGATCTAATGCGTACTGATTTAAGTACATGGAACAGTATTCAAAACCGCTGTACTAATATGAAAATCGATTATCAACTATATGGGGAATAAACATAATTTTTAGTCTTCCATAATTGAGAAATGTGTCCGAAGATAAATCTGCCTCTAAGTAAAGAGAAGCAATGTACTCGTATTAGTGCACCTTGGGAGATGTGACGCAGAGATAAATCACCTCCAGGAGCTAAAAACAGCAGTAGACCATTTTATCTCATCTGGATTAAAAATAACTTTTTATACTATGCAGTTGCCTTTGTACGAGTATATAGCCAGAGAGCTATGCGTCAAGTTCTCCAGAATTGAAGAATGTGTTCGAAGATATATATAAAGGCGAGAGTACTAAGCAGTGTATCAATGCAGCTTATGCTATTTGTGCAAATATAGATAAGAGATGTGGTCTTGTTCTTGATAAGAGTTTGTCGTTCCCAAGATAGTTTATTGGTCAGAGTTAAAAGTAATATTTAGAGTATAATTTTCCCAACTGTCTATAGAATCCTAGTGTGTAAAAATTCTTGTAATAGAGTTAATTTTTTAATCCACCCATCCTTGTTGTTCCTTTAAAATGGTATGATATAATTTGGTATGTATATGTTTATATAAATTGATGTGTCTTTCTTCCTCAGTAATAACAATGTAATTTCATTATAATCGTGGGAGTTATTTATTTCAATTAAATATTCATAAATATATTTATTGTAAGTATTTAAACTTATTTAGAGCACCGATGTTAATCTTTTTCTAAAATCTATTTATAGTTTCATAATCGCAGCAGATTATTGGCAGTCGCGTTTTCCCGGACGCTCAGTGGCTTTGGACATGTCAATGACGTATATAATAGTGGCCTTTGCTACCGTACTATTCAACAATGTTTTCCTTTCGTTGGCTCCATTTCGAGTGCGTGTCATGTTTGGTTATATTGTGTCCTTTACAACGCTTGTGTTTGTGGCAGTGTGTGAGGTTGCTTGGCATATGTTTGCGGCCAATACGGCATACTTTGTGAATTTGGCAGCCGTCTCATTAGTGGCCATCGGTTGTACAGGTAATAAATTATTTATTTGAAATAAAAGCTATAAATTATCAACTTATTTATTTTTCTGACTTGTTTTTTCATACTTTTCAGTCCAACAATCAAGTTTTTATGGTTTTGCAAGTATGTTTCCTAAACGTTATACACAGGCAGTTATGACTGGCGAAAGCTTAGCCGGATTCCTGGTGTCTTCCAATCGTGTTGGTACAAAACTTCTAATACAAAATGATCGTGTGTCGACGGTGATTTTCTTTTTTACATCCACGCTTTATATATTGTTTAGTTATTTGTTGCATTTGGCCACTATTAATTCGCCATTTGTACGGTATCACATGAAGGCATGTGCCAAAATTATTTTGCGTCCGGATGAAGACCGTTTGGTGAGTGATTATCAATTATTAAATTTTTAAAATGAACTTAAATAAGTATTTAAATTTAATTAATTAATTATATGTTAACCAAAAAAAATAAACAGTTCAAGCCAAAAATTTATGTATGTGTGTATGTATGTATATAAATTTCGAAAAAGTCAACCTAAACGCAGGAAATTTCATTCAAGTGGACCAAAAATTAATTTAGAAACTATTTAAGGATTTTCTGTTCTTCCACATCAAATTTTATTGATAAACATACCACTTTCGGTTATGAACAATCTCTATTTCTTAAGAAATACAAAAAAGTTCTTATTAGTTAGTTCTCGTCCTGGTTTGCATATGTTGTTGTTGCAATTTTTTAAAATTCTGTTTTGAAATTGCATTAGTGTCCACATTATGAAATTCCAATTTTGCGATTATGTATTAAAAAAATTCTATTAGTGCCGGTCCAGACTTGCAATTTTTGTTGCAGCAACTTCTTATTTTGTAGTGCGAAAGACCGAGAGAGGAATTTCTATTTTAACACTCTCATACTTATTCAAGAATTGCTGCAACAAAAATTTCAAGTCTGTACAGGGACTTTCACCACAAACTTCCCTGAAAAATTAACAATTCTATTGACTTTTTGTTATAACTATTTTCCGATTTTCATACAACTGAAGAAATAAAACTATTTAAAACATCAAATGCAAATAAAAACTTTAAACTAACAAGCACAAATTTCAAAACAAAAGAGAATTGCATAGCACATGAAACTTTGTACCCCTCCCCAATCTTCTCACCTCCCTCATCAATAAACTCAAGAATTGCTGCAAAAAAAATTGGAAGTCTGGAGAGGGAGTTAAGGAGTTTATAATAACGTTTTGAAATATGTCTTAAAAATGAAACGTTTAGATTTTAATAATTTAATATGGGCTGGCAAGTTTGTTGTTTTTGTTTGCGTGTAAATTAAATTTAAAAGTATGTAATTTTCAATATGGAAATATAGTAATGTTAAACTAAACAAGTTAAAACTGTCAGCGCAGCTGTAGTTAATGAAAAAATATTTGTATTTCTCGATGTCTTTAGGCATTTTAAAGAACAAAAGTTATTTTGATAAATTTATCCAACAATAATTTTTAATTTAATATTTTTTATATCGTTGCCTGCTCACAATGATACTCATTGTGAATTCCCTAAGTATGTTTATAGAGAAGCTCCCAAAATGTTTTTGAATGCTACGTACATAAACATCATGAATGCTAAAATAACAAGAAGTGTAATTCCGAAAATCGATGATTTTCTTGTCGGTTTTCGGTTTCGAATATTTAGCCTAAAAACCGGTTATTTCGATTTTGGTTAACCGAACAACGAACCCTATTCTATATAGTATGAGTAAGAATTTGTTAGTATGTCTGACACCGACGACGCTCAATGGGAAATTAAAAAAAATTAGAGTTTTTGCAAATTTGTTGTCACATTTTTATACGTGTGCTACGTGTCTATTGTTGACCCATCGACCCTGAACAAAAAAAAAAACAGAGAAATTTTTATTTTTTTGCTACCAAACTATCAGCATAAAATCAAAATCTAAATAAAAATAACAAGCAGATGAACACGAACTTGACAAGTAAGCATTTTGATTGCCTGTAAAGCACTTTAAGCTCTAATTATCTAAATCACCCCAACAAACTGTTTTTCATACAAATTCTAATAACTTTGAAAGTCCTAAGCAAAGTCTAAATTTATTTCCTTATCTTACCGAAGATGAATTTGTATGAAAAAACAAAACAGGATTTATTTGTTTGTTTTTGTTTCCATGTAAAAATCACATTGGTGACGTTATTTGGACAACTTGCGCTTAAATGTTTGTCCTAAATGTAATTCCTTTTTTAATTTTATAAAACAAAAAGAAAACTTTTAATATAGCAAATATAATAATAATGTACTTTTTTCAGAACGCTCTTGATGGTTCAACACCAACAGCCAAGTATGGAGTTTTAACCTTGGAACCCAGCAGTCCCACAGCTCCCATACCAGCCAAAACCACGCCGACTGCATTAAGCTTTAGCAATCCCGTATATGAGTTGTCAAATCCCTCAGCAGGTGAAAGTGTTATAGAAGGTCTAAATAATTTGCCCGATATACCGGGAACACCACAGGAACCCACAACTCCCACAACAGTTGCATTCAAAGTGGAACATGTTTTGACACCAGGCACATGCACACCTGGCAAACTGAGCGATCTTAAAACCGGTTTTGCTTCCAGGTGGCAAGTGGCACAATCTATTTACCCTTATATGGTGTGCATAGCCCTGGCATATTGCGTAACATTATCGCTATATCCCGGTATAGAATCGGAAATACTTTCATGTAGTTTGGGCACTTGGATGCCAGTTTTGTTGATGTTTACATTTAATACATCTGATTTGATCGGAAAAACATTGGCTGGTGTTCCATATCCCTGGTCGCGTAGACAATTGATTTTGATGTCGGGCTTAAGAATAGTTTTGGTACCTCTTTTGCTACTCTGTTGTGCTCCCAGGCATCAACCGGTCATTTCAGGTGAAACGGCTGCTTTTATATTCACTATTGCTTTGGGCGTGAGTAATGGCTTGGCAGGAAGCTTGCCCATGATGCTGGCCCCAGCTAAAGTAAATGCAACTTTAAGAGAAGTCACCGGGAATATGATGACTTTGTCCTACAATGTAGGCCTAACTGTGGGCTCGTTTATCGGTTATGTTTTCGAGTCTATGTTGGGGGCACAAATAACAAATCTATGTCCCAAGTATCCCTACATCATGGATAATCATCCACATTATCAATACACATCAACAGGTGCAACCATATTGAATAATACGACAACTTTGGCTGCAGCAATATTGACTTCCACACTTGCTACACCTACAACAAGTATTGAAGCAAACACAGGTTTAACAAACTTTAACTCAACAACTTCTATGGCGCCCATTGGTTCAATAACTACAACCACGATGGCCCCTCTCCCCGCGGTAACATCAACAGCAACTTTGGCCGTTTTATCAACAGTTGCGGCTACAATTGCCACCATACCAGAAGTGGTAAGCACCATTGCCAATACATTGCTAACTTCAATTAGCGATTTAAGTTCGGAGTTAGTAAATGGTGGTACAAGTACCGGCGATCCTCAAACACCCATGGAATTGATTGAAAAAATTTAAATCAAAAGCAGCCATGGAGATTTTGTGTATGTGTGATAGTGATTGTTTTTAAAAGTAGTTTGATCTGAAACAAATATTTTTAATTATTTGAAAAATATTTGAGTCCGTATAGAAACGAACGCGCTAATAATGAATGTAGTGGTAAGACAAAAATGTATGTGAGTGCATATTTTTAATTTAAGGCGAGTATTTAAGAGTTTTTTTTTAACAAATAAAATCGAGGTTAGAAGTGTGTAAATACTTTGGTAATATTTTATATTATATGTGTAAGATTAGTATGTAATAAATTAAGGTTAAAAGAAATGCAAAAATGTATGTATGTGCAAGGTAATTCAACAAGAAGAGATATTGAAACTAATAGAAAAGCAAGTAAAACAGTTATTATTATTTTATTTTTTAATTCTTATTAAACCATTTTTGTGAAGAAGGCAGTACGATTTTAGTGAGTTACCCTTATAGAAAATATTTGAATCAAGTACGTACATCGCGATCTTTCATCAAGCCAAAGATTTTAAGCATCTCATATCAGCTTTGAGAACTAGTAATGTTTTTAACTGCAACGAATTTGCAAATTTTTGTTTTCTATAATACGATTAGATTGAAATTTAAATTAGAATTTTTACTGGCAAAAGTCGTGGAAGAAAACAATTATAAATAGTTGCTTAATAAAGAAATTCCATGTAAAGTGATGGCAAATGTCAAATTTGAAGTAAAAAATTTAACTATTTTTTGTATGTTTTTTTTATACAGAGTTTTTTTGGCATTAATTATGGTATAAATTTGTTATTTGTGGATCACATATAAATCATTAATTTAAAACGGCCTGTCTCATGACAACAATAACATTAGAAAATTTGTTGTTCTTTTCAATACAAGTATTCAATATCAAACGAATTCTTGTGACATCATGGGACGGACCGTAAATGTGTAAGCTTTTCGTCGACCCAGAATAGTTTTGCTCCGTTCTTAACCATTCTTAAAAAAAATGAGTAAACACGTTTCACCAAATTTATTATGGTTACTGAGATATTAAGCATTAATTTTGCTCCATATCCACTATTTAGAGGCTTAATAAGTATTGTTTTGCTGTGCACGCCACTGTTTTGCGATTGCGTAAAATTTTTCATACAAAAACGTACGAAGTAATTTTTACTATTCCTGTTATCAGTTTCTTTTAGAAAATTTATATTTTTTTCTAGTTTTATTTTCTCTTTCTAAGTTCTTAAGAGATATAATAGCAAAGCTTAGTTTACCCATTTGTTTCGGGCAAAATATTTTATATGTAGTTTGACGTTTTCCTTTTAAGACTTCGGCTGTATGAAGTAACGTCCAAAATAAAATAGCCCCAACATTTTGCTAATTTCTTTTTAATATCTAATTTTTTTATATTATTGTTACGTTTTTACCTCTTAGAAACGTTATTTTTTAGGTTTGAAATACCCTTTTAAATAAAAAGTCAACAGTGTACAATATTTATCTAATCATTTGCTCAACACTATTACTAATACCTTTTAAATACACATTGTTAAATTATTCACTGCTAGAATACCACAATGTTAACTTCGCTGTTCTGCACACAAGACTAATTGCTTAGCTGATGCATCACACTTAACATAAACTTACAAGAATAATGTTGGCAACATATATCACAGCACATGCAATAGCCTTTCAACAGTAGCTTTTGATCGTCACGTCTTTAGGTTGTGTTACAATACAGCACTGTTGGTTGGTGTGTATGTGCGTTGACAATTTGGCAAGTGTGTGTGTGTGTGTGTGTAGAAGAGTGTAAAGGCTGTATAAGACTTGTCGGAAATTCCGTTAACCTTAAACTAACTTTAAGCTAACTATTTCGCAACTAGTACTGACTGACAATTATATTACTTTTCAGTGTAATCAACTGATCACGAGTATTTTAACATTGCGATGTCGTAGGCGGTGGTCGATTGTCTCACTCTGCATTACTTTTCAACTAACTTAAAGTTAATTTTTTTAAATGATCTGGTAGTCAGTAAATTAAAAAAAATTTCTGGGTTTCGAATATGTGTCATCGCACGTTGCGTACTCAACGCGCTACTACCCAGCTAAGCTGTCATCTAAAATAATAACAGCAAAATGTTAATATGAAACTGAAATGAGTTTTAAAGTAGCTGAGAATAAATGTATTGGCTCTCACCAAATTCGATTACGCACTCAACTTAAGAATTAATTTTAGAGTATTTGTTCTGGATGACATTGCAGTTAGCTTTTAGTCAGTCTAAGAAAAGTTAACCATAAGTTATTATACCCTTTACCAACAAAAATGGTAAAAGGGTATATATAGGTTTTTTTTTTGTAGTCAACAACACATTCTTCGACAAGGAGCTTATGTGATTGCGTATTTCTTATCTACGGACGGTATACGATTATATATGTTGTTATGACTTTGCTCTTCACTTTCTTTTGATCAACATATTCTTGTATGTTTGCGTGCTTGTGTATTTGGTAGTATTATCTGGATCATTCTAATTGTTCTCAGTGTTTTTATGGAAACATAAGGTCAGTTCACGGCTCATTCGAAAGTCGTTTTTTATGTTACTTTGTTGAGAAAAGTATTTGGGACTTGCATACATAATATTATGATACATATGTATTTAATTTTTATTAACTTTAAAGTTTCTTAGTAGTATTTAGTAGAATACATCTGACATAGCGAGTGCAATTAGTTTGTTCTATAACTTATGTATATACTCGCTTCTATACTCGCTTTCTCAAGCTGTTTTGCACTGACGGTCTTCAGCCCGGGGCAAGAACTTTTTGCTCTACAGCATGTCTAAAAACGGGACATATTTTCCCTATACCTTGTGTATCAAACACCTGTGTCTTATTTTATTTTTGAATTCTAGTTTTAGTTTATCTTTTTTTTATTTATTTCATTAAATTTCTTTGGGAGTTATTTAGTGTTTATAAGCGCCAATTATTTTTATTACCACTCATCCCGTACCCATCAATACAAAAACTATGAACAACAGCAAATGATTGAAAATATAATACACTCTATTATATTTCAATGTATTCGATATGCTCTTGTATGAGCTTCATTTCATTTGAAAAATATTTTTTCATCGTATGTGAAAAATAGGTTCGAATTGAATTTAAACGATTTATTTTGGATGAAGAAAATAAAAACAGTAATTTTATTCTAGTTTTTATCTTTATTATCTTTATTCATGTTAAATTTCACTTCATTTAAAATTTATGGGTTCATAGCACATAATATATTATTATACTTTCAACGGCATAAGCAGAACTGCAGCAGCCAATTTCAAGAGTTATCACACTGCATGTTGTTTTAAAACTAGATACGAGTAAATTCATATTGTATGTTTTAAAACTAGATATATGTAAGTGTGGATTAGCTTGTCTTGGATATATTGTTACGTCTTCGAAACGTTGTTTTTGTGGGTTTGAAGATTTGAAAATAAGTGATACATATTAAATTTAATTTAATAGGTAGAAATAATTAATGTGATGATCGAAATGAATAGTGATACTTACAAAAATATTTACCAAAGGTAAATCAATAATTGTATACACAATAATAATTTCTCATATTCCATTTCATTGAAAATTTGCATTAAATAGCTGATGTTAATAACAATCTCTACCCCAGTAGATAGACATGGGTGCTGCACAAAAAAATATCTGTATTGCCCCCAGGTAATAAGGTCTAGTTTAATTTTTCTTTTCTTCTTTAGAAAATCACATTAATTAATAAAAAATATTTCAATGAATTGAACAGGCTAATGTTCGTCTACAATATAATTTAGTAGGATTTATGTGTAGTTTCCACAATGCAAGCAAGCGACTTGTCTAGAAAAAATATATGAAAAGCACTCAAATTTTTGAGTGATTCCTATACAAATTTTCTAGACAAGTCGCTTGCTTGCATTGTGGAAACTACACATTAATAAAAATATACATACTCGTATATATAGAGATTTTGCGTCAACCCAAAAACTAGGTAACATCTTATTTGATAATGTTTTATTGCTAAGTCCTTTTAAATGCAGTGTGTAGACTTTTTATTTACAGAATAAATAGTTTTTATATGCATTAGTAAAATACAAATTCATATTTATGCAATTCAAGACAGGAATCCAAAAAAAAGACACAAGTTTTTTTTACGATTAATGAAATAAAATTTAAAAGTCACTTTTTTATATACGGGTATCGTTATAGCTTAAAAGAAAAACCAGCTAACTATATATTTTTCTTAATTTTAATAGCAGTTGAAAGTTTTAATATTTGCTTATAATGCCGCAGTTTTTTATGAATTGAATCTTGTAATAATAATGTGTTTTAACATAATTTTTGTCAGTTATATGGTTTTCCATTTAAGGTAACGATATACTCGTATGTATATACACATGTACAATATAAATTCTCCTGTTCATTTGCTTAGACCCACACGAAAATTTTTTACTTAGCAGGTGATAACTCTTGAAATTGCATGGGTACAAGAACAATTTTACTACAAGCGGATAACGCATTTAGTTGAGCGATTTCCGAGAAAGCATATGACGCGGCTTGTACAAGAAATGATTCAATTTAGCGAGTTTTTAGGGCAGGCTTTTCACTGATGAGGAGAAACCATAACTTTGCAATCATTAAAATAATGCTTCCTCGCATATTTGAATAGATTTTTTTTTGCATTTCTAATTCAACGCGGGTTCTTATTAGATTTTTGAGCAACTGCAAGTGTTAACAGCATATGATGGCTCTACTTCAGTGGTGGACGCTGTGATTTTATTGGTGCACTGTGATTGCATTGCTGGTGTGGAGCCAAACGTTTGACATGTAATGATACATGTAGAAATTATTTCTCTTTTGGTGAGTTTAATTAATTAAATTAATTAATAAAAAAAACTTTTTGTAAGTAAACAGTAAATTGAAAAAAAAAAATTTCAAACTTTACTTTGGTTATGGTACACTGGTAGTAACCATTCTTTTATTTTTTTCCTCTTTACTTAAACTTATGCATACCATTAAACTTTAAGCACTTATTCCATTTTTTCCTTAAAGCTTTGATAATATAAAAGACATTGTATGTTACCACATGCATTATTTATAATGGCATATTTTTCGCATATCATAATCAATTTAAAATGAAACACGTATGTTTGATGGATAAATTCTTAAAAAAAAATATATAGAAGTATATCGACGTTCCCATTCCAAAACATACTAAGTCGAAATAACAGGTTATGCTGGGAATAGCATCTCTAAATTCATCGTTTATGGACTTAGATTCTGTAAAATTTTGATAGTAATCGGATTATTCTGTCAAAAGTTATGAGCCAAAATGTACTTAGCATAATTTGTCAAGTTTAAAAAACCTTATTTTTACATGTTTTAAGTACACTTATAGGGCATTTACATCAGCACAAAATCTAGCCTATTTTAATTAAAGTCTTTATGAAAATCTATACCGTTTACACCAACTTTTTTTGATATATATTTATATTTTTTTTTATCCAAGACAAAACCCATCAACTGATTTGTTTCCAAGACTACAACCAAATAACTGCAATGTAGCAAATTCACACACTTTTTTAAGCAGGCATAAATCTGGAAAACAGCAGCTTGATTTAGCTCGAAATCTCGAAAGTATTACATTTCGAGACGGTGTAAATGCACTATTAGCATGATTTAGTTTGAAATTACGTAGTCAAACAAAAATTAATTTAAAATTTTCTTCAAACTAAAATATGCTATATGTACTTAGATGACCATTGTAGGTGAGAAAGGACCCCCAGATAAATGCTAAGTCTACTTAGAGCACAATCTTAAGTATTTTGAGTCGCTTTTAACTATGATCTACAACAAATTTATAAAGTTCAAATAAACTAAAAAAAATTATATTGCAATTATTATATGATTACAAAAAGTCTCAAGTTTCTATCTCATAACATTCCCGAGATATCATCAATAAACTTTGAATGCGTTTATCTCAAAAATAGCTTTTTTGACTAAGCATGTTTTATAATAGAGCTGTCGATATAAGCATTCATCTTATGTGCTTTCGTTGCTGTCTCATTGACAACTAAATGAGAGAGGGTGACAATACGATTGATTGATCTCAACACAATTGTGCCATGGAGTGCCCTTGTCTGCTCTACGTGCTTGCTTGTATGCCAGCTTCCGATCTAATGTGCCCAGGAGACGATCAAATAAAACCAACAATCAGTGAAGTCTTCAATCAGCATTTAAATTTTGTGTTCGTTGTGTGTGGATGCGAGTATGTATTCGTCGGATGAACAAAAAGCTCTTTATGAAATCTTGGTATAAAAAAGTACATTAAAAAAATATCATATAGATTTAAGTAATAATTTTCTATCTCTCACTCTAATTTGTCTTCAATTATTATTTATAACAAGAGGAATAATTTTTCTAATTTTTCAAATAATTATAAAAAACAAAAATATTATTCTGAAAAATATCGAAGTATAAACAAACAATTTTAATATAAAAACAAGATACTCTAAGCTTAATAAGATTATAGGACATGTAGACCTGCACAAAATCTAGCAGATTTTAATTAAAATCTTTATGAAAATCTATACCGTTTATACCAACTGTTTTTGTGATTTATAGGGCATTTACATTGTGTCGTAATCTATTACTTACGAGATTTTGATCTCAATCTAGTAGAGCATTTACATTGTCTTGAAATCTAGTACCTATGAGATTTCGAGGCAATTATCAAGATTTTTTTTATCCAAAACAAAAACCATTAACTGAAAAATTTCCAAAACTGTAACCAAACAACTGCAATGTAGCCAATTCACACACCTTTTTAAGCCGACCGTAGCTAATTCACTAATCTTTTTTCTTTTTTTTAAATATGTTGTTCAGGGTAGTAAAAAATAAATGAAAATATTAGATTTTGATTAGATTTCCTACAAATCTACTGACAAAATAGATTTCGTAAAAAAGCAGCAAGACTTAGCTCGAAATCTCGTAAGTACTAGATTTATGGACAATATAATGCACTATTAGAGAATATTATATTTATAGTAATAATAAAATTGCTTATAAGCTTTTGTTTGTTTGGTTTATTTTACAAAGAACAATGGAAAGTTTTTATAAAATGCAAAATAATTTTTTTTACCCGTGGACTGCTCCATATCTTCATATAACAAATAAGTCAAAGAAACTTAAATTTTTTTCGGTAATCAGATTTGGAAACGATAAAATAATCAAACAGCAAATAAAAAAATCGAAATGTTTTGATTCTCATCAATCAGTGCCGACAACGTATTAAGTGTAGCCGAAAAAAAATCACAAAACTATGTGACTGAGGGTTTTGTTTGATCGTCTCCTGAACACTTAAGTCCTAATTTACACTCAGCAAGTCTTATTGCTAAGCTGATTAGTTTTTTAGGAAAGAGAGACGAGGGGAAAAGAAACTTTTGTGTTCCCATCGTCTCTCTCTTCAACAAACCAATCAGCTTAGCAATAAGACTTGCTTAGTGTAAATTAGGTCTAACATTTGATACCGAAAGGATTGAGTTTGACGCAATTCTGCCAGAGTTAAGGCCGTATAGCTCTTCTTTTGTTATTTTCTCCATACATTTAATGGTCCTTCAGGTATCTGAACACGATTTTATGGTTTCGTTGGATGTGGAGATCAAGCACATTACAGGAATTATTTAACGACAAATACACATCGATTTGAGATCTTTTTACTTTACTACAATTTGCAAAAAATCTTTAAAATAAAAATTGTGGTTTATCAAATGAAAAGAAAAACAAACATTAAAGACTTTCATTTCTTAATTTTTCGGAAAAATTATGCTACCATAGCATCTAACTTTACAAAAATTTTCGTTATGCTTTTGACTCAATTAAATACGCTAACCACTGGTAGTAAAATTTTTCATGTTAACTTACAAATTTTATGTGGGTCTAATCAACTGAACAGGAGTGTAATTACAAATTTATGCCAATTATTATTAATCGTTATTGTTTAAAAATTCCGAACAAAAAAACTTTATATTGTAAATATCCAAAAAAAAAAAATTAGTATGTAATAAAATTTATACCCTGTTTCCACAATCCAGGCGGGCTACTCAACTAGAAATTTTTTTATGAAAATCACTCAAAGAAATAAGTGCTTTTCATATACATTTTCCACTCAAGTCGACCGTTCGTGTTGTGGAAACATCAGGTTAATTTCTTTATTTTGTTACAAATGAATTTCTTTAGAAAAATATCTTTTTCATATTTTTAGCTGTGAATTTTCTATTATTTTCATTTAGAAAATAAGCAAATAATAAATATCCACAAGTATAAATCTTATTGTTGGTTGCCATCGTACTTTATGATTATTGTAATTATATGTTGTAATTGTGATTTGAAATTTAAGTTAATTTTATTTAGAAAGAAAGGAGCTAGTATATATTTGTAATAAGCAATTATTATATAACAAGAGATAACATTAAAATTTCAGAATAATGAAATGCAAAAGTAAACAATAAACATTAAATATTACTGAAAAATGTTGGAAAAAAATCAATAAATAATATTTTAAATGCGGAATTTTATTGTATTTTTATATTCAGGAGAAAATGTGCATAATTTTGGACGATTCATATTTATGCATTTATGTAATTTAAATGGATTTGATCAGAGGTTTGTGTCAAAAATTAACCTGTGACTAGACTTGGGTCGAACTCATTCAGTCGGTCGTTTTTGACACAAACCAATTATAAAACCCATGTAATTTAAACAGGTTTGTGTCAAAACGATCGACTAAATGAGTTCGACCCAAGTCTACTTGTGACCCAGTTCGACCCAAGCGTAATATTAGGCTTTTTCCAACTCATTCGGTAATTTTTTGACACAAACCTATGATCAAAACCATATTATTTAAATGGGTTTGATCATAGGCTTACGTCAAAATTTGACCGACTGAATGTGTTCCAAAAGAATCAAACAAGAGAGCTTCCTGCAAAGACAGAGCACAGTAGACTAGGATTAGACTTGGGTCGAACTCGTTCACTAGTTCATTTTTGCCACAAACCAATGATCAAACCCATGTAATTTAAATGGGTTTGATCATTGGTTTGTGGCAAAAATGAACTAGTGAACGAGTTCGACCCAAGTCTAGTATACAAAGTGTAATATCTCAGTAAGTACACAATCAAGAGGTATGCATTTTCCTACTGCGGCCTGGTAAATCATCAGAAGAGCTTGGTAAAAACTTGGACCAAATTGGACAACTGTTGACTTGTGTCCAACAGTTCTTTTTGAACTAGTTCGTTCAGTAAATTAAATGGGTTTGAAACAACTTTTGATTCAAACGCTCTCAAACTAGTTCAAAAAGAACTGTTGGACACAAGTCTAGACAACTGCCACACCCACCCATCATATAAATATAAAAATTATTGGGAAGGAAAAAAATCACGAGTATCATAAGTCTTAACCGCAATTTGGAATATATAAAAAAAGTATTCATAAGATGGAAAAAACAACTGCTGTTTAGTTTCTATTCTTTAAGAACATTTATTAAAAAAAATGTTAAAGGGATAGTACGTTTTTATTTAACAATTAAATAAATAAATTACACCAAAAATTCAGTGTAAAAAGAAGAAATGTTCTTTATTGATGCTTTTACACAAATAAAGTAACATGAATGATTTTGTAATATCAATTAAAAAAATAATTAAATTTTCACCGAAAAGCAATAATTAAGTTTTTAAACTCAAATTATTTAATACAATTAAAAATTTTAATTGAATCAATTAAATTCTCAATTGAGAACATTAATTGGTCAATACAATTTTCTGTGTGTGCAATCGACCCGGACGGTCAAGGTTTGCAAATATTTGCAGATTTCATACGTTAAAGTAGACAATTCAAAAATTTCTCTTGAACTAATTTAGTGCGGATCCGAAGTGGACCTAAAAATTAATCTCCTAGGACTTTTTTTTTGTTAAAGGTAAGCTCTGATGTGTTTAATTGAAGGATGCTATAATAACAAAATAAAAAAAAAGCAATGTGAGTCCGATCACAGCGGATATGTGTAAGCATCTAGTAATGAAATTTTTTTAATATTGGCTTATGGTAACTAAAATAAGATATATAAATTTTTGACTCTACTGTATTTAAAAATCTATGGAAAACTGCATCTATAGTAGTGTAATTATTAGTTGTGGATGTTTATGGAGAATTGCTCATATGCTAGTGGAAAACGTCAAATCAAAATTTTGATAAAGCTTGCGACTGTGGGTTTGCAAAATTTGTATCAAAATATCCACCCATAATAATTGGCATGAGATGGAGATTGTTACCCAATTGTCGTTCACCAGCTTCAGTGTAAGGCAAAAGTACGTAATGAAAATATGTTATAATATAATATTATAAATTCAGGCAGAACTATTACACTTCACAAGCAATTTCTATTAAAATTAACATTGCTCCTGAAGGTATGCTTTAAAACTCGGTTGAGTGTATTTCTATGCAGCTGTTAAGTTTCTAATACACTAATACGTAGCTCACACCGATTTGATAACGCATCGCACATCTTACTCAAAATTTGTGATTGTATTGTGAAAAAGAGTTTTACCCCAGCGTATAGATGTTTACACATCAATTATCAAACGGGATAAAAGTTTTTCTACTCAATAGAATGTTCTCTTTAATATTTACTTTTGTCCAGCTGGATTGGGCAAATGTAAAACTGTGCAGCTTTATAAAAGAAATCAATTACGTGTTTTGAAATGCTTAACACTTTGTAGCACATTCTTTTTAACCCCCGACCAAGAAAATGGGTGTTATAAGTTTGGAAACTGTGTCTGTGTATCTGTGTGTCTGTCCGTGTCCACGTACATACCAAACGGCTGGACTGATTTTCATTTAGTTTTTATAGCTATTGCTATTTATGCCGTGATACAGGGGTTAGAAAATGATTTTCGTAACAAAATAAACCGACACTATTACAGTTATAAATTTATTTTTGTTTTGATTTCTGTGTACTTAAAAGCAACGTACGAAAATAAACGAAGCAAATTGTTTGAATTTGTTTTGCTTCGTTCTTTGAAGTGAGTGAAAAAAAACAAAACAAAAACAATAAAAAACATTGCTTATTCAATTTGTTTTTGTATTGTTTTTTCCCTGATCACAAACCAGAAAACAAAGCCGATCGACTCTAAGCCGGCTAACAGCCGCCACCGGCCATAAACAATATATTAATTTAATCGTGCGCCGCTAGAAAAGATAATAATAGGAAATAAATGGAAACGTTTTGAAATATTTGCGGCGAATTTGACATTATCATGTAATATAATTTTATTGCATTGTATTTAACACATTAAGTTTGTTGTATACTATGTTCACACTTATGTTTTTAAAAATGTTTAATACATGTTCACACTTATATTTTTAAACATTTTTAAGACGAGTTTTCTAAGAACTAAACACACCCGTTCAGATTATATTTGAGATGATTATTGTTGACGTTTTGTGAATAAATAAATTATTGTGTTTGTAAGAAATTTCGAACAATTATGCTTTTTGTTTGCTTTATTATTTTTAAACAACACATGTTTTTGTAAATAATGTAATATTTTTTAAGCAATTATTGTGTTCCAAATAATTTTTTTAACGTGCCGTAATTTAATAACAACACAAAGTTGCCAGAGTTATCAAAAACGCACGTGTTTATCGATGAATTTAATTTTAAAACTTGTTATCTGAGATGCTTAAGAAAACAAGTCAATGTATGGTAAAACATCAAAAAATTGTTGTGTTTAAGCTCCTAAAGACGAATAGGACGTTTATAGCTAAGTAGCAATTGCTATAACCGGGTGTCCTAAGACACCTCTCTTCTTTTTTTCTCTTTTAAAGGTGACTTATCGAAGCTTTGTTTGAAGAAAATCGGTCCAGCCGTTTAGAAGATATCACATCTTTTCTAGATATATCGGGAGCTTTTAACATTTTTAGTTTTTGTTATTTAACTTATGAAATATGTAATTAAATTTGTAAGAAATTAATTACAATAATGTTAAGATTACAATCAGAGCTGTTAAATTTAGAATACGATTAGGAATCAATTAGATTATATTTGAAAAAGAATTGAATTCGCTTTTTAACAATTTCTGATAACTAATTGATTACGATTACTAATAATCGAAAAGTAATCTGGATTAGTGGAAATTACTTAAAATTAGAACAAGGGAGATTTGAACACTTTTTTTTGAATATAAAAATGTTTCAATAAATATCGTTCAAGCTTTTTACAAAATTTTGCTGATTCGTTAAATTATTAAATATTTAAAAGGCAATAAACTTTATAAATAATGAAAAAGAATTAATTAAGTAATTTTTAAAAGTAATCGGATTATTTTTTTGGTTACTTTTGATTATTTTGTTGTAATTTCAGGTAATGCAGATTACGTTTCCATTATTAGTAATCGTAATCAATTAGTAACCGTGCGTAACTCACTATAATTGTAATTTAATCATTAAAGTGAATTTAAAAAAAAATTAATCAAAATACTAAGCATTACTTAGCAGCTATGATTATAATAACGTTGAGATTATATAAAAAAACAAGCAGTTAAGAACGAACGCATGTGTTATAGAAGAGATTTCATTATTTTCTCTAGTTAATATGTGCACATACATACATATGGATAACAATATAAATTTATGTATTTGTGTATATCTACAACAATTGTTAAAGGCAGCAAGCTCATCATCAGCTTTTTATATGCAAGCATGTTTCTAGTGCAAATTATGTGATGTCTGCTTTTGATGTCCTTTCTTATATTCAAATTCAATATGCGTTGTGAAAATTCATGATACATATTAAGGGATGAATTAGAGCACGAAAATTTTGTTGACACCCAATACTTTTGTGGATTGTGGATATTGAGTTTATAGCAGTGGATGTTATTTTTATAGTAATGGATTGTGATTTTATAGTAATGGATTGTAAGTTTATAGATTCACAGTTATGGCATTTGTTATAATAATAGGTTCTGTGTCTTACTTCATATATAATTTTTACCATAACTTTCATATCATCTTTTCGTTAAAAGTTACATTGTATATACATATAACTATAACTCCTATAACTCCTATATTTTGTAGCAATAATTTTGCTGTGTAAACAAAAAAAAAACAACTTCCTGCAAAGGCAGTGTTATATTTTTGAAATACTGAAATGTTAAAACGCATAAAAGGTGAAAACACATGTAACACATTATTTCACAAATAAATACATATGTATGTACATACAGGAAAATCTCGGTATAACGAATCTCGCTTTAACGAAAATTCGATATAATGAACGTCCAAATATTTTACATTAACAACCTTATATAGCGAATAATATCCTAATTATATACCTGATTTAAGGAATGATAAAAAGAAAATCGCAAAATAAAAAACAAAAACTTGCCAGCATCATATTTCTAACATTTAGTTCTACTTTATATAGCGAATGTTGTGATGAAGGTGTGCTCTGTATAACGAACGGCAAAGAAAATATTAAACAAAATCTACAGCAGCATTTTTGCAAAAAAAAAAAAAAAAAATTGGTACCGTTAGTTTCTATTTGGTAGCTTTTCTCTAGCGACAATTGCATAGTTGAAATGTCGACAACTTTTCTTTTATGCGCGAGTAGAGATACGTTAAGCCTGGTACTCTGTTCAAATTTGCGAAAAATGTTTATCAACATTGATTATTTCATACGAAAAATTTTACATGTAAACAATATTAACTAGGCCTGAAACTATGCTACAATTTCTTATGTTTGTAGAAACACCCCGTGTGTTTATTGTAAATTCCACACGAAACAAGTGGCACTCTACTTATTTCACATGAAAAATTAAAATGTTGAAGATACATTTCAAATGTTTCACACAAGATAAACAGAGTACTATTTCTGCAACATTTTTTCATGCACAATTCCTGCCAATTTTTTTTATATGTACTTTGGCAATATTTCGCGTGAAATGTTGAACAGAATACCAGGCTTTAGAGACAACAGTTCTAGTGTATTTCTGGTAACATTGTCAATGAACGCGTCAATAGTTTGTTTTTGTGTTGCCGAATCGCGGGTAATTACCCGAATCAGGTGTAATTTTTATGTGCAAGTGTAGCGCGTGGGTAATTGCTCTCAGGTGTAATTTATGGGTAATTTGAAATTCGTTTGTTTTATATAATAAATCGTGTGTGTTCTGGCTTTCACATCGTTTTCACACGTTTTCTTGTGAGTTCGGATGTTAAAACACATGGTACGCCTGCTTAAGTTGAAATTTAGAAAATACGAATTAATAGTATGTGTTCTAGCATCCGAATTTAGAAGAACACTATTTGGAAATTGTCGTATTGTATTTGCATTGTATTTATATCTAATATGTTTGTGGATTGTGGATATTGTGTTTATAGAAGTGGATAATAAGTTATGGCAGTGGTTCATAGTTTTATAGTAATGGATTTTAAGTTTATAGATCCACATGTATAGCTTTTGGAATAATAACTGGTTCTGTTTCTTACTTAATTTTTACCATAACTTTCACATCATGGTTTCGTTCAAATTATCCCTATAACTATAATTTATGGCAATATTTATTTTGTGGTGTAATTCTTTTACATTATGGCAAATCTTTGTACTGTATAAGTATAATTCACAGTACCTGCTATGAAACGCCATCTTGATATGTGTAGGAGAAGTATACATGCAACTTTGAAAATTTATAGCATCATTTCCCAAAGGATGCCACAGTTATTTTTCTATTTTAGCAGTTAAATTTTTTACATATATATTAACGGCTATTTCTTGGTCTCTGCTTCCAAGAGGTTGTAGCAAATTTTGTTGGCTGCCCGCTTGCCCTTTGAATTGTAGAATGTGAGTACCTTACGGACTCTGTATCGCTGTGAGCGCCATAATTAGGTTTTTTAAAATATATGTATGTAGGATCAAATTAAAGAATACTACACAGAAAGAAAAATTTAAGTTTTTTCCACTTACTTTTAGTACGAGTCGTACTTTAGCATTTAAATACGAATAACACTGACTTTGATTAAAACGAGCATAAAATGCTCAAATCGAGTATTCATTCGCATTTTCAGATTGACTTAATCTCAGTTTTTTCTAAATTACTCTCGTTTTGGGATTATTTCAATTTCGAAGTTCTTGAATCAAGCACATTTTGAGATTGATTCAATCACAAGGTTTTTGTAATCAATTTCGTTTTGCGATTAATTTAAGTACAGATGTAGGATTAAATATTTCTTAAATTAAGTGTTTAGCACTTGGATCAACCAAACTTGAATTAAATCTACTGTATTTGATTTAAGTAAATCCGTACTTACGGCACACTATGGATTGGTTTAGGTATGATTGACTAACTTTTATTTTGAGTCTAGGTAAAACTTTTTCCTGTTTATATTGCATCTTTTAGAAAATGCACTTAAAATTTTAAGGATTTTAATTTGCTATATATTGAATTTTCTTGTGATGCGGATAAAAAATCTGTCGCACGTAATGAATGTGAAAACTTTTCTATTGATATGATTCCGTGAGTGAGGCGCAGAAAGTATAAAAAAATATAATTTAGTCGGGTGTGTTCAAATTGTTTGAGCTAATTTGGTTCTTTGATGCTTTTTATAAGTTAATTTTGGTTTTTATGAAGTATCCTGGGAAAAAAAGATTTTTATCCAAATTACTATTGGATATAAATAAAAAAGGTATTAAGGTCCTGATATCAGTTTCAACTGCTCGGTTAGAGCAATAATCAACTGTGTACCTATATTTTTGCAGGCCATGTCAGGATGAAGTGGAGCGAGAAACACTGAAATCTATTGTGAATTATTGTCATGGTAATAACGCCACAGTCTAAGATAGCTGAGTAGCAAATTCTAAGAGGGATTAAAATATATTGTGGAGTGTGAGCACGCAGATATTAGCAGCATTCATAATGAATATATAGAGGTCTCCAACTAAAAGAGCATTTTATAGTTTTAAAAGGCTAACTAGCCATTTGAAACTTCCAGATCAGGGAAAAATTGATTACGACCTGCTTATGGAACCCAAACGGTCGACTTGAGTGTAAAATGTATTTTATAAGCATTGGTTGTTCGCAGTGATTCCTATAGGAATCCTCTAGAAGAATCGACTGCTTGGGTTGTATAAAGTCCCCAAAAAACCTCATTTTACTGAAAACGTCTGATTGTACAAAGTAGCATGTTCACAACATTATATTTCACATTTATTTGATTTTGTTACAAAATGGTCTTTATTGAGAGTTGCTTCCGGTTTTCAATTTTTGATCATTGGGTATGAAATGCCTACTTTGTATTATAAATTCGCAGCGCCACCTAAATTTCCCTTGGGCAACGACTTTTCTATTAAACAGAATCTTACTTACAATGCTATATTGTAGTTAGACTCCCTTACACTAAACTTAAACTATTTTGTGTTAATGTCATGTACGTCCAGCTTCGCAGGTTCTAACTAGCAGCTCAAGAAGTTGGCGACAAAGAAAATAAAGAAAGCCATGCTACAGTCAATTTGCTTGGCGCAACCTGTTAGATATAAATATCACAATTACTTAAAAAAATACACTCAGGTATTGGAAATTCCTCAATTTATTTCCTGTATGCGTAGTCATGTTTCGTTTCTATTTTAATATTTCAATCAGTTTTCAAACGAACATATTTGTATGTATAAATAAGAGGACAGACAGCTCCCTTATTTTGTAATTCGTTAAAGCTAAAGCTGAATTCGATCGATAAAATGCTAACAAATGCAAAATTGAAAATATTTGGCGATGACATAAAACAGTAAAATGTTGGCGAATAAAATTTTTGAGTCATTGGCTGTTTGAGTAATACAGGCAATGGCTAAAGTTTTTGGACTTATGCTTATTTTAACATTTATGTTTTTTGTGTCATTGCAAGATTCCAAGGCATGAAGTTTCATAAGAATCGGTTGGTCAGAAATACATAAAATATTAAGATAAACTTTAGCTGAAGTGGCCTGAAAGTATGAAGGGGTAGGAAGAAAGCTCTTCTTATAAACATAAAAACAAAAGAGTGATGCCAGCCAGCCGGCGCCTAGTTCGATAAGGACGGGAAAAAATATCTACAGCTCCTGAAAAAGTGTAATTATTTTAGGATTATCTTCGATAGTTCCTGAAGGCCTGTAGCTTAAAGAACAAAATACAGAGGTAGAGAAAGTATATTATATTCTCCTCTTCCTCCTTATTTGGAAAGCTGAAGCAGTAACCATTAAAGAAAAGGCCCATTCTTTTGGTATGTGTTCCGAAGACACAGTGTGCTTTAAGGCGATAGCCTTAGAAGCTTCAATATTATTATTATGCTAATGCAAGGCCATAGAATTTTTGCAACAGACTAACGTTCAAAGTACATCATTAATAGGTCTCTAACAGGATGAGACAGAACGTCCTCAAAGAGCTTCAATTTACACATCTTGTATCATAGTTTTCTCTCCTGTTAGGTTATGCGCTTTTAAGTTTACAATAGTGGACTCATGTCCTTGCCTATTTTAGGGATATGTTGGCATGATTCGGCAACTTATCGAGAAAACTGTGACATTCTCCGATGAAAGAAGAACCTTATACAATCTTGCCATCAATTATGATATGGATACTTCTGTTAGATATCTGACCTCCTCCACCACGATAACTATTTTTTCATGACGTGTTGGCTTAAGTGCAAGTTGTGGTTACTGTCCTTGCTTCAGGTGTCATTGCTATTTCCTGAATTAAGGGCACTGACTATCCAGCTACAACAAGTGTATGGTACATAGTTATGACTATTATCGTATGGTACAAGAACATAGAGACACTTTTAAGGTCAAGTGTCGTTTGGTACTAGAAAAATACACTTTTTAAGCTCAAAGTTGTAGAAGCATGTGCCAATAATCGGAATGGCTAATTAAGTGTACTCATTTACTGGTATACGCGATGAACTGGAGGAAGTTGATGAACTCAGTACTCCATCGGGTGACTTAGATGCAGGGGTCAGTCAGGAGCTGGAGATCTGTCTCTGGGGTCGAACGATGAGAGAGAAATTGCAATGATTTAAACTAGCCATCAGATAATAGGGGCATGTCTCTTAGACTCTAAATCTAAGCAGTGAGCCAGGGAGAGCATTCATCTTCCTCTAATAAAATTGTCTGACAAGATGCCTTGCCAGGAAACATGGGCAAGGCATCGTCCCGTGGACGAAATTGCATAAGGCCAAGAACGTCACTATGAAATATCTGAATTTTCTGGAAAAGATGGCTAAGAGAGATCTGAAGCTCTATATGGCAGAGAAGAGACATCTGGCCCGGAAGCACAAGCACGACATAAAAATATTTGAATGAATTTATGGGCCTGTCGGTTGGGAAGGGTGGTGATATACCGTAACTCCACTCGGAGACCCAATTGGGTCCATTGTGATAAAAAGTAAGTGTTATCCTGGGTATATCATCTCGTTTGGAAGCGCACACAGCTCTAAAATAAGGTAGCAGATAAAGAATCTGGTAGTCTCTTGTTTGCCAACATGACCAAGTCCCCAATGGTTGCGGCTGACAAGGCACCGTCTGGTAGCAAGGAAAAGGGTGTCAAACCAGTTGGATCTTTTAGGGACCCCGAAAGGAGTCCTAAACATCAAAGATGAAGAAGTCGACGAGTAAGGAAGGTGACCATCACGCAGTTGTCATAGATAGGATTGATCCAGATGGGAAGGTTAATCCTGAGCTGTGGCAGCTGGCTGCAGGTAGACTCATTGATAAAACAAGCCTAGCAGGAGTAGGGAAGGAGGAGAAAATACAATTCTATGGCGTGGACTGGCAGAGAGTATCAAACTTGACAACTGCATCAACAAGAAATTATTTGATTTCCTTTAAACCGTCGTGGACTGGTGTATCAACCTTCGCCCGGAGGCGAAACTTCTTTTAATTTTAGCCTCTTGTCTGCCTCTACAGGTAGTGTGTACTGCATGATCTCCACCACCCATCAGATTGATGGAAACCATACTGTCGGTACTGGCAGAACTTGCCTCTCAGGAAAAACCAATGGAAGGGTTTGGTCTCAATGGATTGTAGAGATAAAGCGAGGTAAGGTATTCAGTTCGCTATAGATCAGGAGCCTCTAAAGAGACTGCGGCTATTGTGGTATTGTAAATTTCGGCCTAAGTACGGACAAATTTGGATTTCCTAGGTCGGACAATTCCAAGAAGGCTGCGTGTAGTGCAGGTAAACCTGCAAACTAGTGAGATAACTTGGGGCAAACTAACAATACACCTCAACAGATTGCAAGTAGCCGTGTATTACAAGAACCCTGAATTAATAAATATAGTATTTGCGGATTAAGAGTCACGAGCTACACATTGTATGTCCCGGTCATAGACAACAAAATTAAAACTTGCATTTTGGCAAGGGAGGAGCAAAGATTAACTTTATTTAATTCTTTCAGTAATGGAGACCATACAGTCGTTATTAGAGGGGCCAAGTATAAGCAGGGAATTGTGCTTGCATCGGTCCATATGCCATACGATCCAACAGAGGCTGGCGTGCTAAAGCTGACGGAGTATGCAAGGGTACGAGGACTTGCACTGGCACTCGGCTGCAACGCTAATATGTATCATAGTCAATGGGAGAGGAGCAACATTAATAAAAGAGGTGAGTTGTTGTTTGACTTTATTACTTCTAGCAATAGTTATATTTATTTGTAACAGGGGTAATGTACCCACGTTCAGAAATAGGGAAAGTGCAGAAGTTATAGACGTAACACCAACTAAAGCCCCCCGTAGACGACATGTTTTTTGCGTCTGACTTGTCAAATTTCCCAGTGTAAAACATGTACATGTCGTGTGGTACCTTTAAAACTTTGCTTCTGTAAAAGTCAGACGCAAAGTCTTCTGACAAAATTTCAATTAGAGCGTGTTCTATTTTCTTCTGACAAAGCCTCTGACATCAGTTGTTTTTGTTATGCAAAATATGTCGGCAAAAATCTGTGCCGTGAGGAAACATTTAGCGGCGTTCCGCTATTGACGGAAGGATTAGCCGGCTGAAGTTCATATATTACAACACCTATATATTTATGTTTTTTTAACTATTAAATAACAATAATGCAATAAAATTGAGTTGCATTTTTATATTCTAACATGATTCTTCGAATTTAAAGAAAAATTCCTTAAAATGACTGAAGTTTTTACGGCGTAAAGAAACATTTTTGTGCCGGCAACACTCCATTTTGAAACAGAGGCCGACATAGGTTTGTGCAAAGGCAAACAAAAAACAAACACAGACAATGTCAGACGTATTTGTACATGCACGTTTGTGACCAAATATTATAAACCGTCTGTAAAACAACAATTTTGACAGACATGCAGAATTACATCTGAGTTGAAAAGTTGAAATGTCAGACGTAAAAAACATGTCGTGTACGACCTGCTTAACAGAGATAGGAACCTGGACTGTACGTTTTCCGACTACAGTAGGATATCATTCAGTTTTAAGTTATAGGGAAAATGCGTGACCTATACCCATTGGCTTTCGTGGTGGACCAATGATCTGAAAAATCTGAGGGTCCGGGTACGAAAATTGTTCAATAGGGCAAAACTAGCAGGCAGGATTGAAGATTAGAACTGCTGCTGTTGTTGTTGTTGTTGTTATTATTTTGTTGATCTCAAAAAGGTGAAAAAACCTCATGGACGAAATACTGTGAGGAAATTGATTCCGTATATGAGTTTTCGAGGTTCTGGCAAATATTGTCAAAAGACCCTTCGAATAATATTAAACAAATGACTGCCTCATGGACGGAATCCAGCTCTGACATGCTTTTCGCTCTGATGGACACATACTCTTTTGGCTGTAGGAAAATAAGAGCATAGGCAACGACGGAGGTTAATTTTAACTAGTTGTCGAAACAACAGGGTGCCCCTGTGGCTAAGTGGTAGCGATGCTAGCCTCTCAGTCCAGAGGTCGTGTGTTCAATTTTCGCCATAGACTCTGGGTGTTTTCAGTTGCCAAGCTAATTGCTTCGCGGGCTGTGTTTTGTTATTAAAAAACAGCTAGGGATAGCAGTGGACAACATAGTGACATTGGAAAAAGCAACATGGGTAATAAATACCTTTAAACTGTATTAAGCACCGGACTCAGATGGTATTTTTCCGGCCATGTTGCAGAATGTCTCTGGTAAATATCTTTAAGATATGCTTACTTAGGAGGTTTAAACCGAAAGTATTGAGAAAAGTTGGAGTCATCCTTATGCACAAGGCAATTAAAGCAAGCCACTCAAAGCCGAAGGAATTCAGGCCGTCGTTTCATTTGAAAAAGTTAGAACGACTGATTGATCTACATCTAAAAAACACATCAGTTATATGTAAAAAACACCCGCGTCATTAGTGGCGATCAGCATGCCTATCAAAAAGGAAGGTCTGTTGACAGTGGTTGGTGTTATGAGAGAGAATCACAGAATAAGGCTTACAAACGGGTTGAATTCTTAGACATTGAAGAACAACAACAACACATTTAACAACATTTGTATAGGGGCTATTAAGGAGTCACAGGAGACAATCATGGTAAACAAATTTCAAGCGGAGTGGATAGCTATCATGTTTACCCAAAAAAAAAAATCATAAGCTCGAGTAAGAGAAGGAGAAAATTTAGAAGATTAGTAACCAGAGGTACATCACAGGAAGGAATTTTATCACCTCTATTGTGGTTGCTTTAAATGAACGCAATTATTAAATTTTTTGACAGGAATGGCAGCAAGATAGTTGCTTATGCGAATAACGTGGTTTTACTGATAACGGGAAAGTTTATTCCCACTATCAGTGAAGTCATGCAGTCGGCGTTAGGAGACCTATCCTCCTGTGCCAGCAGCAAAGTCAACCCAGAAAGAAAAATGAGCTAGTCCTCTTTATCAGGAGATACAAAATTTAATATAGCCTTGTACAACTTGGAGTGAAAGGATTAAAGCTGAGAATAGCAGAGAGAATTTCCCTGAATAGCAAGCTTTATTGGAAAAGAAATACGCAATAAAAGCTAAAGAAAGGGATCAATGCCTTTTGCGCAGGAGGAACTAGGGTCTGCAACCGAAGGAAATAAATTTGATTTACACATCGGTTGTCAGACCGACTATTTCCTATGGTTGTGTGGTATGGTGGAGGTATCGAGGAAGGAAAACCATAGGAGATTACTTGCTAAAGTTCAGAGGTGTGCCTGGCTTGGCATCACAAGTGCTCAGAGGAGCCCACCTCAGGCTGCCTTGGACGTCAATCTTCACTTACTTCCACTAAAGAACTATGTGGTAAAAATGGTGACTAGAAGTTTCCTTTGACTCGTTAGAGTGGATTTGGTGAAGACGGAGGTAACAGGCCACACATCAATCTTAACTCAGATCCGTAATTACTCACTAATAATTACGGATAGGGATTATTGAGTCAAATACGATAAGGTATATGAGGGTGATTTGGTCCTTACAGACGGGTCAATAACAGAAAATGAATAGGAGCTGGTATCTATATCCTGGGAACAAAATTCGTAGTTCTTTTAGACTGTAGAAAGAATGCAAGCTTTTCCAAGCTGAGCCAAGAAGGCAACCTCATACGTTGACAGCCAGACAGTGCTAAAAGTTTTGAAGGACACAATGTCAAATCAAAACTTGTTAATGACTGTAGGAGAGATCAGTAAAATTATTGATGGGTCATTAGTATAATGAACTTGGTGATTGGGTAAAAAGCATACCCAAGTAGGCAGGATTTTAGTGTATCGAGAGCTATGTAGCCAAAATTTATGAATAGGAAGGCAATGCTATGATAGGCATGTTGAATGGTCATTGCATAGTCAGAAATGGGATACTGGTACTCCAGATTTCTGTAGAATGTGCGGGGATGAAGAGGAGCCAAAAACCATTGAACATATTATTTGCAACTGCCCGTTGCTGCAATGCTATAGGATTAAATGGCTGAGCAGACGTTTTTCTAAGATAATAAGTTATATTGGCAAGTGTAAGTGTAACCTTAGAGGCATTTCACTTAGTACACGTCCGTGTACAAGTAGACAGGTTTTTTCAAAAAGTAACAACGTAGAGTGTTATATTGATCACAGGCGTTCTGCATTTTAACAGGTTGGTTTACGATTTCAGCGTTGAAGTTATGTACTATAAACTATAGATATTCTTGCTTGCTTGTTCTTAGATGTTTTCGTCACTTCATACTTTGCTTTGTTGCTGTGTGAATTTTTCTCACGGTGCCCGGTATCTGTATATTTTGCTCTGCTGCGCGTTGCTGTTGAGTTTGTTGTAAAGGTAATTTAATTTGTTCTTCGTGATGTCTTGAACTGAAATTTACATCAGAGGTTCTGGTCAATTCGCGCTATTTTTTTTACACCTAATTGAGTGCTCATATACAACACATAACGCAAATAAAACATTTGAGGGTAAGACAACGTTTACTGGGCTCAGATAGTATATTAATATGTATTTACAGGCACAAGTTTACTTTTTGGACTAATTTAAAATGAAAATCTATAAACCCTGCTGATTGTACCTGGGTTTTAGCTTGGCATACAATTTTTTCTAACGGCAACCCCCCTAAAGTTTGAAGGCTATCTCGATTGAAACTTTCCTGATATTATATACCTTTCTTTCATATGTAGTATCTTCCTTACCGCTACTATCTAGCAAGTTTTATGCTTTATCGTCCGAGGAAGTGGAAGAAATAAGTTGGCAGTTGCAATTATCTAGATATACAAAATTTTTTTGTATGCGATATCTTTTTCTACACTCTCACACGTCCAGTTTTCTGCCTTTAAGCTTTTACGGAGCGCAAGATGCAGAAAATCACTTACTAAAATCAATGAATTTTAATTTTAAAATCTTGCGCCATTTGTCGGAAAACTGCGAACTGTAATGTTTTGAAAAGGTTTTGAGCCAACTGGTGCAGTATACAGATGCAAACATGTCTTACTTATATAAATAGATATTTGAAACAATCCCTCCTTAAAATGTTTATAAAATTTTTGTTTTATAAACATTTTATAAAATAAAAATGTTTTTACGAGTAAAGCAGGCAATATAAAATTAATGGCAAATTCAAAGCTCTTCATTTCGGTTAGAAATCAAATTGTAATATACATGGCAATAAAAATATAACGTGTATATTAATACATTTTAATTTTTCACTAACACAAACAAAGAAAAATGTAACGTATTTTTCTATATAATTTGCCCAACACTATTATCTTACTCACTAATACCAATAAAGAAAAACGCTTAAATTTCAAATATAACGTATTTGTGGATTTAAAAAGTCCAGCACTGTTATTTTTTCTCACTAATACCAACAAAGAAAAACGCCTAAGTTTCAAATTTAACGTCTTTTTCATACAAAAAGGCCAGCACTGCTGAAAAAAATCCCCATAATTCTCTCCAATCTCTGTGAGTATTTTGTATTAAGCTCTCATAGAAAAAATGGTGCTTGGAACTTGTTGAGATAACAATACATAGATGTTCTCAAAACTGCACAAAAATATTTTTGGCTCTTGTAAGGATAATTAACAGTCCTTGTGGAATTAGATGGTAAAAGCAACAAGAAATCCAAATGAGCTAACAGACAAAGATGTTTTGAGGTAACAAATGTAAAAATATAACTAATGTAATATAATTTAAAGGACTGATTTCCACAAAAATTTTTTTTATAAATAATTTATAATAAATGCGACGGATAAAATAAAATTCTAAATATATACAACTGAGTTCAGAAACTGTTCTTTTCTGAAGCCGGCTATAAAATAAATCACATTAGGCACTTTGATAAGAATTTAACGTGAATGCTACAGAAGCAATGTTAAGTAATTTTCCATGTAAAGAAAAACGCTTAAATTTCAAATACAACGTATTTGTGGATTTCAAAAACCTAACACAGCTATTTTCTCACCAATACCAAGAAGGAAAATCGCTTAAATTTCAAATTTAACGAGTTCTTCTTACAAAAGGCCAGCACAGCTCAAAAAATCCCCTTAATTCTCTCAAATCTCTGTGAGTACTTTGTATTAAGCTCTCGCAGGAAAAATGATGGTTGGAACTTGTTGAAATAATGGCACATGTGCTCTTAAAGCTGCGTCAAAATAGTTCATTCTCTTATATGGATAATAAACAGTCCTTATTTAACAGAATGCTAAAAGCAATAAAAATAGAGCTTGTATGATTTCCACAATTGTTGTAACTTATTTTGCCAGTAAACAGTTTCCTACCATACATGTCAATATTCGTTCGAATAAGACAAGTTGCATGTTTCAACAATTATTTAAATTACATGTTTACTTCAAGTTATTCACATGCGAGATTTTTTTTCAGAACAATTTACAGGTCATTCATTATTCGCATAAAAACATAAATGTGAAAAAAAGTTAAATTTCTCTCGAAAAATTTCGGCAATCAAAGGCACTGAGATCAAAATTTTTACTAAATTCTTGTTTGGTATGTATTTTATTTCACCCTTGTCATCGTACGGCACACTAGGCCGAGTCATCTCATTTCAGCCCACGTTGGCACAAGTGCAATATGTATGCAAAAGTTTCAATAGAATCGCTTGTATTGAAAAGCTTCAATTTTAATTTCTAAGTGTAACCTTAAATAAGTTCATTTTTTAATTTCTTAGTTGGTTACTGATCTAGGACAACTTTTACACACACACACACACACACACACATATATATATATATATATATATATATATATATCTTATTATATATAATACAAAAGTATATAATATATATATAATACAAAAAGTACGTTTATTTGTTATGGGTAAACTCTTCAATGCCCCAACAGATTTTCACCTTCCACCCGCAAAATATTGGTAAAAGACCTGTGCGTGTTTATATATATATTCTATCCCGGTAAATGCTACGCCCCTTTCAGAAATAGTGATTCGTCCGACAGATGGCGCCATATTTAGTTTTTTTGTGTTTTTGCCCCGTAACTCAAGAACTACTGCACCGATGTTGACAAAACTTTATATACATGCTCTATGGGGCGTGAGGAGTGTTTCTGTGTAGTTTGGTTCGTCGGACAGATGGCGCAGTATTTATTATTTTTGTGTTTTTGCACCGTAACTCAAGAACTACTGCACCGTAACTCAAGAACTACTGCACCGATTTTGACCAAACCTTATATACATGCTCTATGGGGCGTGAGGAGTGTTTCTGTGTAGTTTGAAAACAATAAATATAAGTATAAATTATATAACATATAATTTAAAACAATAAATGTTTGAAGTTTTGCTATTTTTATATTCCATCATCGTTCACCGCACTCCCTGCCTATTTCAATCATATACCACATGCTTACACACTTACAATGAGTTACTTTTTCTACCCCAGAAATTCCCTTCAAATAATTTATGTGGCAAAACTACATTTGCCGGGCCAGCTAGTCAAGTATAAAATGCAATAGAAAGTTTCATTAGTGTTCTAAATATTTTTGACTTTCCAGTTTTCTTAATATGTATTTCGAAGATTTCCGGTCCCGAATGTCGATTCTGACAAATTTTCGCGATGATGTCCGTATGGCACGGCTGGCCAAAGTGGCATCAGAGTGCTGAACCTGAATCAGTTTCTTATACAAATGAATACACGTACGCGAATATATTTCTCTCGGTGGCCAGCATTGCTGTCTGGACATATTTATGCATGTTTAGATGTGTGAGTGTTTGTGTGTATGTATGCATATATGTAAATACCCTGTCGGACATTTGCCTAACTTTAAACTAACTTTAAGCTAACTATTTCGCAACTAGTACTCACTGACACTTAGAATACTTTGCAATGTAATCAACTGAATATTTTAACATTGCGATGTCCTAGGCAGTAGTCAATTGGCTCACTCTGCATTACTTTTCAACTAACTTAAAGTTGACTTTTTTAAATCACTTGGTAGTCAGTAAATTAAAATTTTTTTTCTGGGATTCGAACATGTAACATCACACGTTGTGTACTCAACGCGCTACCACTCGGCTAAGCTGCCATCCAAAATAACAACAGCAAAATGTTAATATAAAACTTGAATGAGTTTTAAAGTAGCTGAGAATAAATTTGTTGGCTTTCATCAAATTCGACTACGTACTCAACTTAAGAATTAATTTTGGGTTTGTTCTGGATGACTTTGCAGCTAGCTTTTAGTCAGTCTAAGAAAAGTTAACAATAAGCTAACTATTTTTGTAGTCCACAACACATTCTCCGACAGGGTAACTCAACTTTACAATGGTTCAACGTATAAGAGGCAAATTTATCGCATTCGAAAGATGTTGAGTTCACTTAGATGTGTCGTCACATAATGGATCGATTCGGATCGGTCGATTTAAAAAATTTTTTTAAATAAAACTTTCATAAAATTGTTTTCTTAAACAAATTCTAAGCTGCTAGGCCGATCAAGTTCAAGATCTTATCAGCTCTTACATAGTGTGTACAGCTGATGTCAAATTGATATCAGGATGAAAATTCATCACGTATAGACTCAATTCATTATTATAATATAAAATTGTTAGGCCCATATGTCTTCAAAGCAATGATGGTCAGAATATTACTATTAATGGTGAACGGTATAGGAACATGATTCGAAATTTTTTTGTACCTCAATTAATCTTGCTGATATGTGGTTCCAACAGGACTAAACCACATGCCACACAGCCGGCGCTATAACTGATTTAGTCAAAAAAACTTTTGATGAAAAAATAATTTCACGTAATGGCCCAATTAATTGGCCACCAAGATCGTGCGACTCAACCACATTTGATTACTTTCTTTGAGATTATGTTAAGTCACCTGGAAATCAACATTCGAAGAGTTATACGGCCGCAAACGTTGCGAAAAGTTGTTGAAAATTGCTGTTCCAGATTGACCCTTCTACGCAACAGCTACATGGCAAAAATCATATTTGAATATTAATTTCGTAAAATTTTCATTCCAATTAAGCCCGTTTCATTACTTTGTTATGATTTAAAATTGTGTAACCCTATAAAAAACACCATTTACATTTTTTCGTTTTGAAATTTTTAAGGAAAACATTTTTCTTTCTTTCTTTTTTTTTCATAAAAATTTGAAACGTTTAGAAACGAATTAATTCCAAAATCTGCCTGTAAGTGTTAAAAAAATAGTTTTATTTTTTCTTTTCTTTAAAACTCAATTGAATATGTATAAAATATTTACAATCTATCGCACATACATTTTCATATACGCCCACACACACACATACATTATCTTTTAAAAGCAAAATTGCACGTATACCCAGGAGTCTGGGTGCCTACATTAAGGCATTATAATTATGAAGAAAGTGCTGCCTACTTTAAGTGGTAGTAGGTATGCCACCTACTAGCATCGAAAGTGAAGAACTCTTTTATATTTTAATTAAAACTCATAAATATTATATCTCAATAGATTTTGCTTATTTATAGATCAGATTGTTTTCGTATACAACAGGGGAAAAGAAATAAAGTTCATTGAATGCATTAAGATACCTTGGAAAAAGAAAAGTAAATTTTTTTACAAAGGCATAATTTAACTTGCACATATTTTGACGCACAAAGGTAGAGCGAGGCAGGAGGCAAAGGTAGAAAAACTAACTGCAACTATACGGCTTATGTTGAGTTGCTGTTAGCTCAATTAATATAATATAGCCTACTTTATGGATGAGTTGTCAACAAAGTACATTAGTTGTAACTTTTGTAAACTTTAGGCGTAACCGACAACAAAATCCCCAAAGCATTCAACAAAAACACAACCTATAGACTACCAACTATAATATGCTCAACTTTTTGGCTACAGAAATATAGAAGTGTACACATAGAGAAATTTAAAGTAAATATGTGTACATTTTCAGACTTTCGTGCACAAACATATGTATGTGTGCATATGACAATGGCGCTGACTGTAACTAATAGAGGTAGTGTCCTTTTCACTATATAAAACAGCAGCTGATAGTGCTCATGTAGCTAAATGTTCATCTAGCCAATAGTTTGTGTGTAATGTTCATAGCAAAGTTGCATAGAACAACGAATAAGCGAAACTAGACTATTAGAAGAAACCAAACTGTAAGGAAAGTATGTTTTTAGCATCAGTGGCAGTTGCAAGCAGCTTTAAGTATGCCATCGATTTTTGTTGCTAAAATATTTGTGTATGTATGTATCCATGTGACCGAGTATTTAACTACCACATACAAATAAATAATATGGTGGCATGTATTTTTACAAAATAATTAATATTTAATATAATAATTATAAGCTTAATGAGATAAAACACATATGTACCTTTCGAGAGGAAGCACTAGTGTGATGTTTCTTATATTGACTTCCCCTAAGTATAGCGTAGGATTCTCTATTATATGCTTGAAAAAAAAATTAGAACGCTGTGTGCATACAAAATTGCTTGGCCAAAGAGAAGGCTGCCTCTTTTACGTATATACAGTGTGACTGTGTTAAAAAAACGTTAATAAACTTCTCACAGTTTTAAAACCTTTTAAAATTGGGTTTTATATTTTGGGAAAAATATAAAGTAAACTTACAAACTCAGCTCAGGTATATAAAAATACAAAATAGAAATAATGAAGTTAGTAATGTGTAAATGGGTGAGAGTTATTCAATCTGCATGGATGCAGGGTTTAACAACACGTACAAATGATAACATTGTTTTGTAAAAATGTAACACACACTTTCTCTTCTGTTACGAATCACCTCATTATTTTTTGTTTCTAGAGATCTTATACAAGTAATTAGATTTTCTGTTTCGTTTTAACCTTTGAAAATTAGACAATTGTTAAGTAATAGCAAGTGACAGCATAAATAAATAAAAAATATTCTGAAATAAATGCATTGGGTTCAAAACATTAGGCTACACGAACACAAGACGTCAAATGATGATGGCTGCATTTTTTGCCTCATAACCAGGGAAACCGCAAATATGCAATTGCATGTTTTTTCTTGTATGACGTACTAATGCAGGGACAAGATATTTATCCGTTTCATAACTTTTTATGAATTTTGGCATCGATTTGTTAGTGCATATTTTTGCGTATTTTACCATTTAAAGCATGTTTTTGCATATATCAGTCTTACAGGCATATTTTTAGCATATTTTCTAATTATTAGAGCATAATTTACGCTTTTAGGGCATATTTTGATACTTTATAGAATTTTTTGATTTTAATATGCTTACAAACTTATGTGTTGATCAAAATTTTTATTTTTATTTTTCGGCATCTAATTCTCACTTCCAATGTTCAATGAGTATATAAATTTTTCTTATATTTATATTTATTCAGTTTGCGAGTTATGACGGACTCTGCCCCGAGTAGACGTTGAAGGAACATTGATTTTCAATGTATAAAAGTTTACTTCGATGTGACAGGCAACGATTTTTATTTGAAAATTTAGGTCAATATTTTGTTGTTTATTGCAATAAAATTATAAATAAAAATCTTGTCTTATTTATCCAAAATACACTTCCAAAGTTTTAATTCTGATATCGTGATCTCTTTTGAAATTGAAGTTAAATTTTTACGAGTATCCAAAAATAATTAATTGTATTATTTGCTTCAGTCAAAATTTTGCTTGGGTTTAATACGGCAGTTATTCTTTGTAAATTTTTTATTGATTCATTTCTTTTGTTTATTTTATTTTTGTCTTGTTTTATATCAAAATGTTGTTGAATTTCTGAATTAAAAATATATTTTTATTTACAAATAAACCAATTTATTTTATTTTTAAGAGCATATTTTTCAGTTTTTAGTGCATATTTTCAAGTTTTTAGTGCATATTGAATGCGCATAAAACGCTTTTTTTAGAGCATATTTCTGGTTTCCCTGCTCATAACCATTTAAACTTTTTGGTTACTCCTTACTTTTTTGTGCGATCGGGCACTGTTTTTGGGAGTTTCTTCACAATAACTAGTCACACATACATTTGGGTGTTGCTTTATCTAGCTGTTTTGGGTTTTTCGCACTTGGGCACAGCCACATTCAAGATCAAAGTTTGCTGACTTGAAAAAAGTTGTAATTTAGAAGTAAAGTCCAAAAGCACACTTTTTAACGATCTAAAATCAATTACGAGAAGTTTTTTATTTATATTTAAAAATTCTAATGATATCAATTCTATGGATATCAAGGCTTTTAAAAAGGAAAAATAATCTTTTAAACACTATTTTACTGTAACATATAAAACAGTTAATGCAATATTATAAGTAAAAAAGCACACTTGCCGCCTTTTGTAGTTTACGTGACGATATGATTATAATACGTGCTTCATATGAGGAGCCGCAGAACAAAAGGTGCTTTTTCGCATATCTCGAAAAATTGGTTTTTTGGTATTTTTATAATATTTAGGTTGAAATCGTGTACAAACAATCAAGTTAGCATTATTATTATTATTTTTTTACAAAGTAAATGGGTTCTAAAAAACTGATGCTTAATAAAAGGTGCTTTTTTTAATATATTAGATCAGGTTGAACCATATTCAGTAAAAATTTTATCATCATATGCAGTGGTGGTCAGAAATTTAAGACATTTCAGAGAGTTGCTTAGAGGAAAAGAATATCAATCCGCGGCCTTTAATCAACTGAGAGCTTGTGAAATGATTTCGAGGAGCATGCACAAGCATTAAAACCAAAAAATTTTAACGATTTGGTATGCTATTCCAAAGGAACGTTAAATGTTATTAATTGAAAGTTTACCCAGAAGATGCGCTCCTGTGATCCAAAATAAAGGATTTTCCACCAAATACTAAAATTGTTTTGTGAAACTGAGCTTTACTTTAGTGAATTTACCCTTATTTTGCCTATACCCTAAATTCCTGACCAGACTAAAACTTATATTCATCTGCACAATATGGAAATAAAAATTCTTAGGGAAATAAAGCTAACAAACTGTTGTTAATTTTGTCTCATAACATTACTAGGATCTTGAAAAAATAACAGAGATCTACAGTTTTTTCGATAAGATGTAAAAATTATCAGAAATATATAAGTGGAATGTCGTGTCGTAAATTTGTGACCACCACTGTATGTGTGTTCGCATTAAACAATGTACTTTTTCTTTCTATTAACAAAACGTGCTTTTTTACTTTTTTTTTAACAGAAAGTGTTTTTTTAATTTTTTTTTCCTTAACAAAAGGTGCTTATTTGCTGTCTTTTTTGCAAAAGGTGCTTTTTACGAAATAAAAATGGAATTATATCAAACATCCTTAACATTTAAAGGGGTGACTTATGACAGTTAGATGCATCTATAGATAAGTAAAAAACTTGTTAGCATTTCCAAGTTCTTGCAGTTTTTTAAAGGGGCGAAAAAAATAAATCTCGATTTCCCAAAAATTTGAAATGAGCAAAAAAGCACCTTTTTGTTCTGCGGCTCCTCATATCATATATGACAATATTAACTATTAAATTTTTACTGCAAAAACTAACTTAGTGCTCCCCTAATGCAAACACATATTTATATATGTATGTATGTGTACATATATGTATGTAGTATATGTAAGTATGTAGTCAACAGATCTAAATATCTTGCCTGCACTTAAGCGCAATAAATTAAACTTTTAAACGGTACTTTAAAGGACTTAAAACTAACATGGGCAACTTTAATTTTTTTAGTTATATTCTTATGCTTATACGAGTACAACGTATTGATAGAAAAGCAGAGATTTGAAAAAGTAACAAAACGAAAGTGTCATTGATAAAGTTTCATTTCCGGTACTTACTTTAACCCCTTCGCAAGCCTACAGCACATTTGCTGCTTTTTATTTTATTATACCCTTTACCAACAAAAATGGTAAAAGGGTATATATAGGTTTGTCATTCCGTTTGTAATTTCTATAATATCAATAAGCGACCCATATAATATATATATTCTGGATCCTTATGCATAGGGAAGACGAATAAGCGATGTCCGTCTGTCCGTCTGTCCGTCTGTCCGTCTGTCCGTCTGTCCGTCTGTCCGTCTGTCCGTCTGTCCGTCTGTCCGTCTGTCTGTACGTGAAATCGGTTTTCCGAAGCTCCCAGAAGAGCTAGAGACTTCGTTCTTGGACTGGTGTGTCAGAAATTTTCCAAAATAGATTGGTATTGAAATTCAGCAAAATCGGGCAGACGATTGCAGAGCTGGAAAACTTAAACTTCATTTTGCCATATAAAAGTAACTCCCGAAAACAAATTTTTATTTTTTTTAATAAATGTACATATTTTACACTTCAGTACGACTAAAATTGGAATTTTAAATAAAAAAAATACAAAAAAATTAAAAAGACGTTTCCAGGGTTGGAAAACTTTAACTTTTTGTGTTATGTAAAATGAACTATGTCTAGAACTATATTAGTATTTTCTCGAGAACCGTAAGAGCTACAGACCTGAAATTTGGACACAGTACGTAGACCTTTGGCCGCTAAAACAACAAATACATGATAATTGGAAATTAAAGGGTGTTCCAAAACGAGCAACGAAAAATTTTAAAATCCTATGTAGTATATATACAATTGTATGTATGTATATACACTTGAAATTTGTAAGGTTAGTGTATTTTTATACAGACTACAAAAATTAACACAAAAATTTAAAAAAATTTAAATTAAAGGGTGTTCCATCAGTTAATGCAATTTTGACTATGTAATTTTGACAATTTGCTGTATCTTGGAAACCGTAAGAGCAAAACTCTTGAAATTTTCAAAAACGGTAAAACTGAAAAAATAAAAAATTATAAAATCGCCAAACCGAAAAAAATCGCCAAAAACAAGAAAAAATCGCCAAAACGAAAAAAATCACCAAATTAAAAAAAAAATTATAAAACTAAAATAAATCGCAAAAAAACGGAAAAATGCTAAAATGAAAAAAAAATCGCCAAAACGAAAAAAAAACAGAAAAAAATCGCAAAAATGAAAAAAAAAATCGCCAAAATGAAAAAAAATAATCAAAACAAAAAAAAACCATAAAAAACAGAAAAAAATCGTCAAAATGAAAAAAAATCGCCAAAACGAAAAAAATCACCAAAACGAAAAAAAACCCTAAAAAACAGAAAAAAATCGTCAAAATGAAAAAAATCGCCAAAACGAAAAATACCCTAAAAAACAGAAAAAAATCGCCAAAATGAAAAAAATCGCCAAAAAAAGAAAAAAACCTAAATAACAGACAAAAAATCGCCAAAACGAAAAAAAGCACCAAATTAAAAAAAAATTTCTAAGACTAAAATAAATCGCAAAAAAATTGAAAAATTGCTAAAATGAAATCAAAAATCGCCAAAATGAAAGAAAATCGCCAAAATGAAAAAAAAATCGCCAAAATGAAAAAAATCACCAAAACGAAAAAAAAACCTAAAAACAGAAAAAAATCGCCAAAATGATAAAAAAAATCGCCAAAATGAAAAAAATCACCAAAACGAAAAAAACCCAAAAAAAAACAGAAAAAAATCGCCAAAATGAAAAAAGCACTAAATTAAAAGAAAATTTCTAAGACTAAAATAAATTGCAAGAAAACGAAAAAATTGCTAAAATGAAAAAAAAATCGCCAAAATGAAAAATATCGCTAAAACGAAAAAAAACCTAAAAAACAGAAAAAAATCGCCAAAATGAAAAAAAATCGCCAAAAAAAAAAATCGCCAAAACGAAAAAAAACTAAAAAACAGAAAAAAATCGCCAAAACGAGAAAAAAGCGACAAAACTGAAAAAATCGTTTTAACTGAAAAAACTTCAAAAAAAGCAAAAAACCTTCCTTTCGTGCGCGATTCAAAGTCGCACTTAACTGATTTTTTTAGTATTAAAGGAATTAAATGAAACTAAGTTTTTGCTTATTTCGTTCTTGCTTTTTTCACTTAACATATTTTATGTATTTTTTTAAAGAACTAGATTGGTAACAATAATCAGAAAAATCCAAAATTATGACTCCAGGGTTGGAAAACTTACACTTTTTGTTTTTTTTTCTTTTTCTTTATAAATTGAATATATTTTATGCTTCTGAAAGAAAAGTTTGGTGTATGAAATTTGAAAAATGAAAATTATAGCTCCAAAGATGGAAACTTTAAAAAAATTATAAATTTTTTCACAAAACAAATATGTATGTACGTGTCTGTATACTATATATATGTACGTACGTTGGTAAAGGGTATATAAGATTCGGCACAGCCGAATATAGCACTCTTACTTGTTTCTCATCTACATTTGATTTCTGTAAAGTTGTTTTTTTGCTATTGTTGTTGCTGCTGTTGTTTTATATTTTGATTTGTTTGATTCATTTTGTTCCATTTAACAGTTGTTGTAGCTGTTGTGTTTTTGTTTCTGTTCATTTCTAAAGAAAGATTTGTTCAATGGTTTCCAATTCGAAACAACAACAAAAATACCAGAACGATACTTGACGCTGTAAGCTTGAATAAAAATAAAAAGTTCAAGTATACAAAACAACATTTGTGCTTCTGTGTGTGTTGTTTAAATAAGTATCCTACTAAAGCAAAAGCAACCACACTTTTGAGTTTTGTATGTTTGATTTGGATTTTCATTTTACTGTACAACGTTGTTTTTTTTTAATAATAAATGTTATGCACGTAGTTGTAGTTGTTGTGTTCCAATTTTTATTCTTGCTGCACTACGAGGTTATGTTTTGATTTTCCATGAATTTCAATGACATTGCCTGCCTGTTTTCCTACTACACTTTGCTTGCATAAATGACTGCCTGCTGTTTCTCTTGAACAAAAAAAAGAAAGCCCAACTGGAAATTAAGTATTTGAATTATTAAATCTCTTGGGACTTTTAAAATACAAATTGATGCAGCTTCTATAATTTGATGGTAATAACAGCTTTAGCATCCATCTTAGCACTAGTTTATGTAGATATTTGATCAAATTTAGAAGAAAGTTCCTGTTATAAATTTCCTATTGGCAAAAGGTTGCCTGTTGTGTGTACTTTGCAATACTACAGTAATAAAAAGTCTACACAACCATACAAAAGAGCACACACACAAACACAAACATATACACACACATTTATAAGGACAGACTCGAGCACAATTATTGCCACTGATTGCATTTGCATTTTGAATGAATTGAATTGGATTTGTTTATTTTCCTTTTCTAAGAGTTTTCCTATTTTCCTATTTTACTTTCTGTTGGCGGTTGTTTCGGGGTGTGGTATGTGGCTTAAATGTTTCTTTTACTGTGTTGTCCTTGTTGTTGGTATTCTTGTTGTATCCTTCTTGTGATTTAGTAAAAATTTGTTTTGTTGTAGTAATTTATGAATTTACAACCAGAAAGAAAAACGAATGAATATACAAAAGAAAGAAAAAAAAACTCAACTAATAATAACACGAAACAACAGTAATCGCATAAGTTGAAACTTAAGATAACAAATGTAGATTATAGTCGTTGAAATAGGATTACACCAACTATTTTTAATGTGTCTCTGGATTTAGATGAAGCACTAAGTGCTGTGGTTGGTGTATGTTGTGATGAAAAATATTAGAATTTTTTTATAGTTTTATATTGGTAATAATATATATAATGAGTTTCAAATAAGTTCGGAAGAGTGGAATTAGTTAGAATATTTGCCTAACACCCCTATTCTAAGCTCTGTGACAATATAAAAATTATAACAAATGATTAAAATATAAAAATTGTTATATATTATATTTTTCTTGTTTGTCACAATGTTCAGAATAAGGGTCTAAGTTGAAATTTTGTGTATTGCAAAGCATGTCATTGACATTTAATTACAAGCAGCAAATATTTCACTAAATAATTTATAGAAAATTATTTGTCGTATAATTTGATTTTCCTCCTTGCGGAGAGAAGTTTTAGTTTGTTTGAAAATACTTTTGAGTTCATGTTTTTGAATTCTCTAAATTATTTTCTTCAAAAATTGTTGTTGTAATTGCTAATGAAAAATAAAAATATTATTGCCATGTTCTTAAAACATAAAAATTAAATTAAAGTGTTGTGCAATAGTTTGAAAAATATATGAAAAAATATGTGTTGGATATAATGTTTGGAACAAAATCATAAAGCAAATACACGAACCTTCTAGCATAGACAATAAATAATAATTTTTTCAGTTTTGCCGATTTTTTTTAGTTTTGCGCTTTTTTTTTTGCTTTGAAACTTTTTTAGCTTTGAATTTTTTTTTTGGCCTTTTTTTGCTTTGGCTTTTTTTCGTTTCTGACGATTTATTTTAGTTTTAGCGATTTTTTTTTGCTTTGGCGTTTTTCGTTTGGTTTGGCGATTTTTTTCGGACTTGGGCGATTTTATAGTCTTGGCGATTTTTTAGTTTTAGCCTTTTGGAAAGTTTCAAGAGTTTGCCTCTTACGGTTTCCAAGATACAGCAAGGCGTCAAAATTACACTAACTGAAGGGATACCCTTGAGTTTGAACTTTTCAAATTTCAGTGTTAATTGGTGTAGTCTGCATAAAAATACACTAGCTTTGAAAATTTCAAGTGTGTATATATAATTGTCTGTATATTGCATTAGGTTTTCAATATGTTTCGTTGCTCGCTTTAGAACACTTTTTATTTTTTAACTGTCATATGTTTGTTGTTGTAGTGGCTAAAGTTTTACATATTCTGTGAAAATTTGAGATCCCTAGCTCTTACTGTTCTCCAGAAAACAGCCTGTGTACGGAACCATAAAAAAGCAAGAAGATAATCAAGATGTATTTGCGATCGAACTATTTCAGTGTGATGAGTGCTATTGCGCTGAAGGATAAATAAATAAATTTTAAAGCTTTTCATACTGTTCGGGTGTTATTATTTTCCATCTGCAATTAATTATACGGAATGGTTTCCTTTACGCCTCGTTCTAGCTTAGCTTAGTTATTAAGATAAATTGAAAATTCAGGACTAGTCCTTGTTTTTATTATGTCTAACTCAAATCTAATTATCTTTTCATTATAGTGTTTCTTTCTCCACCATAAATACATACCAATCAATTAATTAATTTATTAAAGGCAACAGCAAGGCTGTATAAAAATTTAATAACTTACAAATAAAAAAAGCGTTAAGCAAATAAGCAAAATCATTAAGGAACATTAATAACATAATTTTATTATGCAAACGTGTTTGTATTTTTTTTCGTTCCGCTGAGTTAATTTTCATTTCCCACACATTAATGACATTGATTAAAGGTGCTTTCAAATACACTGTTGTATGTAGGGGTGCCAACCGGGACTGGTTTTTGAAAATCCCGCGTTGGGATATCGGGGAAGTCTAAACTCAGAAAATTTTAAGAAAGAAATGTATATACTTATGTCTTTCGAATTGAAAGTAAATTTCTCATTAGGTACTTAATTTTTATAACACATTAAGAAGCATACATACATACATATGTACATACATACATACATACATATTGATAGTCTCAAGTAGAAAGGCCGTGGCTGGTATTTTTTTTTTACGAAATTGAGTTTTTCAGTGATTTCAATACATTTCACACAAATACACTTTGTCAAAAAAATTTATTTCACTAATATTAAAATAAGGCTTTTACAAGCAGTTGTACAGTTTCTATTTACTTTTTACCTCCTCCTGCAAAGTTACAATTATTTGAGTTAAGTCCTTTCTACTTGAAACCAACGATATAAATAAAATTTTATGCATTAAAATAGTTTATCTAAATAAATATATAACTCATAAATAAATCACAAAAAATTGCACTGAAACACAGGCATGGGCCTGTACATTATATAACTTTTGCTTATATGACCTAAGAGGCAGTTCTTAGAATCCCCCCACTTGGCACACAGTGCATCCTTGGACTCTGCTAAAAATTACCCCAAGCCAAACGTTTGTCTCGGGATTGGGAAAATACTGAAAATCCGTGGTACTTAAAATTAAAAATTCGCGGGCTTCGGGATTTCTTAAGTCCCCGTTTGGCTTCTCTAGTTGAATGTAAATACATATGTACATATAACTACATGTACGTATAGATAATTTTATTTGTATGTACAGGTATTTGTGTTTATGTAAGTTATTTATGTTATTTTTACACTAATCGTGTTGTTATTGCTTCAAATGAAGGAAATATCTGTCAGTTTGAACGTAAATATGTGTACGTGTGTGTTTGCTTAAAAGTCAGACTCGTAGAAAGATGAACAGAATTTGCTATTAACTTTTTCATTTATCATAAAAATATATGCTTCATGTACATACTTGTGTACACATTTTCTTATATAAATATATATATACATAAATACATACATACATATAAGTATATGTGAGCTGTGTATAAGAATCTGCATGTAAGGTTTGAGATCAGTTATTATGCGCAGCATGAATAAAAGTTCATGATGCATATAGTTATTGATAACCAAATAAACAATATTATAATTTTTAATTTGCTAGTTTTTGTTTATTTTAAATTTTGATATTTTAAATTTCAGAAATTAGCTCCTTCTTTTTGTAAATGATTTTTATTTTAAATATTTATATTGAAAACAATAAAAAATTCTTACAGCCCTAGCCAACGATGTGGAAAGAAAATAAAATTATCAGCCTGGCCCACGATGTCGACAGAAAAGATTCATTCAATCGGTTACTTTGTTATAAAAAATAAATTGTGTTTTAAAAATTGTCATCTCAGTTGAAGAACAAAAAGTATGATTTTTATGAAAATATCGTACCGTAACCGCTAACAAAAATCAATTATTCGCGGTCGTAAATAATCAATTTTCGTAAAAAAAAACGCAGATAAAAAAATGTGTTGCTTAAATTTTTATTTAGCTTGACATGTGAGATTTACGATATATAGTGTCAGTCTTACATTAAGGTTAGGTTTAGGTTAGGTTAGCAGGCTGCTGGCAAAAAAAAGGTGAAATTTAGAGTCCTGCTCACTTGGGTCCAATGCAATAATCCCTTTGTGCTACCTTTAAGTTGAAGGGAAGATAGTGAGAGAGGGTGATAGGGAAGGGATAGTGACAGAGATGAGAGGTGTTGAAGGAAGAGATAGAGGAAAGCTTCATTCTTTTACAACTCTGCTTTTTGTAAATTTTTTTTAATAATGCAGTCTCGCAGCGCCTCTGATGTCAATGAGGCGAATTAAATTTTTAAGCTGAGCTTAGTAGCCATTTTATTGGTCATTTTACTTTGCCTATAATTCTGCTATACAATACCGGCGAAGGCAAGGCAATCTGATATTACATTAGGATTAGCATCCGCTGAAGTCGGTGTATTATTATATTTATTTTGGTGCATTTTTTTTAAACACGACTAGAATTTTTTTAATCGATTGAAGCTCATAACGAGAGAAAACCATGATATCAAACCAAAATAAATCGACAGCTTCTACGTTTTTTTTTAATAAAAATAATCAACAGTCGTGATTTAAAAACAGGCTGTAAGTCAAACTTAAAACTGTGAGTTGGTGGTTTGCAATTGGTTAACGTTCACTGATCACTTTGATTGCTGATACAAATTGACAACTTAATGTTGTCGACTTACACACGTTCGTTAATAATATGTAAACGAACGTTTTTGTTTAAAAACAAGTGAAAACATAGCGTGGTCTAATGATCACACTCAATGTCTATTTCGCAATGTGGTTTCCCCCCAGCGTACTTTAGCCAACTACAACCCCATAATTTGCCCAGATTACCAACTTCATTTACTTAATTTTCAATAACTATGCTGGTATGTGATGTTAATCAATCGATTTCAAATCGCACCATTTCACAAAACTAACAATAGCCAGATAGGTGTTTTGTGATTTGCACGATGGGGTGAATTTGAATTTCAGATCGAATTAAGTATTTTAAGCCTCTCCAAAATAATAAAAAAGCAGCAATAAATAAGTCATCTTTCACTGGAATGAGTGTTTCGAACTTGGTACGATTTGAAATCGATCGATTTCTAGCACATACCAGGAGGCGAATTACTTCATTCGATATCCTACAAATTTTCATACAATTTTCATTGTGTTTATATAGAAATGTCGGTCGATATCCAATGGAGCAATTTGTCTCCAGATTTTTTCTTCGAAACGATAACGTATGAGTAATATTTAGAATGGCGTGCTCAAATATCACTTATCCGCATAGGAATATATCGCTCAATTACTCAAAGAACGTAATAACTCAGTAAATAAAATTTTTGTGTTAATGATGCAGAATTAAACCTAATATCTTTATTCATATTTCATACAAATATCTTGGTTACTCAGTTCTTGAGAGAAAAATGAAATGTTATTTTTTCCATTAAGTTGTGTGTAAATTCAAAACTTTAAACTCGTTTTCTGAGAAACGACTTTTTTTTGGGAGTTATAACATTGTTTGAGCGGAATGAAAATAATTCGAAGTTTCTCACAAAAAAAACTTCGGCCACCAAAATTAACAAGTTAAAAATACGGGTCAACTTTTTGCTTTTTACAATACGTAGCCCCTTTATTATGCGTTTACTTTTGGGACCCTACGGGTGCCGTCTGTTTGAAGACAACCTGCTTATTTGGCAGATTTATTTATTAGACCCTGTGTTAGAAATTAAAAAAAAAAATAAAAAAACCGACTGCGACCAACTTCGAACCTTTAAATATCCTAAATGGTAATTCGAAATGAAAGATCATAAGAGAAACTTAAAGATGATTTTAAAATACCTGTTGCAATACACCCATTTTGATATAGTTCACCACCTTCTGCCTTATTCATAAAAAATATTTCCGTTTAGTAAGAGGTTTGTAAAATAAATTTTCTATGGAAAATTGATTAATAAACTTATTATAAAATCAAAACATTTTTTATGAATTAGGCTTTCTATATATAAACCTTCAATAGCAGCACATATAATGTACCAGTGCTTCATCATCTTCCTGGTAAGCTCTACATATTACGTATATCACCAACAAGCTCCAAACATATGCATGTATATGTATTACAATTATAAATTTGATCACGATTACGTGTGACACAATAAAATCACGCCATTTACACATCTCTAATAAAAATATCCAACCAAAACAAAATTGTTGATACAACAATTATTCATTAAAAGCTTTTATTTTCCAACAAATTGTGAATATAACAAAAACTTTAATTAAAAACTAAATTTTAGCCACCAATAAAAATGGTTGATGCAACGAAATATTTAATAAATTTTTTTTCGTCAAATATATAAATTGTTGTCACGAGTATAACATTAATTTTAATTGAAAAAAAATTAGTCAACAAAAAATATTGTTGATATAACAAAACATTTCATTGAAAAATGTTCGCTTCCATATAATATTAATAATTGTATTGACAAAACTAGTAATAGGTTCAATTTAAATTGACTATTTAATTGTATTAACGAAAAAGTTAATCATATTTACAAATACAAATTATATTCTCTTTGAGTGGTGTTTTATTCTGTAAAAAAAAAATAAGAGTCGAAGTAAACGACATTCACTTTTTATAATTTTTTTCTAATTTCGTGACTATCTTTTTATTTAAGGGGTTTAAAAAACCCTTATTGTGCTGTTCTTTGTACAGTAGACGCTGGTAAATTATAACTGTCGGGAATTCGAATCCTTCGGAGATTGGAAGCAACGTTTTGAATACATTGAATGCTCTAAAATAAGAAACATCAGTTCTAATTTAAGAGCCTTTTTATTTTTTTGTTTGGTTTTAATACTGATAAATTGTATTTATAGTTTTTACTTGACTTCCTTTATGAAGAAGTGCTTTTTCGTGTATTTTCGAAACGAAAATGCACTTTTTATGTTGATTTTTACAAAAAAAAAAACCTTTAGAAATTAGAACTTCTTGAAAATTAGAACTACCACAGGGACAAAGTGTTTTAATTTACGTGAGTCTACTGTATTAGGAGAAAAGACTCAAAGTCAGCGACAGTCGTATATATTATGACTGATAGTATGCAAGTGTAAATGTAAAAATGTATGTAACTGTTTGAATTTAAAATCAAACTTAAAACGCAGGACTATATGAAAAATACAGTTTGGTGATTTTTTTTAGTGTGTATGTGTGCGTGTGTGCGTGCGTGTGCTTAAGGATAAACATACATACATATATTTGAGTATAAGATATATATATATATATATATATATATATATATATATATATGCATCTTTAACTCCTATTGTTGCAGAGTTTATGTAGTGGCACTAATTTTTGTACTTTTAAAACATTCAAATGATCCTTCCCACTCCTGAACTCAGCGAACGCCACACATTCCCTTTTTGAATATTTGACTAGGACTGCACCACACAATCAATCATTATTTGAATGAAGTGAATAGAAATGAGCGTACTAGCTGGTTTTTGTTTCTGTCTGCACATTTCATTTTTGATTTCATCTTGTCTCTTCAAAGACTCTGGGTATAATAAAACGTTCATATCACACACACACACACATGCACCCATACACAATCGAGTTAAAAGACCCAAACACTTGGTGGGTTGGTTGCTTGGTTGCTTGGTCTTTTGTTTGTTGGTGTTGATTGCACGTTGTGTTTGGTAATCTGTGTTAAATTACTGGAAATTACTACCAGCACTAAGTGCGTGTTATATGAATTCGAACAAACATACAAAATTAACAAAATAACTAACACATGTATAAGCCATATATATGTATACTTGTACTTGAGTAAGTATGTGCTGATGCATACAAACGTTTTTAAAAGTTCAGGTTTGTGAGATATGGATTTTTACCTTTTACACTATCTAACTGATTTCTTGTTTGTTTGGTTTTATGGGTTTCTTTACTTGTATATTTTGCGTAAGTATGTTCAGGAATGTATAGACATACATATATTTCATCAGTTCGTACTGGTTACTTCTGTGTGTGCGTGAATCTTAAAAAATCTGAAATGCTTTGCAACAATTAATTTTATTTTTAGGTAGTTAAACTGAATTCACAGTGGGCCATTTTTGCACAAAAAAGCAGTGATTTTTGCCCTACTTCGCGACGCAAAGAGTATATCTACTAAGAGAAAAACCTTCGTACATGCAATGATTATTTATATTATATATATGACTTTTCAACCAATGCAATGCTTCATTCCCATTGCGAAAATTGTTTTATCATCTGAAAAAATTTCATATGTATATACAACAAAATATTTTCATTCATGTGAGGACATGTTTTTACTAAGCAACATACATTTGCATATTTTGAATGCAAAAGTTGATTATTGCAATGCACATTTTTTGTTTATACAATGAATTAATTCAATTAATAAAATGATACCTTATCGTTCATAAAATGGAAGGTCTTACAAATGTGACCTTTTTTTAACGAAATATTTCATTGCATTAACAAAATTTTTCATCATTATATCAAGACAGTATTTTATTATTGAGACGTAACATACAATTTTTTATGATATCGTATGATTGCATTAACAACATAAGTCATTGTTGCAATGAATCAGATTTATTAATTTAATGTAGTCATTGTATTTTATTAATTATTTAACTTACGCATATATATTGGCATATGGATTAGAAAAATATTTGTGAGTTGGCTTCCCTGGCCAAGACTTCAACCCGAAACTCATTGCGTGTTAGTCAAAGCCTTAATATTATTTAGACCTTAAATATTATTTAGCTACACGCTAACTGCTTGATTCGTAAAAAAATATTTCTGTATTATAAGAGGTTTATAAAACAAATTTTCTACGGAAATTTGATTAATAAGCCTTTTATAAAATCAAAATATTTTTTATGAATTAAGCGCTAAATATAACTATACCACCATGAATATAATTTGAATTCAACACTATTTAATTGATCATTTAACATGGAATTTATTTGAAAAGTTATCGTTAAAAGAAAAACTACTTTGACTTGTCTCCAGGATTTGAACCTGTGACTCTTCGACTATATGGCTAGCACACTGCCTACCAGACAAAAAAGGCCGATGTATGATTTTGTTCGGCGGCGGCTAAGACTAAATTGGACAAATCGGCAGCGGCTGAGACTGATGGGCATTGTATGGCAATGATGGGCTTTTCTATGGTAATTTATTGCCACACTTTTAGGCGGCGGCTAAGTAATTACGAAAATCATCGGTGGCGCGGCTCTGAGCCGATCAACTTAGTTCTGTGCTGCCTACTAACCAGCAGCAGAAAGTTTTCGAAGGAAATCCGAAATTTCTCGGCTATTTACGAACGTAAAAATAAACAATAACCACAAAAAACAAGTCACACAGCTGAGCACAATAGTGTAAATATTACAGCTATGAACTAAGCAAATATTGGGCCTTATTACGATTGTCGTATTACGACTTCGACTACAACAATTTTGTTCTAGACTAAAGAACATTGCAACAGTTTTTCTTCGATCTCGAATCCTCATATTCGAAATACGACACTCGTAATTAGGCCCATTATTTTTTTGTAAATTTAATATTTTTATAACAGTTACATATACATACACCCAGAGAAAAAACAGCCTAAAATCAATAAAAACCATATTGAATTAATAAGAAAAATTAATCAAAGTCTAGTCGTGTTAAAATTTCTTATTTCAATATAGAAAAATATTCATTAACAGTATTAATTTATTAATTTTAGTTATTTTTAGGTATGTCAATATAAATTTTCTATTATATATAAAGTTATTACGCGTACTTATTTTTCAGTTTTAGCTTTTTTCTGAGTGTACATACACATACATATGTATGTAGGTGCATTCATAAAAATCTTGCTATGAATAAAAAAATGCAAGGTAAGTACTCGTTATGTCAGTACTTTGAGAAATAATCTTAGTGCCAGCACATGAATATCCTTTGCAATTGTTAAATACTGATAATAGTGTATGTAGCTTTTTTTATTAAATATGTATATTTTTATTAACTAGAAGACTATCTCTATGCATTGCTATTTAAATACTAGCAGTTTACTTATGCATGTAATACACGAAAGGTGCAAAAGGTTGCCTTTTGAATAAAATTTACTCGAATAATAAATATGCAATTAGGAGCAGGGATGTAAAAGTGCATATATACATATTTTATTATTTAATGGGCCAAAATGACCAAAGCAGTTTTTTTTTTGCCTATTTGATAGTCTTAAAGCAATTTAAGCTTACATACATATATGTAAATACGGCAAATATTATTGTTGTGAATTAACAAAAAAATTTACTCCTTCCAAAATATACCTTTTCAAAAAATAAAGGAGCTCTTAAAAAAATCGTTTTTTTCAAAATATGCCTTCAATAAATTACATTCCAAAAGTAGAAACTTTAGCAAGAAAACGCCTCTTTAAAAAACTTATTTTTCAAAAATACTATCATGTTATCCAAAGGTTGCTTTTCTAAAAATAATTTTATTCCCAAATGTGTGATTTTGAAAAAAAAATTCTTTAAATGTAAAAAATAAGACACACTTATAGGGCACTGCTACACGTTCAATATATATTGAACGCGATCCAGTACCGCGATATTTATTGAACGTGTAGCATGCAGTATTGATGGATCACGATCCATATCGCAGAAGGGCCTAAATTATGGAATCCAGATCACGGATCGCGGATCGCGTGATAAATATTTAACGTGTAGCATTTTCATGATATTAGATCGCGATACGTTAATAAGAAGTGAAATCTTATAATATATATAAAAATCAAAAACACGTTTATTTGTTAGGGGTGAACTCTTCAATGCCCCAACAGATTTTCGCCTTCCACCCCACAAAATATTTGCAAAAGATCCGCGCGTGTTTATATATATATTCTACTCCGGTAAATGCTACGCCCCTTTCAGAAATAGTTTTTTTTTGTGATTTTGCACCGTAACTCAAGAACTACTGCACCGATTTAGACCAAACTTTATATACATGCTCTATGGGGCTTAAGGAGTGTTTCTGTGTAGTTTGAAGTTCGTCCGACAGATGGTCCAATATTAAGTTTTTTTTTGTGTTTTTGCACCGTAACTCAGGAACTACTGCACCGATTTCGACCAAACTTTATATACATGCTCTATGGGGCGTGAGGAGCGCTTTTGTGTAGATTGAAGCTCGTCCGGTAGATGGCGCAATATTTAGTTTATTCGTGGGCAAAATCCAATTTTCATATTGTACCACCAATGCCATATACAACACTAATGTTTGCTTAGGGCCAGCAACGCGGACCGGGGTCAGCTAGTAAAACAAATAAAATAAAAGACGCGGTGCCACAAATTAAACAAATAAAAGGTAAAACGTTTATTACATTTGTGTAAAGCTTGTTTTAATAAAGGGTAATGGCAGAAGATAGTGAAAGCGAGTAGATTCTGCCGGTGGAATCGGAATTAACGACCGAAAAAATTATTTTGAGACTTTTTTTTTAATTTGGAGGCATAGCCGGGACTTGTTGGCTAAAGCTTATTAATAATTTTATTATTAATAAACGATTCGCACAGCACAAAAATAACGTAAATACTGACGCGATAAATATTGAACATGTAGCATACGCTCGTGATCCATCATTCCATTAGAATGGATCGCAATCCAAATATCACAATATATATTGAACGTGTCGCAGTGCCCATAGAATATTCACATCTGTATGAAATCTTGCAGGAATTCAATTGAAATCTGTACCCAAATCTATGCCGTTCACACCAAGTTTTTTTTGACAACAAACTTAATTGACTAAAGCTAATTCACACACCTTCTTAGGTGCAAATGTTTACTTTTTAGTACTATTTTGAAAAAAAAAAACATTAACAAGTTCTACTAGTGACGAATTAGGCTTTGTTTTGTATGGGAAATATACTCGAAATCTACTAGATATTACTCAAATGTAAATAGTGTTAAAAAACAGGGAAATATTTCTGAATGTTCCAATTAAAAACCCTGTAATTAATTTTTTTGTATGTATTTCCTTAGCATATCATAAAAACAATTTAAATTTACTGCACCCTTAAACTATCACTATTTTTTTGGCCATCTATGTAGCTTTTCTAACTTTTTTATGAACTTCCCGGCAATACTTTTCTAAAGTACATGCTTTAACCATTAAGTTACCAACCTCAATAATGAAATTATTATTATGAAATGTTTTTTTTTTTCAAACAATTTTTTAATCATGAGCCATATTTAATTCCTTTTGTTTACACACATTTAATTATACATTGTGCATACAAGTTCTTTCTAATAAACTGTAAAGCTAAATAGAGAAAAACAACACAAAATAAACAGCACGTTAATGATTTGAGTGTTTTCTTGATTTTATTGTTCCTGTTTTGTTTTAGACGGAAGCCAAGGTAAAACACATTAACATTAGTATAGAAAAAATAATAATGAATAAAAAAAATATTAACAACAAAAAGCATAGAAAAAAATTTCAATTGTTGTATTTTGCTTCGGATGTAATAAAATGGAACTTGATTAAGGAAATGTGAAATTCATTAAAATAACAATCTGAATTGTTTATTTTTGAAACATAGTTTGCTATTGTTTTCTGTGTTTTTTATAGCATAATCTAAATCTGATTTACTTTATTACATTTAAACGAAAATTTTTTATGATAATGAATGTAATAATTATAAAGGACATCGATAACAAACTACTTGTAAGTTGTACAAAATTCGAACATTTAAATTCTAATAATAATGCTATTATTCCATTGATTAAATTAGTTTAACTGGTGAGCAATAAAATAATTCTACTTTATCATATATAATGGGGGTATAAATGAAAACTCAGGTTTTCACTTAAATGTACTTACTACGAACTAATTCAAGACCATGCAAAGTAAACTTAGCGAAGATATTAGGATGCAAGACAAAGCTGAGCTAATTTAACCATTTTTAAACAAGGAGTAGGCTCTCAGTTCGGTTGTACAAACGTATGTTAACAAGAAGGCGGACACAGTCGACATTTCTGTAAGCAAAATGTGCTGTGTTATAGTCAACTTTTCTGTAAGAAAAGTGTGCTGTGTTATAGTCAACTTTTCTATAAGAAAAGTAAACTGTAACAGAGTCAACTTTTCTATAAGAAAAGTAAACTGTAACACAGTCAACTTTTCTATTAGAAAAGTAAACTGTAACACAGTCAACTTTTCTATAAGAAAAGTAAACTGTAACACAGTCAACTTTTCTATTAGAAAAGTAAACTGTAACACAGTCAACTTTTCTATAAGAAAAGTAAACTGTGACACAGTCAACTTTTCTATAATAAAAGTATGTCACACAGTCAAATTTTCTAAAGGAAAAGTAAGCTATGTACCGTACTTCACAATAAAGCTCGCAAAAGCACTGTCGTTGATGTAGCTTAAATTTTTAGCTTGAGTTTCATGTAGTGTACGTTGTGAGCTTGAAGAGCACTGCAATTTCTCTACTGTATAGTACAGCTCTCAGAGTTCCATCATAAATAAGCCGATTTAGAAAAGTTTTTGTGTATTTGTAGTTTTTTTTAGAAGGGTTTACGTTTCGTTTGGTCTCAGTTAAACTATTTCGTATGAAAGTGTATGTACAATATTTTCACACACACGCACTTAAAGTTTTTACTATGATACATTTTGGTGGTAAGAAAGGTGGATAGTGTATAACTATCCGAATTGAATAAGTTTATACCTTCAAGTATTTATTATCAAGCCATTATTTTTAAAGTGTTTCAACCGGTTATTCATAATCTTCGTAAAATGTTTAAACGTATAAGATTTTTAATAGGATTACAAAACCCGCGGCGCCATGCTAGGATTCACAGAAAATCTTGCTTACAATATTCCTATTCCCTCTGAAACATCTGATTGTGTTCTAGCAATTTTTTTCTCCAATTTTTTTTATTAGACAACTCCTGTGTTCTGTGTTCTTTAATTGACTCGGAAAAAGCCAGTTTATTAGCCATTGCTTTCATACTGCAATTATTTTAAGATATTCGTTAAAGCTAAGCTTCACTATTTTAGTAATACTGTTCAGTCTAATGCTGTCAGTTGACAGATTATTTTAATTTGTGCTCTTTTAGCCAAAGGGGGGGGGGTTGCCATTATTCACCGCCAAATGGCGGCAAATTAAAATCATGTACTCGTACGAATTGAAAGATATCTTTTATTTTTTTCAGCAAAAATATTCTTGAATAAAAAAACATTTTTTTTCTTTATGATTTCAAAATTAAGCCAAATTAACTAATTTTACATTTGCGTGTGTATGGTAAACTTTCGGCATTTATTATGCAAATTTTGTTGTATTTTCCTTTGCTCCATCCAGCCCAAATAAAATTCTATTCTGCGCTTTTATATTTTTCTTAACAAACACTTTTTTTTGCTGCTGTAAGTAGCTTTTAAATTTTATGTAAATTCATTGCTTTTTCATTTATTTTTTTTTTTGTATTTTTAGTATAATAGGGAATGTGGTTTCACTCGCAATTGGTATGAATGCCTTTCGTTTTATGGCTCGAGTGTTATATTAAATATATATGTATGAATATTTTGTATATGTAAATGTGTGAATTCGTTTCTGCCCATATATTTATTTTCATGTTCTGGCTTATAACTACGTGTGGGATATTCTACAATTATGTATGCGTGCTTATTATGTTCATTTTTTTTTTCAACACTCTACCGACAACAGACGACAAACGATTTGAGTTTGTTGTTTTGTTTGCGACAGCGTTGAAAACATTTTCCAAGTTTTCCGTCTTGAAATTAAACATTTGGCTTCTTTAAGTTACTTGTTAGAAACCATTCCAATGATTTAAAACTTTTGAAAAAAATAAAGTTACAATAAAGTAATATATTTGTTAACTTCAAAAAGAATAATTGTATTATTTACTTTTGAAAGGCCACTGCAACAATTTGTTTTGTCACATGAAGAATTAATTTAAATGGAGTTAAAAGAAATTTATTTAACGATATTGAACAGTTTTCAATTGAGGCATTGATGGAATAATCATTTAAGTTAACTTAAGCAAATTTAGCTTTATTATGCTGTATTACGCCTCAGATGAAAGTTGCATTAGTTGCAATGCAACATATGCAAAGAAAATGATAATACAAAAGAAGAACCATGCATTAATTTCTTTTGAGGTAGTACCAAAACTTTTGCAAAATGTTGCTTTGCTTAACTCGACTTAAGCCTCATGTATAATATTCAGGCTGCACAGTGTGCACAGTATAATACTTAAATAAACATCGCACTATGCAACAGAATTTTGCAAAAAAATATTTGAAGGCTATTTTTGTTCTTATTTTAAATAAAACATATAAATGAACCCAGATAAAAAAAAACTTCCAATGAACTCAATAAAATCCCAAACTTGTGATCCGGAAGTAGTATAGTTGTCATTGGAAGAAGTTATATTTTTTGGTACCTATTCATTGAATCAAAAGTCATTCTTATTATGTTAAGCAAATCTTTTTAATTCATCCAAAGTAGCAAATATTTCCATACTCTTATAGAGTTATAAATAACTCACCTTTGGAAAGATAAATAAATATAACCGGAAAATTATTGTGTTATAGAACTTTATAACGCAGTCGATGCGTTTTTTTTTAAACTTCGTACCATTGATTTCATTTGCCTAAAAATATTAAAAAATAAGTTTTTAATATTATCTGGGTGTTGTAGATAATCACTTCCTGAAAAGTTCAAAATTCACACTTGTTGATACTTTGAAAATAAAGTAGTAGAAAAGTAGTTCCTCAATAATTAATTAAAACTTTTTTTACTGGCAAGTAAATCATTTTAGAGGAAATGTATCGTTATTTTTTATTTATTTTTATGAGACGAAATAATAATTATGCGTTCAGAAAAAAATTCTACAAAGTTTAATTCACTCAATTACATTTTCAATTGATTTTTTGTTTTATTTTCATCAGACCGTTTTGTCACCAGCTTTTGATATGATTCCATGAAAACAGGATTTGTAATGTGACCATAAAAATTTCTTATCTATATTTTGTTTTAGTTTCACTAGCAGTGGGCGTGGCTCATTTTGATGAAACTTGACAGTGTCTTTTTTAAACCCACTACAAAATAGGAGGAGGTTACTAATTCGTCTGCTTTTGTCTGCTTTTATTTGGTCATAATTCTTGATTCATAGCTCCGTAACTTTTACAATGATTTTAAAAATTCTAGTTTTGTCTAAGAGAATAAAACTTTTATTTGGTCCTATTGTCAAAAAATTGAACTGTTATTTATACGATTGCTGCGAAACTTAGAATAAACTTGGGTTTCTGCAACGACTCATTAAAATTCAATATTATATTTCACGTTCTTCTACTTAACCAATTTTTATGAAACTTGGAAACACTCTGAAAAAGGCTCAATCTTGCATTTAAAAAGTAGGTGAAGCCACGCCCATGAAAGGTTAGTACTACCCCTGCAGGAAACCGCACTAAAAAATGACCGGTCCCCAAGTGATAGACACCAGTCCGAGTTCTAACGCTTCCTATGAAGCGGACCAGTTACTTTTATATGGGGATGGCTTAGGATGGGGTTAATTGATACTTTTTATGTACCTTGTGACTTGTCACTGAACTATCCCATAGGGACCTATTCGGTGTAAAATAATACAAATTATATATAAATGTCATTCCGATATTTATAACTGCAACAATGAACACTTATAAACTTTTTTTATTGTTACAAATGCACCGATATTTTATTTTTAATCTGAAAATTTTCTGAAATTCGAACCGGCAACCTCCTGCATGATAGGCTTGCACAATACCCACTGAACCACAGGGCCAGTCATATTTCAAAAGTATAAATACCTGTTAAACTTAGATTAATATCTAAGTATAGTTCCATAGTCGCACAGGAGGGAGCAATTAACATTATATTTACACTATTTGATAGGTCCATGTATTCAATCACATTGAACATGTTCAATGGCCTTTTACTACAAAACTAGACCGAGTCCCAATTAAAGTGACTCAAGATCAAGACGAGACATCACGAAAATGGTGAATATGTAACCGTTTACACGATATGTGTTGTTTCACACTACACTACCCTGTACTTTTGACAACACTCGCATTTTCTCAAATAAAAAGACGAGTTCGTTTAGATCAATTGTCATAAAATTTTTTTGCAGAGACCTTCTACGTAATTTGGCACACCGTTTAGGCTCTTCGAATGACATAGTTTTGTGTTTAAAAAAGTGGGCAGAACCATGCCCATTAAAGTTTTGTGCTATGAATCAAATGCTTCTACATGCGCGTGAAGTTAAACTTTAAAATTTATAATTCTAGACACAAACCGTCGTGTTTAATAGAGTTTTGTTAAAGAAAACCAGACCTTTGTTCAATAATATAAATTAGTTTTTTCTCACTATACCCGATTATTTAGTGAAATGAATTAGAAAACTTAAACCGAGTTCCTTCTCTATAGCTTCTTTATTAAGATATAGCATTCAATACGTCCAACGATACGGAAATACCACATCTTAAGCCACAGTCATAATATGGATTTTGGTAATTTTTTTTCAAAAACCTTAGGTGATTTACATTGATCCCAATGACAAATTTAGCGGGGGGAAAGTAGTAACTCTCTTTAAGAAGTACCCATAAACATAAATTTTTTTATAAACAAATGACTTAGAATGGCACGATCTATTGAGTGGGTATGTCACTTTTCATATAAAAATTAACTGACATAAGACCTGCAAAATGATTTCATAATCATTATCTTCTTTAGGAAAGGAATAGTGATAGAGAAGAAAGGCGATGAAGGAAGACATAGAGAAAAGTTTAATTCTTTTACAACTCTGCTTTTAGCAAGTTTTTAATAATGAAATGTTGCAGCGCCTCTGGTGTCAATGATGCGTATTAAATTTCGAAGCTGCACTTAGTAGCCATTCTGTAGGTTATTTTACTTCGCCCAGAGGGCGCTCCGATATTACTTTAGGATTAGTATCCGCTAAAGTCGGCATAGTTCAGTGACCAGTGACTATGCCCTCATCACTTGAACTTTCCTAGAACAACTGATACAAAGGGACACTAACGTACAACAGAAAAATGCATAGTGTTGTTATTTAATGACTGTTTGATACCGGGCTCGAACCCAGGACCTTTGGTTTTGCAGTCCTCGTGCAAACTACTTCAGCGAATGCCACCCTTTTGATCTTTGCCCCCGTTCTAAGAACAACTTGCAAGATTGAACGTATTTCTATGTTGAGGGTCCGTCCGCCAAGTCTTCTTCAAAAAACATACATAATGTTTTACTGGGAAACAGAAAAATATCATCCAACCAACATTTACTTATAAGTCGACTCGAAAATATTCTTTGTTCGATGTGCTTTTATCCACTTCTTCAACAGTTTTTATACCCTTTACCCCGTCTGTCCGTCTGTCCGTCTGTCTGTACGTGAAATCGGTTTTCCGAAGCTCCCAGAAGAGCTAGAGACTTCGTTCTTGGACTGGTGTGTCAGAAATTTTCCAAAATAGATTGGTATTGAAATTCAGCAAAATCGGGCAGACGATTGCAGAGCTGGAAAACTGAAACTTGATTTTGCCATATAAAACTAACTAGATAACACAATTTTTTTAATTTTTTTGTTAAATAAACTTATTTTGCACTTCAGTACGACTAAAATTGGAATTTTAAATTAAAAAAATATAAAAAAATTAAAAAGACGTTTCCAGGGTTGGAAAACTTTAACTTTTTGTGTTATGTAAAATTAACTATGTCTAAAACTATATTAGTATTTTCTCGAGAACCGTAAGAGCTACAGACCTGAAATTTGGACACAGTATGTAGACCTTTGGCCGCTACAACAACAAATACATGATAATTGGAAATTAAAGGGTGTTCCAAAACGAGCAACGAAAAATTTTAAAATCCCATGAAGTATATATACAATTGTATGTATATACACTTGAAATTTGTAAGGTTAGTGTATTTTTATACAGACTACAAAAATTAACACAAAAATTTAAAAAAATTTAAATTAAAGGGTGTTCCATCAGTTAATGCAATTTTGACTATGTAATTTTGACAATTTGCTGTATCTTGGAAACCGTAAGAGCAAAACTCTTGAAATTTTCAAAAACGGTAAAACTGAAAAAATAAAAAATTATAAAATCGCCAAACCGAAAAAAATCGCAAAAAAAAAATCGCCAAAACGAAAAAAAGCACCAAATTAAAAAAAATTTCTAAAGCTAAAATAAATCGCACAAAACGGAAGAATTGCTAAAATGAAAAAAAAATCGCCAAAAGGAAAGAAAATCGCTAAAATGAAAAAAAATCGCCAAAATAAAAAATCACCAAAACGAAAAAAAAACCCAAAAAAAAAACAGAAAAAAATCGCCAAAACGGAAAAAAAAACCCAAAACAGGAAAAAATCGCCAAAAACAAAAAAAAATTGCCAAAACGAAAAAAAATCGCCAAAATGAAAAAAATCGCCAAAACGAAAATAAACCCAAAAAACAGACAAAAATCGACAAAATGAAAAAAAATCGCCAAAATGAAAAAAAACAAAAAAAAAAAGAAAAAAATCGCCTAAATAAAAATAAACCCAAAAACAAAAAAAATCGCCAAAATGAAAGAAAATCGCCAAAATGATAAAAAATCGCCAAAATGAAAAACATCGCCAAAGCGAAAAAAAACCTAAAAACAGACAAAAATCGCTAAAATGAAAAAAAAATCGCCAAAATGAAAAAAATCGCCAAAACAAAAAAAAACCCCAAAAAAATTGCCAAAATGAAAAAAAAACAAAAAAAAAAGAAAAAAACCGCCTAAATAAAAATAAACCCAAAAACAAAAAAAAAAAAGCCAAAATGAAAAAAATCGTCAAAATGGGAAAAATCTCCAAAGAAGAAGAAAGAAGAAAAGCCCAAAAGCAGAAAAATATCGCCAAAATGAAAAAAAACCTCCAAAAACAGAAAAAATCGCCAAAACGAGAAAAAAGCGACAAAATTGAAAAAATCGTTTAAGCTGAAAAAACTTCAAAAAAGCAAAAAAAGCCTACCTTTCGTGCGCGATTCAAAGTCTCACTTAACTGAATTTTTTAATATTAAAGGAATTAAATGAAACTAGTTTCTTTCTTATTTCGTTTTTGCTTCGTTCATTTACCATATTTTATGTATTTTTTAAAGAACTAGATTGGTATCAATAATCAGAAAAATCCAAAATTATGATTCCAGGGTTGGAAAACTCACACTTTTTGTGTTATGTCAAATTAAATAGGTCTAAAAATTTTTTTCTTTTTCTTTATAAATTGAATATATTTTATGCTTCTGAAAGAAAAGTTTGGCGTATGAAATTTGAAAAATTAAAATTATAGCTCCAAAGATGGAAACTTTAAAAAAATTATAAATTTTTTTACAAAACAAATATGTATGTATGTGTCTGTATACTATATATATGTACGTACGTTGGTAAAGGGTATATAAGATTCGGCACAGCCGAATATAGCACTCTTACTTGTTAATTTTCGTACATATTTTTCTAAACAGAATGCTAAGTGATATTACAGCACATCTTCTAAGAAAAATTTCAAGTTGAAAACATTTCTAGAAAAACGGGATGTTATGACTTTCGACTATTGGACGTTAATTCAGAGACGTCTCCCCATCTCCTACGGTTTTTGAAAAAAAATTAACCGAATCCTTTTTCAACTTGGAATTTTTTTTAGGAATTGTGTTGTAAGTTTTTAATGTTATATTTAACTGAATCCAAATTATTTGTGAAGAGGGTTAAATATTTTTTTAATTTTTAATTATTCTAGAAAGAATATGTGTCAAATTTGAAAATTTCTACGTTCATAAGAAACATTTTATGAGAAAAAATTTTAGTTCCATTTTACTTTTAGTGATCCAGAATTACTACTTATTGTTTTTGTGCAAATATGTATGGAGCCCTGTGCTCTGTATCGCAGCTTAAATTGTAACAGGCTGCCCGAAGAATGACGTTTTTTTGACCAATTTTTTGCCGGCATAATTTTGTAAACGGACCAGAATATGGAGATCTATGCTGCTGTGGTAGATTCGATATGGAACGACATATTAAAAGAGTATTTCACTAAAGTAAAAATTTAAATGTATTGGAATCTTGTAGCTTAGGATTAATCTCCCAATCAAGCTTGGCTCTTCCAAATGATCCTCATATTTTGCCTACACCCAGAGAAAAAACAGTCTAAAATCAATAAAAACCACATTGAATTAATAAGAAACATTAACGAAAGTCTAGTCATGTTGAAATTTCTTATTTAATTAAATTAAATTAAATTGAATTACATTTTCTATTATATAGAAAATTATTGAATTAATGTTACGGGTTCTTATTTTTAAGTTGCTGCTTTTCCCTGAGTGTATTATTCTATAAGGCCTGTTTTGTATTTGAAGTACTAAAATATTAAAATTATTTAATAAATAACTAAGAACTAAAGACATATGTGTAACTATTTCTAAGGTCTATAAAATTCGGCTTAGATGATATTTGAGTTACATACAGGCAAATAGAAATATAAACGTACCAGCACATAAAGTGCAAATGTATTAATTTGTGTATGTATGTTTGGCACAAAAAAATATGTACATACATATGTATCTATATGCTAATTTATAATTTTTGTTAGCAAAATAAATGAATATATTATATCTAGTACATGTTGCAAGTATCTTTTAAGTACCTTCAACTACATATGTGTATGTAACGTGTGTATGTGACCATTTTAAGTTTTACCCAGCTAATAATGACTTGATAGTTTTTATTTTAAAAACTTAAATCTTATTATTTAAATTTAAACAATTATATCGTCACGCGTGCTTAAGCTTGAGTGTGCATGAACATGAATGGAAGAGATTTACGTGAATGTAAATGCAAATATTACACTGGAACATTTTGGTTTTCCACATGGTGAGCACTGCTGGGGCTAACTATTACTATAGAAAACAAGAAGAAAAATTAGTTTTACAACTTTTTTGTAGCTGCTTAAGCTTAAGAGACTGCAACAAAATCGCTCCTTGCTGTATTTGATCTGTTTCTGAGAAGACCCACTAGATGTTCTGTTGGCCGTGTACTTTTATAATTAGTGCAACATAGAGAAAATGTCTTTAAAATATATTATCCTTCGATCTTGAAGCGATCGTAATATATTTTCTTATGCATGAGAGCAATAAAAAAATAAGGTCATACATATGGGTAATCCAAGAAAAAGGTCAACCAAAAATTGTTTTTGCTCAAAAGTTTATGTTTTGTTTTAAATAATAAAGCATAAAGGTCTATACTTTACAAATGTAAAAGCATTTTTAATTTTTCAAATTTGTTGACCGAAATATGGGACCTTTAAAATAAATATTTTCTTTGATGAGCATTTTTTTTAGCGATTATTTAAAGTAATTTGTATTATTTTTCTTTTTGTGTAATTTGCATATTTTCTACTAATAACAATCTACGCAGCAGCCGAAAAGAAGGAGAATGGAGTTCTAATAAGGGAAGTTGCTTCCACTTATACCTGAATGTCGTACAGGTCGTATAAAATCAATATTTATTAATTTTGTTCAGCAGTAAATAAGTAATTGTTATTGTTTAATTAATTTTCAATTAAAGTTCAATCAATATTAGCCAACGCAGTAACGTTTAGTTCTCTTGGGAAAAAAATGTCGCATCCAGCTTGTCGCGACCATTTAAACAAATATTAAAACAAAATTTTCATATTTCATAAATCTAGACATAAACGATCATCTTTACCCTTCATTTTCACATTTACAAAAAAAATTCTTCATACTCCTTCATTGCTTTAGAACACTTAAGATATATATTGGATCTTTCTATTCCACTCTTCTTTTTTGCTCAAATAAAAGTGTACGAATGTCGCGTCCGTCGCCTGGGAATTGCCCACAGAGTGGTTCGAAAAAAAGTGCCAGTCACTACCCCAGTTTTAAAAATAATGTAAAAACAATTCCAAAAATTTTTTTTATTTGCTTGCCACGCCTATGGTAGTAAAAAACTATTAAAGACAGAAACGTAGTCCTTCCAGAGCCATGAACACCGGCAAAAAAATGTTATGATCGGACTAATAATGGCGACACAGTGAAAAAAATACTAAAAGGGCGGTATTTGTAGGTGTAGCAAAAAAAAAAAAATTAAACAAATAAAAAAATATTTTTTCAATTGTTTTTACATTATCTTTAATCCTAGGGGGTGACTGGCACAACTTTTATTTTTAATCATGATCCTGTCGTGAAAATATTGTATACACACTCCCATCTCTATTTAAAATTTTTTACCACTTTCTGTACATTATTATTTTATAGACTTATGTAAATATTTTACTTTTCCAATTGTTAGATTTTTATGAGTGTGTTTTTCACAAATAAAAAGCCTTTTAAGTATTTAGAGCTATAAAAATTAAAAACAAGGTAATAAAAATTTGCTTGTTGGGATCTTATTTGAAATGAGTGTGTGTTAATGTGTAAAAGGATGTTTATGCAAATATATATGTATGTATGTATGTATGCATGTACATAATTTATTTTATTCGGTATAAAAATGAAAGAAATATATTGGGTATTTTTACATTTCTTTAAGCAATACTTTTTTGCATAAGTGAATTTTTAAGAAGATAGAAGTATTATTATTACTGAAAAGCAACGAAATGACTTCCAATTTTTCAAACGGTTTAGCTTACAACTGTGGAACTTGGAGTTACTTCAATAAAATTTTCTTCTTTATATATACATCATTCTTAAAAGAGGCATTTGCTGGAAATTTTACTACATTATTTTTTTTAACAAACTCGTTACAAAAACCTATCGTACTTTAATAAAAATTTATGAAAATAATATTTTAACTGATTTAGTGGCTTGGAATATTTGAAAGTATTGATTTAATTACGTAAAAAAGAGCGTGATGATAAGCAAAAATAAAAGAAAATTGAGAAATCGAAATTTTTACTCTATTAAAACTCTTGACAAACGTGAAAAGTCTTTGAAGCATTTCACTCGATAAATGGGTTAATAAGACACATTCAGATTATATTGTTATGTTTACAAAAATTGTTTACCTCTACCGTTGCTATAACTTTGCCAAGGAAAAAACTAAAGTCTCTGCAAGTTATTCTAGAAAAAATTAAAACAACATTTTTAAGGTGCAAGGATGTCTTTTGCCAAACATTGTTAGCAAAAAACCAGGAGTCCCTATAAGTTATTCTGGAAAAAGTGAAAATAAAATTTTTAGGTGCTAAGGTGTCTTAATGAGGTATGAGGGTGCTTAGAGACGTTTAAATTATATTATTCGATATAAATTATTGGCCTGCACAAGACCATTTACAATATTTTTTTGAGTTCTTTGCCTTGCCAACAGTGTTTTTTAGCGTTTGTTTTAGAATATTTCGCTGTAGTAAAGCGTTTAAAAAATATCGCATGTCTTGAATGGTCTTATAAATAGTCTTGTGCAGGACTTTAATATAAATGAATGCGAAGAAATTTCGTAATAAAGCTGTTCGATATTTGTTCGCGAATATAAAAATATTTTAATGTTCGTTAAAGCGAATTCTCTCGATAGTTTTCCGAAGGTTTGACGATAGCCTAGTGGATGTGTGCTAGTCTGTTGGCATAGAGGTACCGATTTCTAGCCTTGACTGCACCGTAAGTTAAATAATAAAAAACACATATTTACATATCGATGGCTTAATATAAAAAGGGCGTATCGCGTTTTTTTTAAATAGCTTTTCTAACGTTTACCGATAAAACACTAAGGGCCATGTTCATAACTTTTCGTTAGTTAAAAGTAGGATTTCTGCGCGATAAATAGCCTTGCATTATAAAACCTTCATTTATTATTTTTTTTTTAAATTAAATATTGCTATTATTGATAAACGTGTGTGTTCTGGCTTCCACATCGTTTTCAGATGTTTTCTTGTGAGTTCGGATGTTAAAACACATGATACGCCTCTTTAAGTTGAAATTTAGAAAATAAAAATTTATAGTGTGTGTTCTAGCATCCGAATTTCGAAGAACCCAATTTAAAAATTTACGATTTCAAACTTTTAGATTTTTTCGTTTTCGATTTTGAGCAAAAAACTCGTATTCTTTTCACTTGTTAACAGGCTTGTGAAAAGAATACGAGTTTTTTTCTCAAAAGTGAGAACGAAAAAATCTAAAAGTTTGAAATCGTCCATTTCCAATTTGTTTTCTTCTAAATTCGGATGCTAGAACACACACTATATATTTTTATTTTCTAAATTTCAACTTAAACAAGCGTATCATGTGTTTTAATATCCGAACTCGCAAGAAAACATCTGAAAACGATGTGGAAGCCAGAACACACACGAATAACAACAATAAAAAATTTAAGTTGTAATAGTGCAAAGTTATTTATCGGGCAGATAAAATCGTACCTTTAACCAAGGGAAGGTTGTGAAAATGGCCCTAAGCACGTTACAGTTAAAAATAAAAGATTTATGACTACTTAAAAAATTATATTTTCATGTAAATGCTTTAGTTTTTATTCAGTTTTTTTCTTCTCCTATAAAATATCGAAAATTCGAGTTGCGCATTTCTTATGTTAAGACAGCGATATGTGCAATAATTGAACAGAAAATAAATTTGGCGTGAAAGCCTAAAGGATGTGTGCTAGTCTGTTAGATTGGGGGGTACCGTGTTCAAATCCTGCAGCGTAAGTTAAGGAAAGGAATTCAAAAAATAAATAAAATAGATCCTTTACATCTTGTAGCTTTGGTAAATTGTTGTTGCTTTGCTTTAAATTTAACAAAATTTATCAAAGCTACAATATGTAAAACATCTAAAAGCTCAACTGTGAATTCCGCTATTATATTACTTTTTTATTTTTTCTGTTGCCTTTTTGTGATTGTCGGAATAAGTTGTCAGTTTTGATATTGGTAGCGAACCAACGAAATCGAATGAGTTTTGGAACAAAACTGAGCGACAGCTCAACTTTTTCCGATTAATTTTTGAGTGTCATTTACGAAAGTTTTAGACGATAAATGTTCCAGATATATTCGAAGTCGATATTATTAACGAAAGTCTTGGTAAACTGGGTTACCATCACTACAATTTTGCCAAATATTGTTAGCAAAAAATTGGGACTCCCTGTAGGGTTTTACTACGCTTTGATAGTAGAATCGGATTTTTCACTGCTGCACAGTGAAAAATCACAGGAGAAAAGTGGAAAGTGAAAAAACTCGCACGAAGTTTTTGCTCATCAGTGGGGCTGGTAATCTCTATAAATTAAAGTGTTTCTACTTTTATACGCACGACTTATTTGCAAATAAAACTGTAAATTCTTGTCATAAAATTGTTTTATTGTAACTTACTTACTCAGAAAAGTATTCACGATTAATGAACTATTTGCAAATAAAATTGCTGAGCTTTCCACGCTTACAAATGTTTGCCAATAAAAAACAATAAATGTATAAATATTGAACAAAAACCACTAATAGAAGAATGTAATAACAATAAAAACAAATAATTATTTGTTACATTATACAAATGCACAATTTTTTTGTGCATACATACATACTCAAGGGTACCCTGTGGCTGAGTGGTAGCGATACTAGCCTCTCAGTCCAGAGGTCGTGGGTTCGATTCCCGCCATAGACCCTGGGTGTTTTTCGCAGACAAGCTAATCGCTTCGCGGGTTGTGTTGTGTTATGTAAAAAAAAAAACTTTTCAATAGGAGTGATACCAAGTTTTTGTACATTTGCTATGCCGTACACTATTGCGAATGATGCACGTGTAAACGTAGTATGCAATTATTAACCCTAATTATTTGAAAATATAACAGCCTTTTTGACGTTGGCTATGGAAATCTTAACGTTTTCGTAATAGATTAGGGAGACATGTGCAAGTTTTCTTTAATCTATTAAAAAAAAACCTGAACGTAAGTAGACTGTAAAACGTAACCATATTTTGAAATAATATGAATTAGTTGGCTTCGACGGAACCCTTATTTACTATTCCTGATAAAATAGGAAACTTTACTTAACAGTTCATATCACATATTTCATGAATTCAATTTACAGCCGAATTTATAAACTTAGTGGGGAAAATATTAATATTTTTTAAGTGTTTTTTTTTTGGGAATTGGTACAATTTTAAGTTTGACACATGCTAACGCACTAATAATCCCAAATTATTATTTTACTTACTCAGTAAACTATTTTATATTAAAAATGCATTGAAATTATTTATTGATGATTAATTACTGAGTTCTTGTTTCAACTTTGATATTAGTTGAACTTACTTCTCATTTGTTTAAATGGAAGTGTATCTTAACATCTCTTGTTTTTCTAGGAAGATTTTGGGTAAGGACTCCATGATGATTTGCATTAGCAACAGGATCCAGCTAACCACACAATAATAAATTTTAATTAAAATTATTTTACTATTTTTTGCTTTATTTTTTTATTTTTAAACTTAAATTTATATTTTTTTGTTTGATAATTTATTTCTTCTTATTTTTGCTAAAAATAATTATTCAGGGGTACCACAAATCCAATTTTATCGGAATTGGAATTAAAAACAATATAAAATACTTTGATGTCATGAAGTAAATTATAATGTTTTGATATTTATTCTTTGATCATTGATTATTAATGACCAAATAACACCAAAGTTATTTGTAAATATTCTGACAAACAAACAATGTTTTGTATATTCGAATTAGAATAAATGTCGGTTATAGGTATCATTGTAACCAATATTATGAATATCGATATTGGAAATAAATTAAGAAACTGACAGCTGACAGAATTAATTTGCGAGCTTTTGTTTTTATATATTTCTTCCTATTTGATACTTTGTAAACATGGAGGCAAAATAAGGACATAATGTTATCAAACGAAACATATTTTGTTTTTTTTTTTTCTAAATTAAAATTTTCCATATACAATTTTTCTACTCTTAACATTTTCGTTTTACCAAATCTAGCCTTTACATTTTATTTATTTTCTCATACAGAATTAAAATGGATTTAAAATATATTTAAGTAAAATTTTGTATGGATATTTTGGTTTTAAAAAGACGTCTTAATTTTTTTTTGGAATACGTCCGTTACACATTCTTTATTGGTTTAATTACAAATAAAGAAAATCATAAAAACATTACACAAAACTCCATTATCATTGAGTTTATGCAGAAATAATCCAGTTTTGGTGATGGGCTTCACATAACAATATATTGGCTTATTTCGTTTAGATTCCCTTTGCTTAAACGAGAATAGCCTAGGAATCTGCAAAATATCTTTAAATATATGTCCACAGTATGTACTTACGCAGTCTTTGGCACTTCCAATGAATCTCTACATTCTCTCATAATTTTTCTTGCCACCTGCTCTGAGTGTTCTTTTTCCATTAAGGGCAGAAATAATTTAATTTTTTTTATTTGCAGCATTGTCACTTATTATTTTTAGTTTTATAATTTTTTTATTAAAAGCATTTTTTTTAAACAATACCTTTTCACAGTTTCACATTTTACCAATTTTTTTAAAGCTATTTACACCAAAAAATGTAAACAGATGAAGAAAAACACAAAACAGCTGTTTCAAATATTGGTTGTATTAACATTCGAAAAAAGAAAAAACCCATACGTTTTTATGAGACCAACTGAAACCAATATTGGTTTACAAGTCCCACAAAAAGCAAATCCGACTTAGATTCTATGACAACTCCGACTGCTAAAGTTTCAAGTCTTTTATCAATCATTAACTCTAATGTACTTACGAATATATTTATTAACAATGATTTATTTTAATTGAGACATCGCATAAATACCTGGAATTAGAAAAAAGAAATTAAAATGCTTTAATAATCATTTAATTTCATTCTTGCATTTGAAAATTAACACTTTTAGAAATTAAAATAGTAAAAAAGTATGAAAGAGTAAGAAGAAGAAAATACAAAAACAAAAACAAGGTCACACCTGCGTTAAAAGCTTTTGAAAGGATAATTATACTTTTTTCTGGATTAAGGCATTTAAATCTTATTGACTTCTTTGAAAGTTACTTTTTCCCGGTATAGCATTGCACAACAAAATTTTTAAATGAAATTGGTATTAGCGGCATAGTTATTTCATTATAAAACTTAAAGCTTTTAATATAAGCTGCTGATATTTTATAAGCTTTAAGGAATTTTTATAAAGTAACTGGCAACTGAAAAATAGCTCTAAGTAAATAGACACGGCTTATTTCGTAAACTTAAACCTTTACCTCCCACAGGAAAATCAAATACATATACAGGGTTGTCCATTTAGTGAATTCCAAACCGTTGGTCTAACAAGGCTGTCAGCTGTTCAATGTCTGTCATCTGAAGTGTCATTAATTTAGTAACATGTTGTCTATTTATCACAAAAGTGGTGGGTACTTTTCGAGCTCGGCCAGGTGGTTATGGTCATTATAATATGCCTAGTGTCCTCTAAGATTATAAAGAAATTTATATAATGTGTGTTGTTTATAAAAGTATAAGTCATTATACTATGCCTAGTGTCCTCTAAGATTATAAAGAAATTTATATAATGTGTGTTGTTTATAAAAGTATAAAACTTTAAGTTGGCAACACCATTTAGTTTGGTTTGGAATTTTAGCACGAATAGACTGACGCCTGAACAAGGCATTCAAATTCTGCTTATTTTGAAAATCGTAATATGTAACGCAGCACTACATCCATTTTACGGTCAACAAAATCATCAATCAATTGCTCTCATTGATTACATTAACGTTTTTAAACAATATTTACTTAAAATGATAACACGCATCCTGTGGACATCGTACAGTGGGCACAGAAAAAGTCCTTGCTGCTGTAGAGCGTAGCGTAGAAGAAGACCCTTATCACCTTACCCGCCATAATTACTGACTTCTTTGTTCATCAATTGCATAACCATGATCTGTAGAGCCTGTGGTTTCAACAAGATGGCTCAACACGTCACACAGCTTGTGTTACAATTGATTTATTGAAGGAAACTGTTGGTAACTGCATAGTTTCAATGTTTCGGATGTGTGACTTGGCCTCCAAGATCATGTAATTTAACGCCGCTAATTTTTTTCTGTGGGGATATGTAAAGTCTACGCCGATAAGCCCGACACGATTGACCACTTGGAGGACAAAGTTCACCATGTTATTGCCCATATACGCCCACTAATATTGGAAAAAGTCATCGAAAATTTTACCTCCAGATTGGACTATGTGCGAGCCAGGCGTGACGGTCATATGCCAGAAAATTATCTTTCGAATAAAGCAAATTTTATGTCAATTTATTATTTAAAAATTTATGTTTGTTTTATTCCATTTAAAGTATACCACCATAAAAAACACCGGTTTTACGAGTATAAGCACTTAAATTTAAGAGATTCCTACTGTCTTATTCATAGAAACCATATTTGGCTTGTAAATTTTTACAAAACAAATTTTGTAGGAACATTTGCTTATTAAACGTTTTGTAAATCAGAATAATTTTTTTTATGAATAAGGAGTTTGATGTTTATCAGGTCATAACTGAAATCAATACCAACCATGTAAAATATAACAAAAAAAAAAGCCAAAGAATCCAGGGCTCATTAGTTAGCAGGCACAACACACAAAAATATTGTCCTAGGACCAAACACAAAACTATGTCGATGTAGCACAACCAAATAACCTTGAAATGTTTGATGACCTTGTGTGGATTCCAATAGAGGAAAACAGTAACAGAAATTGAAGGCGCTAAACGGTAAATTTCAAAAATTTGAATTTCTCACAGAGCTGAATACAGTACCAGAGAGTTTTACAGCTGTGGATTATATTTAAAACAGGATATAACCCTAAGTGGAGAGTCGCTAGTCGTTCTGTAGACTTTTACTCTTTTAATATAAAGCAAGAGTTACATTCAGCACATCTGACATCTATTTGTTGCGCAAAAACTTAGAATTTTCATTGTGGAAGGTAAAAAAACGTGGCATATTTGTTAAGACTTATTAGGATTTATGTTAGTATGCGTGTCATGGCAAAAGGGTATGGTCAAAGGCAGATGACATATTTTAGCTTATATAAAAGATTTAAGCAAATTATATAAAATTTAAAAGACGAAAATATAAACTTGACAAAATCATTAACAGTGAAGGGCCTAGTAAAAGAATTTTTTTGGTGTTTTGTTTCTGTATCTCAATGTGTGTGTACATGTGTTTTTTTTTTTTCATTAATACAGGAAAGCCTCATTGTCAAATTTTTCTATTTATATACATACATTTGTATTTATATATTTTTCTCATATGAAAATAAATTGCAAATTGTAGAAAATGAGTAGAGAAAAAAAACTAAAAATAATGTTGGGTTTTTGAGCACAAATAAATAAATTGCTTTAGACAATTTTAATACAATTCATAAAACTGAATATAAAATAACATATGGAAAACACTAGAGTAAGAAACGCTGGTAACTGGTACCGCACAATGCCACAATAATAGATTACAAGGATATACAAAAATTATACATGGGTACAATACAATTTATGATTGGCTTTTAACATTTAGGGCAATTTTTACGGGGCAAATTATGTAGCTAAAATTGGAAATATAAAAAAACTATAGAGAATATACATATAAAAGCGATTAATGAATAAGTGGGAAAGGTTGGAATTATTTAAAAACTTTTCTAGGAAGTGACATTAAAATTAACCCCCATATTTATAAAAAAATAAAATGTTTGAAATCCATTTTAAGAAAATTTTGTATGACAATTTTTAAGTAAAATACATTTCAAACTCATTTTAAATTTTATGAATATGGGGGTAAATAACTAAATAAATATTTACAGCCTTATTTATAAAAATTATTAAGGCTTTTTTAAAGGTTTTTTAAAAAAGATTTTCATAGAGAATTTTTCCTAAAAAGCCTTTATAAAGCTTTAAAAATTTTTATAAATAAGGCTGTTAAATTTGAAATCAATTAATTAAAATCATAAACGAAGTTTGCCTAAACAATTTGTTGTTTATTTTCTAAACAAAATTATTTATCCCTCAAAGCAAGTCGGATGAAATAAAGTGCGATTGTCGCAGGGTTTATTGCAACTAATTGAGGCATATTTTCCATACCTTTGAGCACAAGATGTGTGTATACACACAACTATATCTAAGCGAAAACATTTGATGAGTTAATGTATATAGATGAAATTTAATAGATCTTAGTACAAATATTTCAGGCTTGCAGAATATCTGCAAGTGAACATGTCTATACAGAAAACATTTAAATATGATTTTAATCAAGCAAAAACTTGTTAAATTTTGTAAATACGAGTACAATTACCAAACCGATGACAGGAGCATTAGTTATCAGAATTACAAGAATAGGAAGAACTTAGCTTTTAAGAAATTATTAAGAACATATATATGATTTTAATCACAAGGTAATGTTATCCTAGTTGGTGGTATGCTAGGCTATCAGTGCAGGGATCGTGAGTTTGATTCACATCAAAATACTCTGGTCTGTTTCAGTATAACGGGTTAAGGTCCTTGTTAATATGCTCATCCAAATCAGTTAATATATAATTTGTTATTGTATTTGTAACATTTCATAAATAAACAAAAAAAAATTTAATCAGAGTGTCTAATTAAATAAATAAAAAAATTTAATTGAATATATATGTATATTAAAAATCATATAATTTAGTAATTAAACTAAACAGCGTATTAATTGAAATTTTAAACAGTGCTTCGTTTCTGTAAAGAGTCGAAAAAAGTCTTATGAACTTGTGAAGCAAAGGTAAAGAATTTTAATCAAAAATAACGTCTTGGTCGGGTTTTAGTTTAGTATTTTCAATTCTTATAAAACTAAGTGTTTTTTTTTATTAATTATTGTGAATTTTTAAAGAAGACAAGAAAAATTAAACTAGACTTTTCAGTGCCGCCACGCACTTTACTAGCATCCATGTTTATCCTCTTAAGCAGAAATTGTTTTTTAGTTATATGAATTTGTATTGAAATGGAATATGAGAAAATATTAAAGTGTTTATAAAATTATTGATCTATCACTGGTTGATAAATTTGTATTTGTATAACTCTTAATTTTCTATTGAAATGTTTTTTAATTTTTATAGCCTAAGTACGAAGTTATATCGCTCTACCTTAGTATGTTTAACAATTCTTCTTTACTATTTACGAACATCACATTAATTATTTCTAATTATTTGATGTACTGCTATAAGTAATTTTAAAGTGGATATTATATTAAATTATTGTTGCTTTCAAGCATTTTAAACTATGATTGCCAAGCAAAGATATATTTCTTGTCAAATGTCCATAATGACTTACGTGATATTTAAATTTAATTGAACTGGAATGCATTTTAATTTTTCTTGTTTTTTTAGAAAATCATAATAATTAACATAAATATTTAATTCCATAAGAATTGAACATACTGAACTTAAACTTCATTAAGAAATTATTAATGATTAAAATTTATTATACTTCAAATAAATTTAAATATTTATATATCACAGTTAAATAATTTAATTTCAGTAGGGGAAAACACATGCCTACTTCCCGTTTATCCTTTAGCTAAAAGCTGAAGCTTCAGAATTGAATTTAATTAAATACAGTAAATTTTTGGGCATAGGCGAAAAAAGCCATTCTGGGGGATGCATAGCCCTTCCAAGATTAATTATTTAATTAACTAATTAATTTAATTATTTAATTAATTTTTATTTTTGAAAATCACCAGTAATTTTTCAGGCTTTTTGATTTATAAAGTAAAGACCTTTCAGCTTTATAATTAAAAAACATAACAAATATTTTTGAGCAAAAAAAGACATTTTCTTATGAATTGAATAGGCTAAAGTTCGTAACGCTTTTTAAGCCAAATTACATGTGATAATTATTAATGAACAAATAACATCAAAGTTAGTTGTAAATATTCTGACAACAACACATAGTTGAACGGAACAGCCAGCCGTTTTCGAAGGCCACTAAACCTTCCTCATCAGCGTTCTTCTGTGTTTTGGTCCACTGTGTGTGGTGTCAGTTGATGTAGATGTCTGCCTTATATACGTAACTTTATTGCAAATGGAATATGTGAATTGGTTTGATTCATTGCATTTCAATTTGCTAATGTGTTTCGTAATGTATACGCAAGTTACCATCTATATATATATACCATCTTCTATATATATTACCATCTTCTATATATATTACAACAGTCTTACCATTGTCGTTTTGTTCCTTACTAACTATTCACATGTTTGTTAATTTGCTTATTATACCCTTTACCAACAAAAATGGTAAAAGGGTATATATAGGTTTGTCATTCCGTTTGTAATTTCTATAATATCAATAAGCGACCCATAAAATATATATATTCTGGATCCTTATGCATAGGGAAGACGAATAAGCGATGTCCGTCTGTCCGTCTGTCCGTCTGTCCGTCTGTCCGTCTGTCCGTCTGTCCGTCTGTCCGTCTGTCCGTCTGTCTGTACGTGAAATCGGTTTTCCGAAGCTCCCAGAAGAGCTAGAGACTTCGTTCTTGGACTGGTGTGTCAGAAATTTTCCAAAATAGATTGGTATTGAAATTCAGCAAAATCGGGCAGACGATTGCAGAGCTGGAAAACTTAAACTTCATTTTGCCATATAAAAGTAACTCCCGAAAACAAATTTTTATTTTTTTTTAATAAATGTACATATTTTACACTTCAGTACGACTAAAATTGGAATTTTAAATTAAAAAAATACAAAAAAATTAAAAAGACGTTTCCAGGGTTGGAAAACTTTAACTTTTTGTGTTATGTAAAATTAACTATGTCTAAAACTATATTAGTATTTTCTCGAGAACCGTAAGAGCTACAGACCTGAAATTTGGACACAGTATGTAGACCTTTGGCCGCTACAACAACAAATACATGATAATTGGAAATTAAAGGGTGTTCCAAAACGAGCAACGAAAAATTTTAAAATCCCATGTAGTATATATACAATTGTATGTATATACACTTGAAATTTGTAAGGTTAGTGTATTTTTATACAGACTACAAAAATTAACACAAAAATTTAAAAAAATTTAAATTAAAGGGTGTTCCATCAGTTAATGCAATTTTGACTATGTAATTTTGACAATTTGCTGTATCTTGGAAACCGTAAGAGCAAAACTCTTGAAATTTTCAAAAACGGTAAAACTGAAAAAATAAAAAATTATAAAATCGCCAAACCGAAAAAATCGCCAAAAACAAGAAAAAATCGCCAAAACGAAAAAAAGCACCAAATTAAAAAAAAAATTATAAAACTAAAATAAATCGCAGAAAAACGGAAAAATGCTTAAATGAAAAAAAAATCGCCAAAACGAAAAAAAACAGAAAAAAATCGCCAAAATGAAAAAAAAATCGCCAAAATGAAAAAAATCACCAAAACGAAAAAAACCCTAAAAAACAGAAAAAAATCGTCAAAATGAAAAAAAATCGCCAAAACGAAAAAAACCCTAAAAACAGAAAAAAAACCCTAAAAAACAGAAAAAAATCGTCAAAATGAAAAAAAATCGCCAAAACGAAAAAAACCCAAAAAAACAGAAAAAATCGCCAAAATGAAAAAAATCGCCAAAAAAAAAATTGCCAAAACGAAAAAAAACTAAAAAACAGAAAAAAATCGCCAAAATGAAAAAAAATCGCCAAAATGAAAAAAAAAATCACCAAAACGAAAAAAAACAGAAAAAAAAGAAAAAAATTGCCAAAATGAAAAAAAATCGCCAAAATGAAAAAAATCACCAAAACGAAAAAAAAACAAAAAAATCGCCAAAAAAAAATCGCGAAAAAAACCCAAAAAAAAAAACAGAAAAAATCGTCAAAATGAGAAAAATCTCTAAAAACAGACAAAATCGCCAAAACGAGAAAAAAGCGACAAAACTGAAAAAATCGTTTTAACTGAAAAAAACTTTAAAAAAAGCAAAAAACCTTCCTTTCGTGCGCGATTCAAAGTCGCACTTAACTGATTTTTTTAGTATTAAAGGAATTAAATGAAACTAAGTTTTTGCTTATTTCGTTCTTGCTTTTTTCACTTAACATATTTTATGCATTTTTTAAAGAACTAGATTGGTAACAATAATCAGAAAAATCCAAAATTATGACTCCAGGGTTGGAAAACTTACTCTTTTGTTTTTTTTTCTTTTTCTTTATAAATTGAATATATTTTATGCTTCTGAAAGAAAAGTTTGGTGTATGAAATTTGAAAAATGAAAATTATAGCTCCAAAGATGGAAACTTTAAAAAAATGATAAATTTTTTCACAAAACAAATATGTATGTACGTGTCTGTATACTATATATATGTACGTACGTTGGTAAAGGGTATATAAGATTCGGCACAGCCGAATATAGCACTCTTACTTGTTTTTGTTCTACTTAAGACAAACTTTTTTGGTTTGTTACTATTAAGTATATTTTTATTTTTTTAATTTTTGCCACAAGCCAATGACTATTAATTAGTTAATTTAACGGCTGGCTGTTCCGTTCAACTATGTGTTGTTGTCAGAATATTTACAACTAACTTTGATGTTATTTGTTCATTAATAATTATCACATGTAATTTGGCTTAAAAAGCGTTACGAACTTTAGCCTATTCAATTCATAAGAATATAGAAACAAATACAGTTCGAAAAATAATAATTAAATTAACTAATTAATAGTCATTGGCTTGTGGCAAAAATTAAAAAAATAAAAATATACTTAATAGTAACAAACCAAAAAAGTTTGTCTTAAGTAGAACAAAAATAAGCAAATTAACAAACATGTGAATAGTTAGTAAGGAACAAAACGACAATGGTAAGACTGTTGTAATATATATAGAAGATGGTAATATATATAGAAGATGGTATATATATATAGATGGTAACTTGCGTATACATTACGAAACACATTAGCAAATTGAAATGCAATGAATCAAACCAATTCACATATTCCATTTGCAATAAAGTTACGTATATAAGGCAGACATCTACATCAACTGACACCACACACAGTGGACCAAAACACAGAAGAACGCTGATGAGGAAGGTTTAGTGGCCTTCGAAAACGGCTGGCTGTTCCGTTCAACTATGTGTTGTTGTCAGAATATTTACAACTAACTTTGATGTTATTTGTTCATTAATAATTATCACATGTAATTTGGCTTAAAAAGCGTTACGAACTTTAGCCTATTCAATTCATAAGGACATTTTCTTTGTTGACCTTTTTCTGGAATTACCCATATGCTTAATATTATAAATTTAGTTTCGCCTTTCAAGAGCAGGAGGCTAAAATATTGCACAAGTTCTTATTATTATAACATTAAAGCTGATTCCTGAAAAAAATTTCAAATAAATTTTTTTTTTTGTAGAATTTATTTGATTTCATGACCAGTAGAAGGAACTATTTATGTTTATTTAAAGTAAATTACACATTATTCTCAAAGAAAATATCAAATGATTACTCATCTATCGCAGCCTTAAAAGCTGCTGCTGAGTGTTACTCAGTGTAGAAAATGCATTGTGGAGGGTAATCCCCCTTCTTAAAATTACCCCTTAATTTCATATATGAAAAATTAACTTTATCTGTATATAAGAAATTAACGTATTTTTTTAATGCTGCCTTAAATTCCTTTCAAAGTTTGTCTTGAAATATATGGAAATTTAAATGAAAAACTAGAATTAAAATGGCCCATTTTGTAAATATATACAAAAAAATAAATTTCACTAAAAATTAATACAACATATACTTGATATAAAATTAGATGAGGACTCCATAGATGTAGTAAAAAAAATTTACATGAACCAACAAATAGAAAATGCACCACACTTTTCCCTTCCTTCATCAACAAACTTTATCTGTTTGTCATTTCCCTAAAAAGTTAATAAACTATAATGAAGAAAATTTTGCTGTACTTGATGATAAGGTTGTGTTTTTTTCTGGAATTTCATAAAAATTTAATGAGTGTGTCATACAGTAAGGAATTGCAATATTAAAGCTTTTTTGTTCTGATTGTGAACAGAATCTTATCAAATTAATACAAGGCTTAAACTGAAATAAGTTCTCCCACAATTTTATTTAAATTTTCTTTTGGTGCTCAGCAATAAATATCGCATAGACGTATAATAGTAGATGATGATTTCATCGATCTAGTGAACAAATTTTCATGAATCAACAAATAGAAAATGCACTCCACTGTCCCTTCCATCTCTAATAGAATTTATCGGTTTGTCATTTTCCTCAAAAGTTAATAAACTATAATGAAGAACATTTTACTTTATTTGACGATAAGTCTGCATTTTTTTTTCTAAAATTTCATAAAAATTTAATGAGTTTGTCATAGAGTAAGGAATTTCAACATTAAAGCCTTGTTGTTTTGATTGCTTTGCAATTTAAACTTAAATAAATTTTCCCACAATTTTATATAAATTTTCTTTTGGTGCTCAGCAATAAATATCGCACAGACGTATGAGCAATATGTATTAATATGAAACAATAAATATTAATCATACGTCACATGCCCACTTTTAGACACTATGGCTTAGTGTGGCTAAATACACTGTACACAGAAAAAAGTAAAAACAAGATTCAATTAAAAAAAACAAAGTTTCAGTTAAAAAATTAATTACTTTTCAACCAATCACGGAAATTGTAGTATTAACTCATCCATTTTAATTGAAAATTTTTTTGATTTTTTGAATTAAAAAAACATTACATTAACTAAAAATTTAATTGAGGATTTTCAAAGATTGAATTAAAAGTTAATTGAAATGTTTTTCAAAATGCAATTAAAAATTAATTGAAATATTTCTTAAGATACAATTAAATAACTAATTACAAAATGTTTAAGATTCAAATAAAATAGTATTTGAAATATAGAAAAAATCGAATAGTATAAAAGTATAAAAAATAATGATATGTTCATAAAATCAAATTCCAAAAATAGAAACATTTGTCTATTGTATTGTAAAAACCTAACTGATGCATCGTATGGCCTTTGAATTTCGAATGGCGCATAAAAATACAACGGCCGTATTTGGTGTTTGATAGTCCTGCGTAAGTGTAAATGTAGAATATCGTAGCTTTTCTTTGAATTGTGTGTGTATTTTGGTGAATGAATTTTAAAGAAACGCTACGATATTTTCCATATGTACTTACGCAAGACCATTTGCATCGAACCCCAAATACCGCCAATGTACTAACTTTGCCATGCACATTTGGTCAATAAGCTTGTTATTGTCTTCTTATTTCTCAACAAAATAATCATGAAAACAAAGTATTTCCATACTCTTTTTTTCGCTTTTTTTGTGACATATTTTAAAAAGTTAGTATTGGATAGGAAAGCTAAGAAATAATATTAAAGCATTTAATGATTTTTTACTTCGTTCAATAATTCGATTCTTAAGGCCTATGATTATATATTTAGAGAAGCAGTTATTTATTTATAAACTCTTTATCAGGAATTGTAAGGCACTTTCTAATTCCATTAAAGAGGCAAAAGATGGGTTCAGTGATATATACCGTACATATATGTATATCATTAGTCACAAGTATAAAGCCCTAGCTCAACTAACTGTAACTTTACAAGAGAATATAAAAACATAATAATAAAGCATTATTTTTTACACTTTTGCAATACATTTTTCTGACGATGTGTAGTTGTGTGAAATGTATTGGAATCATTGAAAAACTAAATTTCGTGAAAATACGAGTTAGGGCATTTCTTTCTACTTGAGTCCGTCGATATACAAACAAACTTACACAAGTACGAGTATTTATAATTTGGAGTAATTTGATTACTTACCCTCATTCCTAAATAAGAGCGGCAAGCGTAGCATTAGCAGCAGGGTACGTATTTTCAGTACAATCAAATAACATTTTCACATTTAAATGTAGTGAAAATGCGTACCCTGTTGCTAACGGAATGCCTGCCGCTCTTATTTAGGTATGATGGTTAACAGCCTATTGTTACCAAATTAAAAAGTTATGATATTTAAAATATTTTTTATACAAAGAAATCAAGGCAATTGTTCGAATATTCAACAAAAATGATTCGAATAATTTTTTATTCTAAGTAGAAAATTTTTGTTCGTTCGAACAAAAATTATAAAATTTTTTTCAAATATTCGAATAATTTTTATTCGAATGACAACACTAATATACATATCGTCGATTGATTTCTGACTTGCTGCAGACATAATGTATTTTGAATAGACTGTGCCGCAAACCAGAAACGAACCTTCGATATATGTTTTTTTCCTATTTTTTTGTATTAAAAAAAATATTAATAATAATTATTATAATCATAAAAAGGAATAATCAATTGCTTTATTTGTAAATGAAAACGTATTTTTAATTCTAAAATTCAACAACATTTTCATATATAACAAAAATTAAAAATTTTAAAAAACTCCCTGAATATATCTAGAGAAGATGTGATATCTTCTAAACAGATTTTTTTGAAACATAATTAAGAACCATCTCGATCAAGTCACCTTTCAAACAGAAAAAACTAAATCGAAATCGGTCCAGCCGTTTGGTCTGTACGTGGACACGGACAGACACACACTACAAACTTATAACACCCCTTTTTTTGGTCCGAGGTTAAAAATAGTAATCAAATATATGATTATTATATTATTATGTACATAAAAAATAAAAAATAATATCTACAATAATTATTATAATATATTATTATTATTTAACGCATGTCAAAATGAATACAAAATTAATTTGTTGTTGGTTAAGCACGTCTAGATGTTTTTTGTTGCTGCTCAAGCAACACATCAGTCGACCTCAACCACAATTAAAAAAACCATACAAAACCCTCATGCTTATAGAAAAAAACTGCATAATAAATTATTAAATGATGTTTATGTTTGTAGCCCAACATTGTGGGAAGTGTTAGTCGTTTTTGCTGGTGTATAGATATGCTCATCTCAATAATAATAAAAGATATATTTAGTTTTTATTGTTTTATATTTAAAAATAAATCAATCAAATTGAACGAAATGGTTGCAGAAACTGGCACAAAAGTTAAAAAAATTATATTAAAAAATTACTTTTCTATCATATTTTTTAAAAAACTTTGTTTAAAAATACTGCTTAAATGTATCTTAGAAACCTTCACAGAAAAAAGTATTCACCAATTAATATTTTCAATTAAGAATTTAATTAATTCAATTAAATTTTTAATTGCATTTATTAATTTGAGTGGAAAAACTTAATAAATATTATCAAATTCTTTATAGGTGAAAATTTAATTAATTTTTTAATTGATATTACAAATATTTTAATTAATATTACAAAATCATTCATATTACTTTTCTGTGTGTTACTATTGTCTATTGTCTAGGCGGAAATCTTATGACCCAATCAAGTTGAATTTGTATTGATAATTTTCTACTTTGATAGTGTGATTGAGTTTCTTAAGATTACCAAATGATCTTCTCAAGTAGCCCTATAAATTTTGTTAGACAGAGCTGGATCCACCTCGTTCAGTCGGTCATTTTAGACACTAAAATATGTTCAAACTCCTGCAATTTAAATGTGACTGGATTAAGTGAATGATGTTTAGAGTTTTAATGCAATCAGCGATTTCTTTGCTCTCTGGCTAGAATATTTATTTTGAAATGCGGCTTGGAGTCTAAGTCTTTTTATAAGTATTAAAGGACTTGTTTGTTAGCCTTACAAAATGTACTACCACTCTTATCCATGCAAACTTTTAAATTACCTTAAATTTAAAATAAAGAAAATACAATATTTTCATTTATACAATTTCAACAATTGTTTTTTTTTATTTCCTCCCTCTTTACAAGGAAACATTTTAGTGGTAGACACTCATATCGATATGGTATTAATGGTGACTTAGCCCATTATAACATAACTGTGTTATGGCATTTTCTTTTCTAAAATAATGTCTAAATTTTCATTTAAAAATTAATATTCAATCGATGTTCATTTCTTAAAAATGCTTTTCTTTATAAAAGGGTTGTATGTTTTTTTCTAAAAAAAAATATCCTCAATAATGGTGAAAGGGATTCTATTTTACGCCCCGTATAACGGGCCAGCAATGATAGTGCCCTGTAAATTGCTTTATTGCTGGGTTGGCAGGACATTTTATAAATGTACCTTACAACAAGGTGTTAATTTTTGGTGGGGAAAAGAAAACACCATTAGCCTTCGTACTAAGTACAAAAAATCGGTTTCAACAAACTTCAGTTTAGACAAAATTTTAACGCATAAAATAAAATTTGTTTGCCGCTAGTCTACAAAAACATTATCACGCACACCCAGGCCTCAGTGTAATATAACCAACTGATATCTTCACATGTAAATTTGTTGGTCTTTGGTATGAATGAATATAACTTACACATATAGTTTTTCCTTAGTTATTTTTGGAAAAGTTAAAAAACAACAACAAAATTATATTTGTTGTTTTATTAGAATGCTGGCATAAAGCAAGAAGACTGAACACTTCTTTTCCATAGAAAAAGAGTAAAAAAAAAACATCAATACCAACGAAAGTTGAAACACACTTGTGCAATTATATTTCCACGTATGAACGAATGTTGGTCTAAAGTTCAATTTAGGTTGAAGCTTACTTTTTTAAATTTATTTTTTTTATACTTTTTTTTTAAACCACATCTTTTTTATAAGTGCTAAAGTTAGTTTATTTAGTTGCATGTTGTAGTATTTTAGGTTTTTACTCCATTGATATTACTTTGTGGTTTAGTTTTTTTTCAGATATTTTAGGTGAAATGCTTTAGTGTTAGTTTTGTGCCAAAAGTTGCTGAATTTAAAAACTAATTTATGTTCTTTTTTTTTCAAATGTTATTTTTTTCTACCCCTTTGGAATATTATTTTTGCCAAATTGTGGGGTTATTACAGAACTCGCATTAACAAAAACCACCAGACGTTTGTAATCATTTAAAACTTTGCTTAAACGTAACTAATTTTTTAAATACTTTTATATCTGTTAGCATCAACCGATATAAGGATAACTCTAGCATGTTTTTCCACATTTGTTATAATATTTGCAGGAGAAAAAGGGTTGCTGAATATTTAATTTTAAAAATGTTCAGAGGACGTGGGATAGTTTTAGCACTTAAAGTTAAGCATAGAAGGTTGTTGTTAAAAATAAATTATCCCATTGTGATACTTTTTGAGGTTACGCACGTATTCTGTAACTTAAAAGAGTTGCCAAAAATTAAAAAAATAACTGAAAATACCTCAACAAATAACTTGTTTTGCATAGAATATTATATTACTTTAATAGCAGTGGCTTAGCCCTACACTAGAATACATGCATATATTTGTCACATTTTAAATATTAATTTAGCAATCAATTCTATTAATGAGAATCATGTAAATGGTAAATATACCGAAAACTTTTAAAACTTCCGTAGATAAGTCAAGTAACTAATCTGGGAATTTATCATGACAGGGATTGTCTTTTCAAATATCTGCATCAGCAAACATCTAAAGAATTTGGAAACCGCAAAGGTACATCATATGAACTAAGGTTGTGTGAAAGGGAAAGCGAAAACCTTTTTAAAGAATTCTGTGGCCATAAGGAAGAAGTGCTTAATAGGCAGATTTTGTAAAAAATTTCGTTTCTAAACGTTTCAAATTTGTATGAAAAATAACGAAAATTCGTTTCAAAAAATATTTTTTCCATACAAATTTCAAAACGAAAAAATCGTTTCTATTTACAAAATTTGCCTTTAAGTCATATTTTATTGTTTGAGAGCACTTATAAGCGTTCAAGTCTATATTCAGAAAATTATATCTTTTACAGGTTAATTAAGAAATTCTCTTTATGTTTTTAAGCAAACGTAAAATAAGCTATTATTTCAAATGAGAGATTAGAAATCTAAAAAATTCAGTAAAGTGCGACTTTGACTCGCGCACGAAGGGTTCCGTACGTTGGGCTTTGAGCATTTTTTAAAAGGTTTTTTTTCGTTTTTGACGTTGTTTCAGCTGAAATAATTTTTTTTCTCTTTTATCTCGTTTTGGCGATTTTTTTCAGTTATTGGCGTTTTTTACCATTTTGGAGATTTTTTCTCTTTTTGGCGATTTTTTTCATTTTTGCGATTTTTTTTATTTTTGGCCATTTTTTTAATTTTGACGATTTTCCGATTTTTTTCGATTTATTTTCGTTTAGAATTTTTTTTTTAATATGGCGATTTTTTTTTGTTTTTGGCGATTTTTTTGGTTTTGCAATTTTATAATTTTGGGATTTTTTTGTTTTACCGTTTTTGAAATTTTCAAGAGTTTGGCTCTTACGGTTTCCAAGATACAGCAAGTTGTCAAAATTACATACTCAAAATTGCATTAACTGATGGAACACCCTTTAATTTAAATTTTTAAAATTTAAGTGTTAATTGTTGTAGTCTGTATAAAAATACACTAACTTTACAAATTTCAAGTGTATATACATACAATTGTCTGTATATTACATGGGATTTTAACATTTTTCGTTGCTCGTTTTGGAACACCCTTTAATTTTTATCTCTCATGTATTATTTGTTGCAGCGGCCGAAGGTCTACACTCTGTGTCCAAATTTCAGCTCCGTAGCTCTTACGGTTCTGGGCAAAATAGCCTGTGACGGACAGACGGACAGCGTAGCGAAAACTATAGGGTTCCTTTTGACCTTTGGTGTACGGAACCCTAAAAAGATAAGTCGCAAGTCATAGTAATATAGCTTCCTGAAAAACCAAACAAATTAATTAAGATCTTGTCCAGGGGTACTTTCAAATATGCAGATAACGAAGATACCACTAACTCAAAATCAGCTTATTTTGACTTAAGCACTTTTTTCTTGTTGCCAGAGAATTTCGTCAATTTTATTCAGTTCGCTGCTGCAGAAAATGTATAGAAACGTGTTCGGAAAATATTTGAATAAATGAAATATTATGGTTCAGATATTGCAGACCTAGCAAGTCTAGGATATGAGCTACATTTTGAAATACCACAACATGAAGTCATATGAAATTGAAATTTCCTACACTAATTCATATATGCGACATAAAATATCATTGCAGACTGCGAAGTGCAAATGTTTAAGTTTGTAGGCGCAAGCTCCGCCACGTAAACTGCCGCCAGACAATTAACTTTTGTACTCCTGAGAACTGCTAAAATTTTTTAAAGGTTAAAATTTAAATTGCAATTGCATCAATTTAGCAAAACTTTAAAAAAATTAGTAAAAAGTTGAACGTGATAAAACGTAGACATTTTAGCGGCGGAGGTGATGTTTAAATATAGGCTGTGACTTAGCTTTTGTCGGCGTCAAAACTCTAGTGTTACAATAGATGTGTTTTTAAAACAACACTAACGCTTAGTATGGCATCTCTGCATACAAAATGTCGAAATAAGCACAGAGAAGAAAAGTAGAGAGGTGTCTTAGGACACCCGGTTATAGCTATGCTGCTCTATTGGTATATAAAACAAAGTTAATTTGTTAAATAACAATGCAATAAAATTATATTATATGATGATGTCAAATTCGCCGCAAATATTTGAAAACGTTGCCATTTATTTCCCATTATTTTCTTTTCTAGCGCCGTACGATTAAATTAATCACCCGTGTTGCGTATGTTGAGTCGAATATTCGACTACGACAATTTTGTATTTGATTAATCAAACCTTTTAAATGTTTTCTTTATTCTATGACAAAATTCTCGTAGACGAATATTCGACTCGACATACGCAATACGGGTGAATGTCTTGTTTGTGGCCGGCGGTGGCTGTTAGCCGGCTTACAGTCCACCGGCTGTGTTCTCTGGTTTGTGCTTATGTGCAAAAATAATACAAAAACAAATTGAGCAATCCTTCTCATTGTTTTTGTTTTCATTTTGTTTCACTCACTTTAAAGAACGATAAAAAAACAAAATCAAACAAATTATTTCATTTATTTTCATACTCTGGTTTTAAGTACACAGAAATCAAAGCAAAAATAAACATATATTATTTTTGTTGCAAAAATCACGTCCTAGTTCCTGTGTCGTGAAATAAGTAGCATAGCTTTAATAATAAAAGAAAGACTAAATGGATTTGAGCTTATGATTTTTCTTTTTTTCTTTTTACTTCAACCAACAGTGAATATCGTTAAAATATGTTAATGAATAGGTCAAAGTCGATAAATTTTCGTTATATTTATTAGCAGGGTAAGTTTTTTGTGTCACGAAGAATTTTTCAAAATGGCTGGCAAGAAACTGAGACATAAAAATTAGTTCTAAGATGCAAAGATGGTATTTTAGGGCAAGGTGGAAATTTTATGAAAATAATTAAAGAACTGGCGTATGCTACAAAAAGCTTGCCCTGTTTATTAGAAAACAACGACCAGTGCGTCAACTTAGGGTTTGTAAAAAAAACATCACTGGTACGGCAGTAAGAGCGGAGTCATAATATTCATGCTATCACAGAAATGTAACGAAAACTTATGTATTTAATTTCTTTGGAAGAAATTATTAAAATATATAAACAAAAATAGCTGACAACCTCAATGAAATTGAAAAGTGTTCCGTTTACTTGAATACATATTTGAATCGCATATGTTTTTATGTTTATTCGAATATTCAGATACAGAATGCGAGATTCAGACTAATAAGACTTTAAGATTATAGAAATTAAAATTTGGTTCTAGAGTATAATAAATTTGTTAGAATATAAAATTTATACAATTAACCGAATAAACCCAAAGCCGTTCGTCCTTTAAACAAAACAAACAAACAAAAACAATGAAAAGGATTGCTAAACTTATTTTTTTATTGTTTTTGTACTTGATCACAAGCCAGAGAACGAAGTCGAACGGCTGTAAGCGGGCTAACAGCCGCCGCCAGCGACAAACAATACATTAATCGTAGGAAGTTCGAAAAGAAAATAATGGAAAATAAATGGAAACGTTTTGATATATTTGCGGCGATTTTTGACATAATTTAACCGTAAGCGACAAATATTAAATTTTTTAGGAGAAGGTTTTTTTGAAATATTCAAATATGTTTTTGTACGTAAATTGTCACTTACAATACAATTTTACACTCCGTATCTTAAGAGTTATCAACAATTTGGCATACAATTTTGGCCCATAAAATTTTAATTTCAATAAAAAAGTCTATTTTCGATAACATGTTGTTTACAATAAAATCGACAAAAGGCTGGATATAATATAATTTTATTGAATTGTTATTTCACACATGAAATTTATTCTATATAACTATAGAGCAGCATAGCTCTAACAGGCTGTCCTAAGACACCTCTCTTCTTTCTTATAGTAATAGTGTGCTGCGACATAGCCAACTTTGCTATAAGAAAAGTATGCTGTGGGACTGTAAAATTAAAAAAAAAGGATGAAGTGATATAATGGACTTTTATGTTGTATGTAAGGTTGCTTTGATACCGTCAAATTTTGTGTAAGGAAAGTATGCTGCGAGATAATGGCCTTTTTTACGGAAAACTATTTTTCAATAAGGGAAGTGTGCTGAAAGTTAAAGAAATGGTTCTTAGAATAACATATAAATGTAAGTATTTTTTGAATAATGTAATAAAAGCTAAGATTTCTTTGAGAAATCGATTAAGCTTGAATAATCGAATAAGGACTTAACTCAGTTTTCATTTAAATATTTTTGAACTGAAAAAGTTGCCAATAGTAATAAATATGTAAATATAATACATGGTTAGGAAGCTAATTTTATAACTAACTTATCTGAAAACATATCGCTTACTAAAACAACCAGTTTGCCAGAAAACTTGTTTGAAGTTTTCAATTTACACACAACCCATGGTGTAATTATACAGGTGACTGCGTAAGGATTTGTTATATAAAAATACGGCAACCATAGATGTGTAAAGAACGAAGAATGTCAAAAGCACAAAAATAATTGTACCTAAACCAAAACAAAACGAAGTTTTTGACATTCGTTGGCTACAAAGCACATAGAGCAAAAAATTATCAGCTGAAGTAACGCTGCCACCTGTTTAAATATACCTTGACACAACCTAATGGAAAAAGAAAATTTTATTTTTCTCTGATTTTGAGTTTAAATTAATTTATTATTTTTCATTATGTTACAACTTTTTAATTAAAAATAAAACTAAAATATTAAAAATAATTGAATGAATTTCCAAGAACATATTTATTTTCTGCTTTAACGAAATGAAGTTGTTTGTTTATGTTTGTGTTTGAACTGTATACGACCTTCTGTTAATGATTTCAAAGTTTGCATATTTTGAAATTCACTTAAAATGTAAAAGTTAAGTAAAATAAATTTATGTTTTTTTGCAAAGATTCTAAAAAATTTTCTATTAAAATGTAATTACAGTTTAATAACAAACAACATTGATGACAACATGTAACCCGGGGTGATTTCCAATTTACAAAATCAATTTACACTTTAAATGTCTTTGATGGCTTTGAAACTTTTAGTGTCGTTGCTTGGGGTTGGTTGGTAAATAAACAAAAATATGGGCTAAATTTATTAAATATAAATTATAATAAATATAATATATAATATTATATTTATTATAATTATTATAATATAATAAATTTATTATACTTGCTTTAATTGGAAACTACAAAGTTTTAAATAAAAACTAATTAAATAGTGCTCAAAATGAAAGCAACCAGCTACTCAAGTGAAGCCAAATATCCCTGATTGGATACTAAGCACTGAGAGAAAAAATATATAATAATTGGCAGGTGAGCAAGCGTTTCATGTTGCATGGCTGTTTGAACAACATGCACGAAAATTTAAGCCCAAGATAGGAAACAATTTTTTTTCCAGCCAAATTTATGTTCAAAAAAGAGATTAAAATACGTGAATAGTTAATAAATTTCGAAAGAGATTAAAATAAAATCAAAATCTAAGAGCAATATTAGTGCTAAGGCGTTTTAATTTTTAAGGTCTGATACTGATGAGATTATCGATTACTAAAAATTTAAATTGAATTGAAATATAAGAAAAAAAATAAAGCTTGTGAGCTTTCCATAGAAGCAAGTAATATGTTTATTAAGTTTAAAAGAAATCGAATGCGAACAAACAAACAAATACCTATTTGTATATATCTCTCGCATTTGCTAAGACAACGTCATAGCCCAAAAAACTAGTTTGCTCCAAAACGAGCTTAAAATTTTCAGTTTACATACCAGAGAATTACAAGGTTAGGTTAGGTTAGCAGGCTGCTGGTAAGAAAGTGTGAAATTTAGAGTCCAGCTCACTTGGGTCCAATACAATGATCCCTTTGTGGTACCTGTTAATTGAAGAGAAGATAGTGAGAGAGGGTGATAGGGAAATGATAGTGTTAGAGAAGACAGGTGGTGAAGGAAGAGATAGAGGAAAGCTTCATTCTTTTACAACTCTGCTCTTTGCACATTTTTTGACAATTCAGTGTTGCAGCGTTATCTGTTGTCAAATGAGACGTATTAAATTTTAAAGCTGTGATTAGCAGCCATTTTATTGGTTATTTTACTTCACCGATGATTCTGCTACACATCGAAAGAGGGCGCTCTGATGTTGCATTAGGATTAGTATCTGATGAAGTCGGTATAGTTTTTAGTGACCAGTGCCTTAAGCCTGCATCACTAGAACTTTTTCCACAACAATTTATACAAAGGACGCTAATGCACAGCAGAAAAATGCGTGGTGTTATTATTTTTAATGACTGTCGGAGACTGGGTTCGAACTTTGAACTTTGAACCCAGGACTTTCGGGTTTTGTAGTCAACGTGCTAACTACTTCAGCCAACGCCACTAAATAACTACTCAAAAAATATATACTATGTACATAAGTAAATAGTATTCATTTTAATAACTGCGTATAATCATAATTAGATGGCAAACAATTCGTACGTTGACATATTTCCCTTCAATTCAAGGAGCATCTCTACTTCGTTTATGCGGAAAACTAAAATACAGTGCAACTAAAAATAAAAAGGCACATAAGTATCATCTATATATACATATGTATATCTGACTTTCTCTTATACTTACACTCTGAGTATATTTTTACTCAGGCTATGGATATTCAAGCGGAAAAAAATACGTCTAGTACTCGGGATATTTATTTATCATTCGCCGCAGTAAACGTACATTTTTGTATATAAAATGGAATGGAAAGTGTTGCGGTATGTGTGTGTGCCTATTTGAAAATACACATGTGTAGGCGATTAATAGTCAGGGTATTTTTATACTCATGCATATGATTGTAGCTCGCATAGTCTATATGTGCTGCGCAATTTAAAAATGAGTATAAGCATAATTGTTGGATGTTAATAGTTATACGCATTCGGTTTGAAATTAATGTGTGTGTTTGCATTTTGCGGGTTTTATATTTTTAGTTATACCCATTCATAGTTGTTTGACGGTCAATACATAAGGAGTACTTAAAACGATACTTTTGTTATTCTGTGTTACTCACAACTTAATGTGAATAGTAATATTTATTTTTCTTACAAGAGTTGAGTACGCAAGATATTTGTATGAAATTGTTGCACAATATGAATAACAATATGAATAAATTATTATTATTATCACACATTAGTATGATTAGCCCACTGTTTCCACATCGCAAACAGTTGACTTGATTAGAAAGTTCATATTTTTGAGTGGTTTCTAACAAATTTTCTAGACGAATCACCTGCCTGACTTATGAAAACATGGCGTAATTCTCCATCATTAACTAATTTTTTTGAGTTATGATGCTGTTTTAGTAAATGACTGATACTCGTATGTAGCATTAGATTTTTAGAAGGAATCCACATTATAAAATGTTCATAAAATTTAATGCACGAAACTAAAAAATGGTTAAGCCCTTCTTTTGCCCGGATTCGACAGTTAAAGAAAGTTTCATTAAAATGATTTTATGAAAACTTTCTTAAAGTTCACTCTAATTATTTGACTCACTATGATTATTTATCGTATGATAAATGTGCCCTCAGCACATGAGATGAATGGAACAGTTAATGACAATAATAGTAAAACTAATTGAAAATTTTTTTATTTCCAATGTGAACATACATATAAGCTAATTTGTACATACTTACGTATGTTTATGCTTAACAAATTTGATAGAAATACTTTTAGCCTTTTTTTCATCATTGAGTTAAAAAATCCAAACATATAAATTTTCACATTTATCATGCGTGTGTAATTTAACAAAAGACTATAGCAAAAGTGCCTTTTCTTAACTCAACTGTCAATCAAGATTTCAAAGTTCTATGCCTCCGTATCCCCACATCAGTAAGAACGATTATTTGGTCACGGTTGTTTGATAGTTAAAAGCTTTTCATTTCTTACCTGTTTTAACAAGGCTCAAGGAAAGATTTTATTTCCTATTTTGGTCAATTAAATTCAAGGACTTTCAATTGGGCATGAGCATTTTCATTTTATAGTTCTTGTGGTTGATTTTTTATTACATTTTAATATGTGTCTGAGTATTTTTCCTTTTTTGTTTTTGGTTATATTACAAAACCGAGAATAATGTTGCATAAAGTAAGTTAAATTGTTTATTTTTCGTTTATTTTTTCTTCTTCATTTTTCTTATTTTAGTTTATTGTTTTTGAAAATCCGACATAAAATAAATTGTTTGTGGTCAGATTGTTAAAAGTTTTAAGTTTGAAGCAGATATGAAGTTTGAAATGGGCAGATAGGAAGGAGGGAAGGAAGGAAGGACGAATGGAAGCGCAAAATATAACAAAATATACGTACATATGTGTGTATGGATTTTCTTTAAAATAAGTATATACATAATTTATTTCAAAAAACTTTAGAGAGGTTCAAACTTAATATCGTAAAAAATATTTTATTTCGACATTTTTAAAAGCCGCAAGAAAATATTATTATATATTGACATTATATTATATTGATATGACGCTTATGACGAGGTTATAGGCAATTTATTCTGCTAATGTTTATCTAAAAATTAAAAATTTCTAAATCAATTCGTTATTTAAAATATCCTAATATGTAATAATTCCAAATATTTATTTCCGTATTCTGGCAAATAGATAAAACTATACATAATGGGCCTTATCACGAGTGTCGTATTTCGACGATTTTGTACTTGATGAAAGAAAAAATGTTTCAATGTTCTTTAGTCTAATACCAAGTCGTCGTAGTCGAAGTCGTGATACGACACTCGTGATAAGGCCCAATATGTACACAAACCCTAGTGTTTAACAGAGCTCTGTTAACAGAAAACATATTCTCTTAACAACAAATCAGACCTCTGTTAAATGATTTTTTTTTTCATAAAATGGACGTCATATCTCATTAGATTTAACATTTAATGCTTCCATAATAAGTATTTTTATACCCTTTACCAAAAATGGAAAAGGGTATATATAGGTTTGTCATTCCGTGTGTAATTTCCATAATTTTAATTTGCGACCAAAAAAATATATATATTCTGGGTCCTTATGAATAGCGAAGACGAATAAGCGATGTCCGTCTGTCCGTCCGTCCGTCCGTCCGTCCGTCCGTCCGTCAGAAGAGCTAGAGACTTCGTTCTTGGACTGGTGTATCAGAAATGGTCCAACTTAGATTGGTATTGAAATTTAGCAAAATCGAGCAGACGATTGCAGAGCTGGAAAGCTTAAACTTCATTTTGCCATATAAAAGTAACTACCGAAAACAAATTTTTATTTTTTTTAATAAATAAATTTATTTTACACTTCAGTACGACTAAAATTGGAATTTTAAATTAAAAAAATATAAAAAAAATAAAAAGACGTTTCCAGGGTTGGAAAACTTTAACTTTTTGTGTTATGTAAAATTAACTATGTCTAAAACTATGCAGGGTATTTTCTCGAGAACCGTAAGAGTTCGAGACCTGAAATTTGGACACAGTGTGTAGATCTTTGGCCGCTACAACAACAAATACATGAGAATTGGAAATTAAAGGGTGTTCCAAAACGAACAACGAAAAATTTTAAAATCTCATGTAATATACATACAATTGTATGTATGTATGTATATACACTTGAAATTTGTAAGGCTAGTGTATTTTTATACAGACTACAAAAATTAACACTAACATTTCAAAAAATTTAAATTAAAGGGTGTTCCATCAGCTAATGCAATTTTGACTATGCAATTCTGACAACTTGCTGTATCTTGGAAACCGTAAGAGCAAAACTCTTGAAATTTTCAGAATCGGTAAAACTAAAAAATCAAAAATTATAAAATCGCCAAACCGAAGAAAATCGCCAAAAGCAAAAAAAAAACGCCAAAACGAGAAAAAGCACCAAATCACAAAAAAAAATGTCTAAGACTAAAATAAATCGCGAATAACCGGAAAAATTGCTAAAATGAAAAAAAAAAATTGCCAAAATGAAAAAAATCTTCAAAATAAAAAAAGCCCTAAAACAGAAAAAAATCGCCAAAAAAAAAAGCCCCAAAAACAGAAAAAAATCGCCAAAATGAAAAAAAAAACGCAAAAATGAAGAAAAATTGCCAAAATGAAAAAAACCCCAAAAAAAAAACAGAAAAAAATCGCCAAAACAAAAAAAAAAGCCTCAAAACAGGAAAAAATCGCCAAAATGAAAAAAATCGCCAAAACGAAATAAAACCCAAATAAACAGAAAAAATCTCCAAAATGAAAAAAAAGCCCCAAAACAGAAAAAAAATCGCCAAAATAAAAAAAAACACCAAAATGAAAAAAATCGCCAAAACGAAAAAAAACCCCAAAAAACAGAAAAAAATCACCAAAATGAAAAAAAGCCCCAAAACAGAAAAAAACGCCAAAATGAAAAAAAAATCGCCAAAATGAATATAAATCGCCAAACGAAAAAAAACCCCAAAAAAACAAAAAAAATCGCCAAAACGAAAAAAACCCAAAAAAGAAAAAATCATCAAAATTAAAATAAATTCAGTAAAGTGCGACTTTGACTCGCGCACGAAGGGTTCCGTACGTTGGGCTTTGAGCATTTTTTTTAATACAGTGTTTTTTTACGTTTTTTCAGCTGAAATAATTTTTTTTTACTATTTTTCGCTTTTTTCTCGTTTTGGCGATTTTTTAAATTTTGGCGATTTGTTTCATTTTGGCGATTTTTTTTTCATTTTGGCGATTTTTTTTTTGGCGATTTTTCCGGTTTTCCGCGATTTATTTTCGATTTAGAAATTTTTTTTAATTTGGTACTTTTTTTCGTTTTGGCGATTTTTTTAGATTTTGGCGATTTTTTTTCGGTTTGGCGATTTTATAATTTTGAGATTTTTTTGTTTTACCGGTTTTGAAAATTTCAAGAAGTTTGCTCTTACGGTTTCCAAGATACAGCAAGTTATCAAAATTACATAGTCAAAATTACATTAACTGATGGTACACCCTCTAATTAAAATTTTTTAAATTTTAGTGTTAATTGTTGTAGTCTGTATAAAAATACACTAACTTTACAAATTTCAAGTGCATATACATACAATTGTATGTATATTATATAGGATTTTAAAATTTTTCGTTGCTCGTTTTGGCACACCCTTTAATTTCCAACTCTCATGTATTTGTTGTTGTAGCGGCCAAGGGTCCCATGTAATATACATACATACATACAATTGTATGTATATTACAAAGGATTTTAAAATTTTTCGTTGCTCGTTTTGGCACACCCTTTAATTTCCAACTCTCGTGTATTTGTTGTTGTAGCGGCCAAGGATCCCATGTAATATACATACGATTGTATGTATAGTACATAGGATTTTAACATTTTTCGTTGCTCGTTTTGGCACACCCTTTAATTTCCAACTCTCATGTATTTGTTGTTGTAGCGGCCAAGGGTCCCATGTAATATACATACATACATACAATTGTATGTATATAACATGGGATTTTAAAATTTTTCGTTGCTCGTTTTGGCACACCCTTTAATTTCCAACTCTCATGTATTTGTTGTTGCAGCGGCCAAGGGTCCCATGTAATATACATACATACATACAATTGTATGTATATTACATGGGATTTAAAAATTTTTCGTTGCTCGTTTTGGCACACCCTTTAATTTCCAACTCTCATGTATTTGTTGTTGTAGCGGCCAAGGGTCCCATGTAATATACATACATACATACAATTGTATGTATATTACATGGGATTTTAAAATTTTTCGTTGCTCGTTTTGGCACACCCTTTAATTTCCAACTCTCATGTATTTGTTGTTGTAGCGGCCAAGGGTCTACACACTGTGTCCAAGTTTCAGGTCCGTAGCTCTTACGGTTCTCGAGAAAATACCCTGTGACGGACAGACGGACGGACGGACAGACGGACAGACGGACAGCGTAGCGAAAACAATAGGGTTCCATTTTCACCTTTGGTGTACGGAACCCTAAAAAGCCCCAAAACAGAAAAAAATCGCCAAAATGAAAAAAAAACGCCAAAATGAAAAAAATCGCCAAAACGAAAAAAAACCCCAAAAAACAGAAAAAAATCGCCAAAACAAAAAAAAAGCCCAAAAACAGGAAAAATCGCCAAAATGAAAAAAACCCCCAAAATAGGAAAAAATCGCCAACATGGATAAAGAATCGCCAAAATGAAAAAAAACTTCAAAATGAAAATAAGCCCCAAAAACAGAAAAAATCGCCAAAATGAAAAAAACTGAGAAAAATAGAAAAAATTGCCAAAATGAGAAAAAAGCGACAAAACTGAAAAAATCGTTTAAACTGAAAAAAAAAACTTCAAAAAAGCAAAAAAGCCACATTAAACAAGTAAGAGTGCTATATTCGGCTGTGCCGAATCTTATATACCCTTTACCAACGTACGTACATATATATAGTATACAGACACGTACATACATATTTGTTTTGTGAAAAAATTTATCATTTTTTTAAAGTTTCCATCTTTGGAGCTATAATTTTCATTTTTCAAATTTCATACACCAAACTTTTCTTTCAGAAGCATAAAATATATTCAATTTATAAAGAAAAAGAAAAAAAAACAAAAAGTGTAAGTTTTCCAACCCTGGAGTCATAATTTTAGATTTTTCTGATTATTGTTACCAATCTAGTTCTTTAAAAAATGCATAAAATATGTTAAGTGAAAAAAGCAAGAACGAAATAAGCAAAAACTTAGTTTCATTTAATTCCTTTAATACTAAAAAAATCAGTTAAGTGCGACTTTGAATCGCGCACGAAAGGAAGGTTTTTTGCTTTTTTTAAAGTTTTTTTCAGTTAAAACGATTTTTTCAGTTATGTTGCTTTTTTCTCGTTTTGGCGATTTTGTCTGTTTTTGGAGATTTTTCTCATTTTGACGATTTTTTCTGTTTTTTTTTGGGTTTTTTTCGCGATTTTTTTTTGGCGATTTTTTTGTTTTTTTTTTCGTTTTGGTGATTTTTTTCATTTTGGCGATTTTTTCTCATTTTGACGATTTTTTCTGTTTTTTTTTGGGTTTTTTTCGCGATTTTTTTTTGGCGATTTTTTTGTTTTTTTTTCGTTTTGGTGATTTTTTTAATTTTGGCGATTTTTTTTTTCATTTTGGCGATTTTTTTTTCATTTTGGCGATTTTTTTCTGTTTTTTAGTTTTTTTTTTCGTTTTGGCGATTTTTTTTCTTTTTAGGCGATTTTTTTTCATTTTGGCGATTTTTTTCTTTTTTTCTGTTTTTTTTTTCGTTTTGGTGATTTTTTTAATTTTGGTGATTTTTTTTTTCATTTTGGCGATTTTTTTTCATTTTGGCGATTTTTTTCTGTTTTTTAGTTTTTTTTCGTTTTGGCGATTTTTTTTCTTTTTAGGCGATTTTTTTTCATTTTGGCGATTTTTTTCTGTTTTTTAGGTTTTTTTTTTCGTTTTAGCGATATTTTTCATTTTGGCGATTTTTTTTTCATTTTAGCAATTTTTTCGTTTTTTTGCGATTTATTTTAGTCTTAGAAATTTTCTTTTAATTTAGTGCTTTTTTCATTTTGGCGATTTATTTCTGTTTTTTGGGTTTTTTTCGTTTTGGTGATTTTTTTCATTTTGGCGATTTTTTTTCATTTTGGCGATTTTCTTTCATTTTGGCGATTTTTTATATCACTTTAGCAATTTTTCAATTTTTTTGCGATTTATTTTAGTCTTAGAAATTTTTTTTTAATTTGGTGCTTTTTTTCGTTTTAGCGATTTTTTTTCTGTTATTTAGGTTGTTTTCTTTTTTTGGCGATTTATTTCATTTTGGCGATTTTTTTCTGTTTTTTAGGGTTTTTTTCGTTTTGGCGATTTTTTTTCATTTTGACGACTTTTTTCTGTTTTTTAGGGTTTTTTTTCTGTTTTTTAGGGTTTTTTTCTTTTTGGCGATTTTTTTTCATTTTGACGATTTTTTTCTGTTTTCTTAGGTTTTTTTTCGTTTTGGTGATTTTTTTCATTTTGGCGATTTTTTTTCATTTTGGCGTTTTTTTTCTGTTTTTTTTCGTTTTGGCGATTTTTTTTCATTTTAGCATTTTTCCGTTTTTTTGCGATTTATTTTAGTTTTATAATTTTTTTATACCCTTTACCAACAAAAATGGTAAAAGGGTATATATAGGTTTGTCATTCCGTTTGTAATTTCTATAATATCAATAAGCGACCCATATAATATATATATTCTGGATCCTTATGCATAGGGAAGACGAATAAGCGATGTCCGTCTGTCCGTCTGTCCGTCTGTCCGTCTGTCCGTCTGTCCGTCTGTCCGTCTGTCCGTCTGTCCGTCTGTCCGTCTGTCTGTACGTGAAATCGAATTTCCGAAGCTCCCAGAAGAGCTAGAGACTTCGTTCTTGGACTGGTGTGTCAAAAATTTTCCAAAATAGATTGGTATTGAAATTCAGCAAAATCGGGCAGACGATTGCAGAGCTGGAAAACTTAAACTTCATTTTGCCATATAAAAGTAACTCCCGAAAACAAATTTTTATTTTTTTTTAATAAATGTACATATTTTACAGTTCAGTACGACTAAAATTGGAATTTTAAAATAAAGAAATACAAAAAAATTAAAAAGACGTTTCCAGGGTTGGAAAACTTTAACTTTTTGTGTTATGTAAAATTAACTATGTCTAAAACTATATTAGTATTTTATCGAGAACCGTAAGAGCTACAGACCTGAAATTTGGACACAGTACGTAGACCTTTGGCCGCTACAACAACAAATACATGATAATTGGAAATTAAAGGGTGTTCCAAAACGAGCAACGAAAAATTTTAAAATCCCATGTAGTATATATACAATTGTATGTATATACACTTGAAATTTGTAAGGTTAGTGTATTTTTATACAGACTACAAAAATTAACACAAAAATTTAAAAAAATTTAAATTAAAGGGTGTTCCATCAGTTAATGCAATTTTGACTATGTAATTTTGACAATTTGCTGTATCTTGGAAACCGTAAGAGCAAAACTCTTGAAATTTTCAAAAACGGTAAAACTGAAAAAATAAAAAATTATAAAATCGCCAAACCGAAAAAAATCGCCAAAAACAAGAAAAAATCGCCAAAACGAAAAAAAGCACCAAATTAAAAAAAAAATTATAAAACTAAAATAAATCGCAAAAAAACGGAAAAATGCTAAAATGAAAAAAAAATCGCCAAAACGAAAAAAAAAAAATCGCCAAAATGAAAAAAAAATCGCCAAAATGAAAAAAATCACCAAAACGAAAAAAAACCCTAAAAAACAGAAAAAAATCGTCAAAATGAAAAAAAATCGCCAAAACGAAAAATACCCTAAAAAACAGAAAAAAATCGCCAAAATGAAAAAAATCGCCAAAAAAAGAAAAAAACCTAAATAACAGACAAAAAATCGCCAAAACGAAAAAAAGCACCAAATTAAAAAAAAATTTCTAAGACTAAAATAAATCGCAAAAAAATTGAAAAATTGCTAAAATGAAATCAAAAATCGCCAAAATGAAAGAAAATCGCCAAAATGAAAAAAAAATCGCCAAAATGAAAAAAAATCACCAAAACGAAAAAAAACCTAAAAACAGAAAAAAATCGCCAAAATGATAAAAAAAACGCCAAAATGAAAAAAATCACCAAAACGAAAAAACCCAAAAAAACAGAAAAAAATCGCCAAAATGAAAAAAGCACTAAATTAAAAGAAAATTTCTAAGACTAAAATAAATCGCAAAAAAACGAAAAAATTGCTAAAATGAAAAAAAATCGTTAAAATGAAAAATATCGCTAAAACGAAAAAAAAACCTAAAAAACAGAAAAAAATCGCCAAAATGAAAAAAAATCGCCAAAATCAGAAAAAAAATCGCTAAAACGAAAAAAAAACTAAAAAACAGAAAAAAATCGCCAAAATGAAAAAAAATCGCCAAAATGAAAAAAAAAATCGCCAAAATTAAAAAAATCACCAAAACGAAAAAAAAAACAGAAAAAAAGAAAAAAATTGCCTAAATGAAAAAAATCGCCAAAATGAAAAAAATCACCAAAACGAAAAAAAAAACAAAAAAAATCGCCAAAAAAAATCGCGAAAAAACCCAAAAAAAAACAGAAAAAATCGTCAAAATGAGAAAAATCTCCAAAATGAAGAAAAGCCCAACAACAGAAAAAAATCGCCAAAATGAAAAAAACCTCCAAAAACAGACAAAATCGCCAAAACGAGAAAAAAGCGACAAAACTGAAAAAATCGTTTTAACTGAAAAAAACTTCAAAAAAAGCAAAAAAACCTTCCTTTCGTGCGCGATTCAAAGTCGCACTTAACTGATTTTTTTAGTATTAAAGGAATTAAATGAAACTAAGTTTTTGCTTATTTCGTTCTTGCTTTTTTCACTTAACATATTTTATGTATTTTTTAAAGAACTAGATTGGTAACAATAATCAGAAAAATCCAAAATTATGACTCCAGGGTTGGAAAACTTACACTTTTTGTTTTTTTTTTTTTCTTTATAAATTGAATATATTTTATGCTTCTGAAAGAAAAGTTTGGTGTATGAAATTTGAAAAATGAAAATTATAGCTCAAAAGATGGAAACTTTAAAAAAATGATAAATTTTTTCACAAAACAAATATGTATGTACGTGTCTGTATACTATATATATGTACGTACGTTGGTAAAGGGTATATAAGATTCGGCACAGCCGAATATAGCACTCTTACTTGTTATACCCTTTACCAACAAAAATGGTAAAAGGGTATATATAGGTTTGTCATTCCGTTTGTAATTTCTATAATATCAATAAGCGACCCATATAATATATATATTCTGGATCCTTATGCATAGGGAAGACGAATAAGCGATGTCCGTCTGTCCGTCTGTCCGTCTGTCCGTCTGTCCGTCTGTCCGTCTGTCCGTCTGTCCGTCTGTCCGTCTGTCCGTCTGTCCGTCTGTCCGTCTGTCTGTACGTGAAATCGGTTTTCCGAAGCTCCCAGAAGAGCTAGAGACTTCGTTCTTGGACTGGTGTGTCAGAAATTTTCCAAAATAGATTGGTATTGAAATTCAGCAAAATCGGGCAGACGATTGCAGAGCTGGAAAACTTAAACTTCATTTTGCCATATAAAAGTAACTCCCGAAAACAAATTTTTATTTTTTTTTAATAAATGTACATATTTTACACTTCAGTACGACTAAAATTGGAATTTTAAAATAAAGAAATACAAAAAAATTAAAAAGACGTTTCCAGGGTTGGAAAACTTTAACTTTTTGTGTTATGTAAAATTAACTATGTCTAAAACTATATTAGTATTTTCTCGAGAACCGTAAGAGCTACAGACCTGAAATTTGGACACAGTATGTAGACCTTTGGCCGCTACAACAACAAATACATGATAATTGGAAATTAAAGGGTGTTCCAAAACGAGCAACGAAAAATTTTAAAATCCCATGTAGTATATATACAATTGTATGTATATACACTTGAAATTTGTAAGGTTAGTGTATTTTTATACAGACTACAAAAATTAAAACAAAAATTTAAAAAAATTTAAATTAAAGGGTGTTCCATCAGTTAATGCAATTTTGACTATGTAATTTTGACAATTTGCTGTATCTTGGAAACCGTAAGAGCAAAACTCTTGAAATTTTCAAAAACGGTAAAACTGAAAAAATAAAAAATTATAAAATCGCCAAACCGAAAAAAATCGCCAAAAACAAGAAAAAATCGCCAAAACGAAAAAAAGCACCAAATTAAAAAAAAAATTATAAAACTAAAATAAATCGCAAAAAAACGGAAAAATGCTAAAATGAAAAAAAAATCGCCAAAACGAAAAAAAAACAGAAAACAATCGCCAAAATGAAAAAAAAATCGCCAAAATGAAAAAAATCACCAAAACGAAAAAAAACCCTAAAAAACAGAAAAAAATCGTCAAAATGAAAAAAAATCGCCAAAACGAAAAAAAAATCACCAAAACGAAAAAAAACCCTAAAAAACAGAAAAAAATCGTCAAAATGAAAAAAAATCGCCAAAACGAAAAAAACCCTAAAAAACAGAAAAAAATCGCCAAAATGAAAAAAATCGCCAAAAAAAGAAAAAAACCTAAATAACAGAAAAAAAATCGCCAAAACGAAAAAATGCACCAAATTAAAAAAAAAATTTCTAAGACTAAAATAAATCGCAAAAAAATTGAAAAATTGCTAAAATGAAATCAAAAATCGCCAAAATGAAAGAAAATCGCCAAAATGAAAAAAAAATCGCCAAAATGAAAAAAATCACCAAAACGAAAAAAAAACCTAAAAACAGAAAAAAATCGCCAAAATGATAAAAAAAATCGCCAAAATGAAAAAAATCACCAAAACGAAAAAAACCCAAAAAAACAGAAAAAAATCGCCAAAATGAAAAAAGCACTAAATTAAAAGAAAATTTCTAAGACTAAAATAAATCGCAAAAAAACGAAAAAATTGCTAAAATGAAAAAAAAATCGCCAAAATGAAAAATATCGCTAAAACGAAAAAAAAACCTAAAAAACAGAAAAAAATCGCCAAAATGAAAAAAAATCGCCAAAAAAAGAAAAAAAATCGCCAAAACGAAAAAAAACTAAAAAACAGAAAAAAATCGCCAAAATGAAAAAAAATCGCCAAAATGAAAAAAAAAATCGCCAAAATTAAAAAAATCACCAAAACGAAAAAAAAACAGAAAAAAAAGAAAAAATTTGCCAAAATGAAAAAAAAATCGCCAAAATGAAAAAATCACCAAAACGAAAAAAAACAAAAAAATCGCCAAAAAAAATCGCGAAAAAACCCAAAAAAAAACAGAAAAAATCGTCAAAATGAGAAAAATCTCCAAAATGAAGAAAAGCCCAACAACAGAAAAAATCGCCAAAATGAAAAAAACCTCCAAAAACAGACAAAATCGCCAAAACGAGAAAAAAGCGACAAAACTGAAAAAATCGTTTTAACTGAAAAAAACTTCAAAAAAAGCAAAAAACCTTCCTTTCGTGCGCGATTCAAAGTCGCACTTAACTGATTTTTTTAGTATTAAAGAAATTAAATGAAACTAAGTTTTTGCTTATTTCGTTCTTGCTTTTTTCACTTAACATATTTTATGTATTTTTTAAAGAACTAGATTGGTAACAATAATCAGAAAAATCCAAAATTATGACTCCAGGGTTGGAAAACTTACACTTTTTGTTTTTTTTTCTTTTTCTTTATAAATTGAATATATTTTATGCTTCTGAAAGAAAAGTTTGGTGTATGAAATTTGAAAAATGAAAATTATAGCTCCAAAGATGGAAACTTTAAAAAAATGATAAATTTTTTCACAAAACAAATATGTATGTACGTGTCTGTATACTATATATAAGTACGTACGTTGGTAAAGGGTATATAAGATTCGGCACAGCCGAATATAGCACTCTTACTTGTTTTTTTTTAATTTGGTGCTTTTTTTCGTTTTGGCGATTTTTTCTTGTTTTTGGCGATTTTTTTCGGTTTGGCGATTTTATAATTTTTTATTTTTTCAGTTTTACCGTTTTTGAAAATTTCAAGAGTTTTGCTCTTACGGTTTCCAAGATACAGCAAATTGTCAAAATTACATAGTCAAAATTGCATTAACTGATGGAACACCCTTTAATTTAAATTTTTTTAAATTTTTGTGTTAATTTTTGTAGTCTGTATAAAAATACACTAACCTTACAAATTTCAAGTGTATATACATACAATTGTATATATACAACATGGGATTTTAAAATTTTTCGTTGCTCGTTTTGGAACACCCTTTAATTTCCAATTATCATGTATTTGTTGTTGTAGCGGCCAAAGGTCTACATACTGTGTCCAAATTTCAGGTCTGTAGCTCTTACGGTTCTCGAGAAAATACTAATATAGTTTTAGACATAGTTAATTTTACATAACACAAAAAGTTAAAGTTTTCCAACCCTGGAAACGTCTTTTTAATTTTTTTGTATTTTTTTAATTTAAAATTCCAATTTTAGTCGTACTGAAGTGTAAAATATGTACATTTATTAAAAAAAAATAAAAATTTGTTTTCGGGAGTTACTTTTATATGGCAAAATGAAGTTTAAGTTTTCCAGCTCTGCAATCGTCTGCCCGATTTTGCTGAATTTCAATACCAATCTATTTTGGAAAATTTCTGACACACCAGTCCAAGAACGAAGTCTCTAGCTCTTCTGGGAGCTTCGGAAAACCGATTTCACGTACAGACAGACGGACAGACGGACAGACGGACAGACGGACAGACGGACAGACGGACAGACGGACAGACGGACATCGCTTATTCGTCTTTCCTATGCATAAGGATCCAGAATATATATATTATATGGGTCGCTTATTGATATTATAGAAATTACAAACGGAATGACAAACCTATATATACCCTTTTACCATTTTTGTTGGTAAAGGGTATAAAAAAGCTCAGAACCGAATGTACGGAACCCTTCGTGCGCAAGTTAAAGCCGCACTTTACTGAATTTTTTAATATTAAAGGAATTACATGAAACTAAGTTTTTTCTTTTTTAGTTTTTCCTTCGTTCACTTAACATATTTTATGTATTTTTTAAAGAACTGGATTGGTATAAGGAATTAGAAAAATCCTAAATTATGATTCCATGGTTGGAAAACTTACACTTTTTGTGTTATGCAAAATTAAATAGTTCTAAAAATGTTTTTCTTTTCCTTTATAAATTGAATATATTTTATGCTTCTGAAAGAAAAATTTGGCGTATATAATTTGAAAAATGAAAATTACAGCTCCAAAGATGGAAACTTTGATTTTTTTTTTAATATTAAAGTATAAAATTATTTTTTTTTTATTTCTTTGTTCACTTAACATACTTTATTAATTTTTTAAATTAGAAAAATCTAAAAGGTTGATTCCAGGGTTGCTAAATTTATTGTTTTTTACAAAAGTAACTAGGTCAATTTAGTTTTTTCTTTTTGTTTACAAGTTTTATATACTTTATGACTTAGAATGAAATAGTTTGGCATATAAAATAGAAAAATAAAAGACATAGCTCCAGAGCTGGAAAAATTAAACTTTTTCTGGTATATAAAACTAATTATTACTTTGGTAATTACATATATTCTATATTTTATAAAGAAACTCAGAAAAATGGTTCCAGGGTTGGAGCTTAAAAAAAGTTTCGGTAAAAAAATAACCAAAAATATTTTTTTTTCAGTTAAACAGATTTCATGTTTTAGGAAAATCATTACTCAAGATTTTTTATACATGTTTAATTTTTTTATGGATATCTAATCTAATTGAAGTATAAACGAAGGTTTGTGCTTATTGTGCTCTCAGCATAATAACTATTAATTTTTAGTAAATGGAGATAAAACTAAAATTTATCGCTAAAGACATAAAGGACATGTTCGTTTCATTTTCCTGATACCTATCCTTTCTGCTGAACAAATTTCGAACAAATCCTGTAGGAATAAACGTAAGAAATCGTATTTTCTGGTAATGTATATATCTCAAATTTTTGTCTTTGCAATTTTATTGTCTCTCTGCCTCTTTTATGACTATAATCTATATTTGCAAGGGGTTACTCTTCTTATTAGTATTACGAAATACTTATACGAATAAACACTTTAAAAGCAGAAGTGCTGAAATGTGTCAAACCGTGCTCACGGTCATTGTTTAATTTTGCTGCATTTGCTGTTATTAGTATTTCTCAAAATAACACAACTGCTGCAAACAAGATGCTGGTAAGCTGTGATCATAATCGCATTTTAATAGAACAGCGATTTAGAGCAACATTATTAAAAAATTAGGAGATCGCTCATCTCTATATCATACACACAAAAACTACTAATGTAAAATCAACATGGAAAAAGGTTATTTAATGTGTTGGTGTTCATTTTCTTTCTTTATAGCTACAATGCGCTATTGTGCTCAGTTGTTCTTGTGTTTTTTGTTGTTTTTGTTGATTATTTTAATGTTCACAGTCGTTAAGCAGCTCTGGGTCGGAGAACATCTCTCGCGTCATCGTAATTATTTCTTAAGTGCGGCCAGGCTTGTGTGTGTTGTTTGTGGAATTTCTTCAACAACTACGTTGCTACTTCCTATGTGAAGGCATAGGTCGTGTACAGTCAGTCACAAAGCATTTTAAACTACTGTTAATAACATTTTGGGCATATGGTCTTAGTTACTGCGCCCATATTTGTGCAAAACCATACTATGAAAATTTACTTTGTATAGTATGTTAAAGAAATAAATAAATAAATATTTTAATGTTGGCACCACCCAGGGGTCTACTCCGTAATTTAAAACGTAAGGAAATGCTTCCGAATTTGTATGTTAAAGTATGCAAATTCGAATTAGTTTATTTAATTTCAAATTACAGAGTAGAGCAGTGTACTACTTTAGTAGTCGGAGTGTTCCAGGTTCGATTCCGGTGGTAGACTCTAGGTGTTTCTGCATACATGCCAAAGTATCAACTTGTGTGTTTTAAATTCATAACTTTAATTTTAAATATATTTCATGTTAAATTATTAATTAAAACATGTTGAACATGTAATTCATTTATAATAATAAATAATTTATTTAGTGTGTATTTGAAGAATATTTAAGGATGTTGTGGCTGCAGCAGTAAGCACAATAACTGGTAGAGCTAACTTCATAGCACATTTCCCTGATGTGTGTACCGACAAAAATCCCGTGGTTAAATAAGTAGTAAATTATTACATTAAATTAAATATATTTCATGTTATTTTAATTTTAAATAATTTTGATTCAACATGATTTCACGTGATATTTAGGTATCAAAATCACTTTGTTTTAACTTGAAATAGCTATGATTCAACATAATATATCCTTTTGATTTAAGAGTATTGGTAATATTAAATCAACATAAAATTAATGCCCTAATTCTGTTCGACGATTGTATTGTCTTGTCTATGGACGAAAAAAACAAGCAGTTTTGATTCTTTAAAACGATTATTATTTATTGTCTATGCTAGTAGGTTCGTGTATTTGCTTTATGATTTTGTTCTAAACATTATATCCAACACATATTTTTTTATATATTTTTCAAACTATTGTATAATACTTTAATTGAATTTTTATGTTTTAAAAACATGGCAATAATATTTATATTTTTCATTGTCAAAGACAACAACCATTTTTGAAGAAAATAATTTAGAGACTTCAAAGAGAAGAACTCAGAAGCATTTTCAAACAAAAACGTCCTAAATCTTCTTACTGAATTGGGGCATAAGTTATTTCAAAAAGAAACATTTTCATTGAGGGTCGTCATTGCAAACCATGTTGAGTTAACAAGGAAGACATCTGAAGCAAAATTGTTACCGGAAAATATAAAATTATAAAGAGGTGCTCCCAGTTTAAGAATCGGCTTAAAATGATCTACAAAAATATTCGCCCCAAGATTCTTAAGCACCAGAAATTATTGAAAGTTTGAAAGGCATTCAATGGTTGTTTTTCTGCTCATTTATGCCATTAATTAAAAAAGAATGACCTTAATTTTTAATTTGTGCTCACTATCAGCTTGTGCTCACCAAACAGTTTTGCAGGTTTAGGCATAAACGAAGACTAAAGTCTTGTACAAAGTCTTGTTTAATGAAATATCCTTAAATACTCGTATATACAGAACGACGTAGATATAATAATTAAATGGTTCAATATAGTTCTCGTATGCACATACTCATCTTAATAATTACTTTTCTCTAGAAATACTACACAATATTTTATTATTGCAACATAGTCAACTTTATCAAATACCTTTTGCCTTACGAATCATTTAATTTACTTTCGAGGTTCAACTTTTGCCCACAATGTTTGCGTTTCGCAACCAGCCGCTGTTTTCATTTTCATTTTCATTTTTGCAGTGGTTTGCATTACACAAGGATTTGTGTTGCTCTGGTGGTAAATGGTTTTTCATTTTTAAACGTGATGTCGTTTTGTATGCGTGAGCGAGTGTTTAAATGGAGGTCAAACCACATTTGCAGACTCATTTACAATTTGAAAATGCTGATTCATTAATATACATTTCACTATTCATTTGTATTTTTAAATTCAACAAATATTTGCATTTTTCTATAGAATTGTTGTTTGTGTTTGTGTTTGTACTAAAGAACTGCAGGGGGGCATATTACTGCATTCAATATTGAACAAATTTTCATACAAATTTATTTGTGTTTGTATTAAAAATTTCGTTCAATATCGAATGCTTTAATTTGCCCCCTGGACTTACTTTATTTAAATTATGTCAACATGCAAAAACATGCAATGATGTATGAAACAAAAAATTACTAAGAAACTATAGCTTCTAGCAAAATAGAATTTTAATACTAAGAAAAAAAAAAACGAAAAATAATTAACTCTCCACATGCATACATACGATACATATGCTTGATTTTTTAGGAGCTGTTATACAATCAACATTAGAAAAAATTAATTCATTAGCAAAATAGAAAAAATAAAATTAACTTAACAGACTTTCCGTTCAAAAATAGCATCCCAGTAAAAAAAAGACATTGGCAGTATTCGGTGTATGATGCAAGTGGTCTTGCATAAATGTAAAAGCAAAATATCGTAGCTACTTTTTTAATCCAACAACAAAATACACACACAATCAAAGAAAAGTTACAATATTTTGCATTTGCACTAACTCAAGAGTATTTGCACCAAACAAAGAATACCGCCAATATAATTATTTTTCATATTACATTTTATTAAAAAATTCATCAGCTATTTAATGTCTCTCTACCCCAGTAGAAAGACATGGGCGTTGATGAAGTGCGTGGCTGCACAGAAAATCCTTGGCATTTCCACCCAACTAGTCTACTGTAGTCTAGTTTAATTTTTCTTCTCCTAATACAAATATTTCATTCAATGGAAATGAGAAAATACAGATCTTAAGCCCGATTAAGCAAGTATTTTTCATTAATATTTATTAAATTTTAAAAGTTTTACATTTTGAAGCCTTGTTTTTAATAATAAGTTCGATTAATCAAGTCAAAAATTAATGCAGTTCTATTCCTTAAATATTAAGTTTTTGCTATGTATCAATGGAGGATGGTCCTGCGGTGCGGCGTAATAAAATAGATAAGCAAACCAAACCAAGTATATTAATATGTTGCTTGAAACTTAAAATTTCTTTCTATTGGGTCTTGTGCTTGTTAAATAGTTTATAGAGCAACTGTCAGCTGTACAAACGTGCTTGTCCACATAACTTTGTTTAAGGCAATAAAATGGTCTAAATTTTGTTACCATTTTTTTGTTTTCCTCGAAATCGATAATAATATTTTGTTCTGTTATGCCTCTATTCAGTTTATTTTTAACCCATTTTCTTTCATTCAAACTATTATGCCCATCATAAACTTAATCATTATCGTAAAACTCGAAACCACACATATGCTCAATCTACAATGAAAGAAGGACAATCTAAGAAGTTTTAAAAAAAAATTTTTGAAAAAAATAATAAGTAACGAAAAATTATTAAGTTTCTTATCACAGTGAATACACCGAAGGAATTTTGCTTCATAAGTCCAATGAAACAATTTCATTAAAATTTTTTCACAAATCTAATGATAATTTCACAAATCCAATGAAAATTTCATGAATATTGTGAAATAATTTCATTAGAATTGCTTCGTTGGTATTCCGGTTCCGTAAGAATATTTTATTGGATTTATGACAACAATATTTTCTAATTATTATATTTAAGTTATTTCATTATTTTCATGAAATTATTTTTTTGTTTCGATGAAGTTATAGCACTGCATTAATTACACTGTTAAATAAATTTGACGAAGTTTTCAATAAAATAATTTTGAGGAAACTGGTTTCATTAATCCAACGAAGAGTAACGTTAGTTGAATTTTAATGAATTTTTCATTAGATTAATGTCGAAATACATAGAATTTACGCCGAAAGTTTTTTCAGTGTAGGTAGTCGGAAACATTTACTACCACCTCCACAGAAATTCATTATATGTAATAGGTTTTCAACAATACATTTTCTTTAATCCAAAATTGAAAAGCACTTCATTATAATTAATAAGTCATGCATTGTACTCAGTGTCAAAAGCAGCATGAGTTAAGCGCTTCAAGGCTTGAGTTATTAACTTTAACGCATATTTGTCCTTTAAAAAGATTTAGGACTTAAAAAGTTTAAGGTTTTGAATCCATTTTTAATTTTCTTATACAAATAAAATAAATAAAAATTTAATAACAGTAACATATTCGGAGTATGCATGTATTTACAACACTATGTGGTCCATAATAGATCACCACTTTCATCCACCCACATCGACTCCTTCTAAAAAAAAAATTTGGTCACATCTTTGAAAATGTGAAAATAGTTGGGCAAATTTAAAGTTTTTTCGTGAAATTTCGAACTTCCAGAAATTCTGAGTGTGCGCTTTTTTTAGAGTTGAATGTGATCCACAATAAGTGACAATTTTTGTCCTGAAAATTCGATCTTCCAGAAATCTTGAGTAGGCACGTTTTTAGAATACAATGAGGTTCATAACAGGTCACTACTTTTATCCACCCGCATCACCTCGTTCTCAGGAAATTTGGTCACATCTTGGAAAATGTTAATATAATTTCCCTACTATATTAAAGTTTTTCACAAAACTTTAAAAAAATTAAACTTCTGGAAATTCTGAGTATGCACGTTTTAAGAGTACAATGTGGTCCATAATAAGTCACTTTTATCCACCCACATCGACTCCTTCCCAAACAAAATTTGGTCACATCCTTGAAGATGTTAATATAGTTAGGAAAATTTAAAGTTTTTTTCCTGAAAACGAATTTCCAAAAATTTTGAGTAGGCACATTTTTAGAGTACTATTGGTGCATAATAGGTGACCACCTTTGTCCGCCCCACCGAATCCTTCTCAAAAAAAATTTGGTCACATTTTCGAAAATGTTAAAATATTTGGGCAAATTTAAAGTTTTTCGAAAATCTCCTGAAAACTCAAACTTCCAGAAATTCTCAGTACGCACGTTTGTATAATTCTATGTGGTCCATAATAGGTCATCACTTTTGTCCCCCCGCATCACATCCTTCACAAAATAAAAGTGCGCAACTCTCAGAAAATACTAAGATGAAAACTTGACGATTTTGGTTCAAATTAAAATTTTTCAGAAATAGATTGGTAAGAAATAATAAAGGAACATATTTTCTATAAACTTGCGTTATTTTTGCTTTACAGAGTTCTGTTAACACGCTAACATAGCTCTGTTAAAGCACATGGTTTGTGTCAATGGTTATAAATTATGCCCTAATTCTGTTCGGCGATTGTATCATCTTGTCTATGGACGAAAAAAAGAAGCATTTTTGATTCTTTAAAACAGTTATTATTTATTAACTATGCTAGACGGTTCGTGTATTTGCTTTATGATTTTGTACCAAACATTATATGCAACAGATATTTTTTCATATATTTTTCAAACTATTGTATCATAATTTAGTTGAATTTTTATGTTTTAAAAACATGGCAATAATATTTATATTTTTCATTATCAAAGACAACAACCATTTTTGAAGAAACTAATGCCCTAATTCTGTTCGACGATTGTATCGTCTTGTCTATGGACGAAAAAAAGAAGCAGTTTTGATTCTTTAAAACGATTATTATTTATTGTCTATGCTAGAAGGTTCGTGTATTTGCTTTACGATTTTGTTCTAAACATTATATCCAACACATATTTTTTCATATATTTTTCAAACTATTGTATAATAATTTAATTGAATTCTTATGTTTTAAAAACAGGGCAATAATATTTATATTTTTCATTGTCAAAGACAACAACCATTTTTGAAGAAAATAATTTAGAGACTTCAAAGACAAGAACTCAGGAGCATTTTCAAACAAAAACGTCCTAAATCTTCTTACTGAATTAGGGCATTAGTGTTTTGTAAAAACTGATATTTGAGGACTTTCTTAAGTGCGATACTCATTGTAATATATACAAAATTTTTTGTAATAGTTAAATTTTTGATTTTTTAACTTTTACAAATAGTTAATTTTATCGGTTTTAAGACACATGGGCGCATATTCATGGTCAAACAAAATACTGGTTTTAAACTCTTAAAGTATACTTTGTTTCGACTATGAATATGCGCCATATTGGTTTATTGTTTATGTTTAAATTAGAGTATAAGTTATTTGGTAACAAGTACGGGGAAATCCTAGACCCAATACAGAACCAATAGAGTATTTACAGTAATAAATTTGTTAGCCTGTTGCAAAACCATTACCAAATTTTTCAAAACTTTTTGGTTAAATGCATTTTCAGACTGCGTCCATATAAAAATCATATCGATCGAAAAAGGAATAATAGTATAAGCGTAGGCCATACACACATACATACATACATACATAGATATGAATGCAGACATTTGAATTGCTGACCTGCTGTTTCATTGCAAGTTTTATAAATTTTGAATGCAATAACATTGTTAAACTATTGACGTTATGACATCTTGGAAAATGTGTTTTCTACACACATGCAAACACATAAAAAGTTGAAACAAAGATAAGAGCTGAAAAGCATAAACTATTTTTTATGGTTTATCCAAGTCCTAATTTCCATTTTTTTATGTAAATAATATGAAAAACAGAAAAGTACCAGTGCCAGCACCATCTACATCTGTAGGCAATAGAAGGGATACAAATGAAAGAGACATTTAAGCTTCTAATAAATAGAAAATTCTCTGAATGAATAGACTTGACCTACATACAAAGGAAAAGCGAAAGGAAAAACAATATTTTTTTTTTAAATGCAATACATATCATCACATGTAAAAGTTCATTTTCATTCGAAGCATAAAGTATGGATATATAGATTTCTCTATGCTTTTTGTCATATAAGGCTAGACTGATTAGAAATTTAAAAGTTTTTATGAATCTAAACATGTAAAAATTTTAAATTAAAAAAAATCATAATATGAAAATAAAGAAAACGAAAGGATTTCCTTCATTTTGTTTTTATTATTTGCAGAAAGTAAAACAAAAACCTGAATACTCGTACTTGGGCCATTAAGTTTTTTATTTATTTTAAATGTATGGAGCTAAAAAACGTTTGCTGATTAAATTGTTCAATATATGCAAGGAATTAATAAGCAGCCGGTAAGATTATTAATATCGTTATTAGTTTTGGACCAATTTCAGATACAAAATGGAAAACACCATATCACTACAACTGTCTTCAATAAATTATTCTACGTGCAAGTCGTATTCCTGCACATGGGTTTCGGAGCTACCTTCAAAATTTTCCAAGCTCGCATGGCTATTGTCGGTGATACAACGTGTAAAACTTGACAGGAAGATGAGCAAACTCTCCAACGCAGTGTCACTGACCAGCATTCAATCAAATTAGAAGACAAATCTTCCAACAAGAAAATATAAAAGTTATTGAATATCTTAAGGATTCAGACTGGAAAAGCCTAATAAAGTATATTGAGGAAATAACTAACTATTTCTAACTTGACTAAGTTTAATAGGTTTTTGGGTTTCATTCTGCATAAGAGGGCACAAAATGCTATAGAGCATTAGTGTTATGAATCAGCAACTGATTGTGCCTAACTTAACCTAATTTTTTGTGCTATATATAAATCTATACTAATATTATAAAGCTAAAAATTTTTTATGTTTCTATATTTGTATATTTGTAATAGGTAATCTCCTGAGCTGCTAGACTTTTTCAACAAAATGAACAATGAAACATCCTAACTGACGTAAATTATATAAGGTTCAACTAAAGTGCTTGCGATAGGGTCCATAAGGGATAAGCTTCTTATAATCAGAAAATATTAACTATTGTCTTAGAAAATATCTATTAAATCAATAGTTTCAGTACTGAAAAGAAGAGCAAAGTAATTTTAGTACGCCCTTCTCCCCTTCATTTCGCCAACAAGATCGAAGAGGGGGACATAGGGAGAATTAACGTTTCTCCGATAATATCCCACCTATTTTGATGAATTTTTAATGAGAGATAGATCAGTCTAAATAAAACACACATGGTACAAAAAAAAAAATAAATGTAGTGTAAGACAAAGTTTGCCGGGTTAAGCTAGTTTTTTAAAATTTAAAGTTCTATAGGTCTTAAAAAATGCAGCTGGTCCAAAAAAAAATTTAAAATAATGTTTTTGGAAGTATAAATATCTAAGATTATATCGAGCTATATCCGCCGAAAAAGCTTAAGCGACATGATTTTGAAGTATTATTTTTTAACTAAAATCAATTACACGGCACAGCAAAATTTAGGTATTTTTTATGAGGTTTAAATAAAAATGGCCGATCGGTATGTATTATTATCTCCAGATTATAATGAAATATTAGCGGAATAATACAAAGAATGGCGTAAATTATGCAAATGCTAAATGTCACTGATATCTTTAAAACTAAAGCTGATACGAAAAAACTAATGATGCCATCGTAATCAGGAGATAAAAATACATAAGTATCGGCCATTTTTATTTAGACATCAAAATCTCTGTTGTGCAGTGTTATCTGTGATCATAAATGATCGATTTTCGTCAATACTGTCGGTTAAGCTTTTTTTTTTTGGCGGTATGGTCCGATATGCGCGTTCCTTTTTGAACAAAAGCGATTCGATGGCTTATTAGTATGGAAAATATATTTGCTAAGCTCACAACAATTTGTAGCGTCTATCTTGTATCAAATACACTTTCTGTTTATTTACTTGCGAACATTCACTGTAAAGTCTATTAATGTTTATTGTATTTAAAAAATTTAAATGACAAAAAAAATTATAAATTCAATAAACTGCTACTTTGACTCGTACACGAAGGGTTCAGTACGAACTTTAGTCAATATAATCGAATATCTTACCTGATGTAGACTTGTTTAAAAAATTTTAACTTTTTTGGTTTTTGGCAATTTTTTCAGCCATGGCGTTTTTCAGTTTTGACGCTTTTTTTCGTTTAAGCAATTTTTTACGGTTTTTTGCTATTTTTACGTTTTGGAGATTTTATTATTTTGAGATTTTTTAGTTTTAGAGTTTTTGAAAATGTCAAGGGTTTCCCTCTTACGGTTTCCAAGATACACAGAAAAAAATTATTTGTAAATACAATTAATTTTTTTGTTATATCAATTAAATAATTAATTGATTTTGAACCTACAACGATTTTTGTAAATACAATTAACGAAATTGTAAGTTAAAGGAAAATCTGAAAAATATTTTCAATTAAATATATCAACAAATATTTTGTTGAAATTTATTTGTTTTTTCAGAGTTTATTTTTATTACATTTTAAAGTTATTTCAATTAAAGTTATAGTTATATTAATAATGCGAATTGTTGAATTTCCGTAAAAGTTTTTAATATCATAATTGTTATATTAAAAATTTTTTTATACTAAATGTCTTTGAGCGGAGTTGAACCGGCAACATCAGGAGTAACAAGCTGACTTACTAACCTTTTAGCTAAAGAGCAACACTTTATTAGATACGCAAACAATGAATACACACAAAACATGATTTCTTGTTTCTTCTGCATGTGGGCATTCCGATATGATATAATTTAACAAATAATTTTGTTGAGTAATTTAATTGATTACAAAAATTTTAATTTGTTATATCAACAATGATGATTGTTAATTTTTAAACTATATATTAACAATTTGTTTTGTTGGTTGCATTTCGATAATATTTTTTTCTGTGTACAGCAAGTTGTCAAAATAACATTAACTGATAGAATACCTTTTATTTTAAATTTTTTTTTAAATACCAGTGTTAATTGGTGTAGTTTGCATAAAAATACACTAGCTTTGAAAATTGAAAGTGTGCATATCTGTATGTATAACTGTCTCACCTTAGAGTATACCCTTTAATTTTTATCTGTCATAGCGGCCAGGTTCATACATATTCTGTGAAAATTTCAGGTCCGTAGCTCTTACATTTCTCAAGAAAACAGCCTGTAACGGACAGACGGATATAGTAGCGAAATAGGGTACCTTTTTAAAAAACTACCCAGAGGGAAAAGGTAATGAATAGTAGAGGAGAAGGTAATGCATAGCATGTATAATTTTTCATTCCAGAATTCATTAATGAATCATTTCAATACGTCCAAGGAATGAATTCTATAATTCATAACCGTCGTCACAAGCAAAAACTATACACTTTTTTTCTACAGATGTGGTAATGCATGTGGTAATCAATGTGTAATTAGTGTGTTTGCTCAAATTACCTTCTCGTTTCTAAGGGAATGCATTGCCTTGCTTTGGAAAATAATACATTATTTCTTTCATTATTTATGTAATTAACACCTACGTTTCCAGCTGGGTGCATACAAATGCTCTCAGAGAAGCTCTCTCTAAATCAGCGTTGCCGATTTCTATGAAAAAACTGTGAGGAGTTTTATGGTTAAGAAAGTAGGTATTTTGGGGATGTAAAACTGGAGACCCTGATTTTTAAAAGTATGTATGAAATGAAATTGTTAAAGTATATTTCATTTTCGTAAGTAACAATAAGTTTTCACTACTCTATTTCAATAGACGATACAATGATACAACTAGCTTGTGAACTAAAAAATAATATTTGAGAAAAAAAAAGAAAAAACTTGGCTCACATTCTTCAAAAATTTTAAGCAAAGAAAAAAATAGCTGAAATTTTCCAAAAATTTACATAATTCCATCTTAAGTGCTTTTAAATTAAATTCATTTAGCACCAATAACTAAAACAATAACAATAACCTTGAGTGCCTCAGGATTGAAATAATGCGATTATACAATAAACGTATGTATGTATACACAACAAATGTGCTATAAAAATATACATATATGCCAATTCCTAACATACATATAATGTCTAGCGAATTCGTATATAATTAAATTTCCAATATTAAGAAAATGCCTAAAGCTCCTTTATTGCTAACGTTGTCTTCTTAATATCCTTTGTTATTAAAATGTCTGACATTTGTTAAGAAAAATAAAATAGTAAGAATATGAAAATATTTATTGATTCATGATAAAATCGTGATGTCATGTTCACTTGCTTCTTTGTCCGGAATGATTAGTATTCAAGATATTATTCAAATATACATACATATTTATCTATTTATATGTATGCACATACATGTTAATTTATTTATTTATATAAACACATGTGTTTGTTTAGATTTCGCTTATTTAAGAGGACATATGGCAAAGACAGTAACGGAGGAGAAGAAATGAAAATACGTGTTGCCAGGTAGGTGCTGGTTTATTGCAAAGTTTGCTTTCATAAAAATATAAGTAAAACTATTTTGTACATTTATTTTTCAATAAAGTAATATATTCCAGTACCTTATTTTCATTGCGTTACTTCGGAAGTATACATTTCTTATCTCTTTGAAGTAAATTTTTTTTTCAATACCATGACCGCCCGTAACTACAACCCAGGCGGGCGACTTGTCTAGAAAATGTGTAAGAAAATCACTATAAAAAAAGGAGGGTTACCCTACTCTACTCAAGTCGACTGTTTGCATTCTGGAAATAGGAGATTATGGACTTGTAACGGATTTTTTTGACGCCCTATGCTCCTTATAAGGAACCAAAGGAACAAAGGATTTTAAGGATATAAAGGATTTTTTGAATTTTGAAAATATCATCTTTTTTGGCATATACAAGTAGTTTTATTCTCTGAAATATACATAGAAAAAATGTTGTGTTTTTCAAAATGTTGACTATTCGTAAACTCAACCTACTAAAGGGTAGATTTTGTAAATAAATACAAACGATTTTTCCATTTTGAAATTTGTATGGAAAAATATTTTTTGAAACGAATTTTTATTTTTCATAAAAATTTTAAACGTTTAGTAACGATATTTTTTAAATGTCTGCCTAGGAGTTTTATACGAGTGGTTACTTTAAATTAAGTTTTTACTTGAGTTAAAAGTTAATATATCATACCTTCAATATACTTATTTTCAGTCAATAAAAGAATTTAAAGAATCAAAGAAAAAAGTTTTTGAGTAAAATTTTATTTTTTGTGATAATTGTTATTGCATGTATGTATGTGAAATAAATTGTACGTTTTTCAACAACTTCTTGTTTGTATATATGTACATACATTCTAAAGCGCCCCACCCACTTGCAATATAATTGTGCAGTTTTACGTATTGTACAATAATATCGCCAATGTGTATGTCATATTCGATGGTGACACAATATATTGGCAAATATCAAAAGACTTTTGATTTTTATTGTACAATCAAGAAAATTGTGTAATGTGGTGGCAACATTGTTCAATGTTGTATACTTTTTCACTGTCAGGAAAATTGGGCAATATTTTCTATGAAAATATTGTGCCATTTATTGCATAGTATAGGTCAAAACGACAATAATATATACAACATCATATGCAATAATATTGCATAATGGATGGGCCGCTTAATGGTTGCTTGCAATTTTTATAAGCAATGTGTTTGAATCAAATACAGAATTTTTTTTTACTTCTTTTCCCGTATTCAACAAAACATATTTTTTCAAAATTTTTATAGCTATGCTATTTATGTCAGGACACAGGAGCTGGGGCGTGATTTTGGTAACAAAATTAAGCTTCATTATTTGATCTGATTTCTTTGTACTTAAAACCAGAGTACGAAAATAAGCGAAAAAAATTATTAATATTGTTTTGTTTCCTTCCTTGAAATGAGTGACACAAAAATATAGCAAAAAAATTAGAGCGATTGCTCAATTTATTTTTGTTTTGTTTTTGCACATGAGCACAAACCAGAGAACGAAGTAAGCTGCCGCCGTTAGCCACAAACAATACATGAATCGTAGGCAGTTCGAAAAGAAAATAATGGGAGAAAAATAGAAACGTTTTGAAATATTTGCGGCGAATTTGATATCATCAAATTTTATTGCATTGTTATTTCTTCCATGAATTTTGTTTTATATAGCTATAGAGAAGCATAACTATAACCGGGTGTCCTAAGACGCCTCTCTTCTTTTTTTTGAATATTTTTTTCTGTGTACTGTATATATATTAGATCCTGGGACTCCTAGGTGGAACAAAGATCCATTTTTCTTTAAAATTTAATGATTTCGTTAATTAAGTAATTTCGGATAAGTGGGAGACTAATCCTCCGCCTCCAAGGCTGGTGTTGGGGCTGCCAACTTAAATCCTCTAGGCCGACATATGCGTTGCTCACATTAGCTAGTAGTATAAGAAATGTTATATTATCATTGCCCTGTGTCCCCCTGCCCGGAAAGATCGGAGGTTGTGATTTTTCTTAACTCGTTGGAATATCAAGGATTGGTTGTGAAATTTACCAAGTTAAAGCCAGTCGGTTCTGTTACCTTGTATGCCCAACTCTGTGTACTGTGATTATTTATTATATTTTTTTCTATTTTGCTTACGCTAGAATTTTATGATCACAAATTCAACAGAGATGTCACGATACGGAAGATATTTGTGTTTTTGGACTGTCCCTCTTACCCAGTACCTGTGACTTCCTTAATGCTGCTTTCGTAGTGGCATTAATTTAAAATATTTTAATTTTATACTTTGTGGCCTCATTTGCTGTGCAATTTTTGTAAGTAAAAGGTTAAAAATAATATTTTTGAATGAAAATGCATAAAAAGATTTGAAAATAAATCTTAATCACTTTTTTTATTTCATACCTCAACATTCATTTAATATGGTAAAAATGTTGTCTTGTTCAAACATATTTTCATCTTATACTTTGTGGTCTCATTCGCTGGGTGATTTTTGCAAGTAAAAGGTTAAAATTAATATTTTTGAATGAAAATGATTACAGTTAAATCAGTAATCATTTGAAATCAAATCTTAATAATCTTTTTATAATAATAATAATTTGTTTCACATTTTGTTTTTTATTTCAATACATCAAACTCTTTTGGAAAAATGCTTTCCTGTTCATTTTACAAAGTATGTACATATTTTATCTTGTTTGCTTTGATTATTTTGTTAACAACTTATGCTGAGAACGCAAATGGGATGAACGACGTTGCGAACTTTCGTCATAAAACATAAAAACACAGTTGTGTATATAAAAATTAATACAACACCGACGTAGAACGAAATTTGTCACGCGTGAGGAACTTTGAGATATATTTATTTCTATTTTTTTCGCCGACGAACGACCGAAAAACAATTTTCTCTCTCTAAGCACAAACAACAACCAAATTTATCCAATACAACAGCTATTATTTATTCGTCGTTGTTGTATTTCAACCGACGAAATCGATCTTGAAAAAGGCTAATTTGGCAACTCTGACAAGCTCAGATATGTGTACATATACATGTATATATTTACAAGTATCTATTCCTACCAGAGCTGTTAAACAAACTATAGAAATAAAATTTATTGAGGTTATGAAGTTAAGCTTCCACTAAATACTTTACCTCGTTTAGAATTGTAAGGATTGCAGCATCTTAAAGCGAACTATCCCATAAGACTTAAAGCCTTTCTATCACAATAATAACCAAAGCTGCTGCTATAAGCAGTACGTGATTTATTTAATGCCGATAACCTTTTACAAGAGTGACCATTAGGGGATTAAAATGGCTTTAGGGTAACAAATCTAATAATTTTTTTTGCAAAAGGTATGGCGCCAGACTACCTTCAAAAGCCAAACCATTAATATTTAAGCCGCACTAAATATTTATGTACAAAACCACTAGTGCAGCGTTACCTTTTATTTTCCTTTAACAAAAATGTGATTATATTCATAATGGTATATTGTTCATCCCTGTCTTTTATTATAAGACTTTTGCTCTCTACCTTTTTGTTGTTTAAGACTAACATATGCCGAAGTGTATGGATTTGAATATTAAGGAAATGTGTATATCGATGAATACGTAAAATAAGTGAATATATTTATATTATAGGAATTATATGAAAAATATTTTTAGAACTAAAGTATTTCTATTGTATAAAGTAAATACAACTACATGCAGTTGATTCTCAGAAAGTATTCTTCAATAATTGTGCCATAAAAGCAAGCATATTTATTTCAATCAAATATACAAAATATAAAAATACCATGAAGAATACATGAGAAGCGAAAACCTTTAGCCACATCTAAGATATTTATATTTATATATGTATATTGATATTAATAACAATAATGTCAGATATGAGAAAATGATAGCATATGAATGAGAAATATGTACATATCGCACACTAAATCATAAACAGTCACAACTCAAAATGATCAAACTGGTTTTGTTTTTTTATAAACAAGTTTAATTGATGAAATCTCTAACGAACGCAACAATTTCTTTTACATAACAGTCTGTTTGAAGAATATAAAATACCGTTATGCTTGTTTTTATGTTACATGCTTGCTTCATTTGTACGGTAACAACAGTTATTTGTGACTACTCAGCATCTGTCATTTTTTGAGTTGTGACTCTTTATGATTTAGTGTGCGATATGTATGCATGTATGAATGTGTGTACATATGCACGTAATATAAATATTATAAATAATTCAAAATTGTATTAGGTATGGAAAATAAGGGCCTTGTTCGTAAAAAATATTTTGGTTTTTATAAAAGTTAAATTAATCAAATTTTCTTAGAAAATTTGTTGTATTAACCTCTTATAAAACAGAAACATTTTTTAACATTAACTTAATATTAGAAAATTACAATTTTGGAAAAGCTTCCACCACATACATACATTTCATTTGCATATGCTCACAAGTAGCTTCTTATAACTTTCAAGAATGCTTTTTTCATATTGATAAATGCTTTTAACAATGTAAATTAAAATTTAATAAACTTTAATCAATTATTTTCTCTATTCAAACGCTCTTACCTGAAACAATTCCTATACTTCATGCTAAGTGGATATTATAAAAGATAGCAAAATAAAAACATCTAAAGCTGAAAGTCTTTAATATGCGTTATATGATATCTCGAATCCTACACATCTGTAAAAACTGTAAAACCGTAGTATTTGTGTATGTGTGTGTTTGCTTGTTGTTTTCTCCTAGAAAATTAAAAGTAGCTTTAATTTATAATTTTTTAAGTGTGAATAGTCGATTGCGAATAATGCTAGGAACACAACTGGGACCAGCGTGATCGTTTAACCGACTAAAGTGGCAAATTGCCACTTTTTCAACTGCCTTGCATCAGAGTTCATCACACACGACGAATTTCGTTCTACGGTGGTGTAGTGTTCATTTTCATATGCGCAAATGTGTTTTGTTTAAGTGTTTATTTAAGTTCGCACCGAAATATTCGTCGTTCGTCCCAGTTGTGTTTCTAGCATTATTTCTATTTTGTACGCCGACGAACGACGAAAAAACAATTTTCTCTCTCTCTTTGCATACACAATAACCAACTTTATCAATTATGAGAGCAGAATTCGGTGAGAAAATTCGTCGTTATTGTGCTTCATATGAAGAATTTACTCAGCGAATTCTTATCGACGAATTCTTCATCGTAAACAAAATTCGTCGTTCGTCCCAGTTGTGTTCCTAGCATTATTTCTAATTTATACGCCGACGAACGACGAAAAAACAATTGTCTCGCTCTCACTATGTTTTTATATCATAGATGTTCAAGCATCTCTTTCCCTATAACGCGTTATAGGAAAGCAAGAAAAAAACAAATTCTCTACTTACGCAGCAAACAAATACGTACACGAAAAAAAAATTTTGCTCTCTTTAGGTTTTGGCTTCTCTTTAGCATAGAGCAGGGATGGATAACAAGTATTTTTAAATTTTATCTGTATTTTGATATCTTTTTATTTTAAAAAATGGCTTGGTAAATGTAAAACACAATAACATATAACGCATTGTACATTACCATCAACATTTTCTTTAAAGAAGAATTCGCTTTCGTAATTTTCTTTAAACATTTTACACGTGTGTTGTTGTCTCAACAGTAATAAACAGAATCTGATTCCCAAAACATTTCCACCTCTGTTAAAAGTAAGCAGAGGTTTTCCTCTGCTCCACACACAAGCGCAAGTGTGTTTATGTGTTAGTGCACATCACTGTTTTATATCAATGATAAGCAAACACATACATATGTAATGTAAAAGAGAGCAAATTGCATGCTTGTACGAATGTACGTGTAAAAAAGAGCATAACAAAGTGCCCACGGGCGGCCTTTTGGTGATCAATGTTTTATATCAGTGATGTGCACTAACACATAAACACACTTGCGCTTGTGTGTGGAGCAGAGGAAAACCTCTGCTTACTTTTAACAGAGGTGGAAATGTTTTGGGAATCAGATTCTGTTTATTACTTGTTGAGACAACAACACACGTGTAAAATGTTTAAAGAAAATTACGGAAGCGAATTCTTCTTTAAAGAAAATGTTGATGGTAATGTACAATGCGTTATATGTTATTGTGTTTTACATTTACCAAGCCATTTTTTAAAATAAAAAGATATCAAAATACAGATAAAATTTAAAAATACTTGTTATCCATCCCTGCTCTATGCTAAAGAGAAGCCAAAACCTAAAGAGAGCAACATTTTTTTTTCGTGTACGTATTTGTTTGCTGCGTAAGTAGAGAATTTGTTTTTTTCTTGCTTTCCTATAACGCGTTATAGGGAAAGAGATGCTTGAACATCTATGTTTTATATACACAACAACCAACTTTTTTAAATGTAAGAGAGCAATTCGCTGAGTAAATTCGTCGTTGTTGTGCTTCACACGATGAATTTACGCAGCGAACTCTTATCGACGAACTCGTCGACGTGGACGAAATTCGTCGTTTGTCCCAATTGTGTTCCTAGCATTCGTCACGCACGACGAATTTCGTTGTACGGCGGTGTTCTGTTCATTTTCATATGCACAATTGTGTTTTATTTTTTATGACGAAATTTCGCACCGACGAACGACGAAATAACAATTTTCGCTCTTTCTCTCTCTGCCTTTGTACACACATTAACCAACTTTATCAAATGTAAGAGAGGAATTCGCTGAGTAATTTCGTCCTTGTTGTGCTTCACACGACGAATGAATTTACGCAGCGAACTCTTATCGACGAGTAGCAAATAATCATAAAAATCATACATTTTTTGAAATTGAGATTTTTGAATTTTTCCATACATTAGATGTTTTTCTATCGAAATGTTGTTATACATTCGATTTAAAAATATTAATAAGTTAGGGTCCTTCTATATTAAGGCAACAATATGTATGTACAGTAGTGATTCCTCCTCGTCATTGTTAAATTTTGAGTCACAAAGTTTCTCTGCGTTTTGGAGAACCAACTAATCTGTCAGCTGCTAAAACAGTGCGTTCCACTTTTTCATATTTTGTGTTCTGTTTTCGTCATATGTAAAGAAAACATTTTCATGGAAATGACAAGATATCTTATACATACACTGTTCAACAAGAAGCTATATTTTTTGGTAGACAAAACTATTTCTATATAAAATTTAAGGTGAGTTCACCCATCGTTTCGTAACAAAATTTTTGTCAAAGCTACCATACGAAATACGTCTGTAAACGATGCGTATTAATTTTACAAGTGGCAGCACAGCTGCAAATGATTACAGTTTGCTGTGTCACACACATCTTTTGTGTGTTTGCTGTTGTCTAACTATCTGTTAACCAATGACATTTGGCGGTTTAACTAATGGTAAACAAAGAGCTGTGAGTCAAATATTTTTGGTTAAACTATTGCTATTAGTTAACTTATGACCGTGAATTTGGGCCTAAATAAAACTCAACGGTGGTCCTCTCTCCCAATGTAACTTTTGTGTGTGATATGCATTATTATTTTTTTTTTGTATCTGTCTGTGTTCATGATATTTCTGTTGCTGGTTTGGCTTTCTTAGTTATTCACAAACAATAAAAATGAAATAAAATCATTCGCATGTGTATTAGCTCTTGTGGTGCCTTCATACATTGGGGTTCGATGTAGGTTATAAAAAGCTTTTAAAAATTTACAATAATATGTGTTATGGGCAGAAGCCTGTTTAGGCATGTCTCGCAAAGTCCACATAAGTATTTACTTTTTATTGGATACCGATACCGATACATTTACATTTATTCTTTTACGTTTACGATGGTACGAGTGCGTGTGCTTTGATAGTTATTTACGGTTTATTACGTTTTATGACATTTTTATGGTGCCCACTTGTATTGAGTTCAAAATGGTTTGTGTTTATTGTTACATAAATTCTACATATTGAACAGGCACATTTATTCTGTTTATATAATATTCAAATCTACTTATAATGTGAGAGTGAAATTGTATTCAATTGGTTGCTAGTTATGCACAAAATATTCGATTTAGAAAAGGATTGAAATGTAATAAGGAAAATGTGCTTAAATCATATTTTACTGTTTCGTAGGGGAGCACCCTTTTAAACTTTCAAGTCGATTGTTAGAGTTCTGTACACCCTATTGTTTTCGCTACGTAGGCTGTTTTCTCGAGAATCATAAAAGCTACGGACCTGAAATTTTCAATTGGCAGAATATGTAGAACTTTGGCCGCTAAAATAACAAATATATGACAGTTAGAAAATAAAGAGTGCTCCAAAACGAGCAACAGAAAGTGTTAAAAACTCATGTTATATACAAACAATTATATGTATATTATAGACACTTGAAATTTTGCAAAATTAGTGTATTTTTATACAGACTACAACAATTTACATTAAAATTTATACAAAATAAAATTAAAGGGTATTCTATAAGTTAATGTTATTTTGACAGCTTGCTGTAACTTGGAAACCCTAAGAGGCACAATCTTGATATTTTAAAAAACGCTAGAACTAAATAATGCCATAATTAAAAAGTCGCCAAACCGAAATAAATCGCCAAAAACAAAAAAAAAATCGCCAAAACGAAAAATAAAACACCAAATTAAAAAAAAAATGCCGAACTAAGAAGAAATCTCTAAAACTAAAATTAATCGCCCAAAACCGAAAAAATTGCCGAAATTAAAAAAGCCACAAAACTAAAAAAATGCTAAAAACCGAAGAAAGTCCCAAAAACGAAAAAAGCTAACAATACGAAAAATCGTCAAAGGTTGAAAAATCGCCGAAAACCGAAAAAAAGATTACCAGGTATTTAAATTCTTAAAAAAATTTCTACATAAGGTAATACATAGGCTAAAGTTCGTAAAATATTATTATATACACATGTAATGTCCATACGGAACCCTTCGTGTGCGAGTCATAGTTGCACTTTACTGAATTTATTAAAAATTTATTTCGTTTATATGTTAAATTGGGAATTTTAGTATTCACTACTATTTTCCTTGTATTTAGAAAAACAGAGTTCGAAACACTATCCTTAAAAAAATTAATCTTGAAATAAACTAAGGTATAAGCTCAAATGTGTGTGGATTTAAATTTTAAAGTTTGTAACCCTTAGCTAGGTAAGCTTTAAATATTCGCCTAATGCATTTCGGAAGGATCTTTCCAGTAAAGAACAGAAGCGAAACGGAGTAGTGCCAATTGATAGACAAGTTGTTCCTATATTATTCTCCTTAAATTTATATCTGAAAAGTTTGAATTTAAACTATATATTGCCAGGATAAACTTGAGAATTTTTGAGAAATAAGTATGTATGCATGTTTTTTTCTATAAATTTTCATTAGTTTTTCCATCTCAATTGACTCCTTTCGAATACTTATGGCTTAGCAGAGCTCTCTTAACTCTCTAACAGAGCTCTGTTAAATTACCAGGCTTGTGTAAAGTGTTATAAATTTTAAAATGTAACTGAGCTATTATTCGATATGAGATTATAAGTCGAATGAATCGTTGTGCTATAACTTCCGGAAAAAAATCAATTTAGTCAAGACATAATCAAACAGCAAATGACCTGCAATGACAAGTATATACGAGTATTAAGACCATTAAAAATTATCTGCAAAAATTTGTTTTCCTTACTTTTTAGAGTGCATAATAAATTTCGCTTAGTCGGCCAGTTTAAGGATAAATAGCTTTTATTTGGTATGGTATCATATGTAAAGAAAACAAGTAAAAGTGCTATATTCGTATTGAGTATTTGTACAAATACATAAGTACATAGATATATATTAGCTTTGTAGAAAAAAATGGATCATGTATTTTTGGCTCTAGTGCAATTTATAGGGAGTGACCAACGGTATTTTTTGACTAAAGAATCTGGTTCATAGATTGTATTTCCTAAAATAATCCTAATACCTAATACACCGGGGTAAGCTAGTATTTAATAAAACTTAATACTACAAAACTGTTAATTGTTTCAATTCAATTCCTACTGCCAATATTGCACGTTTACATACGATATTACCGCGATATTATGTAAAGTATTTATTCTCTTGATCAGGAGAAAGGAACACTTTCACGGAAATGAAATATATATATTTTTTTAAATTAATTTTGTGGTTATGACTGTTCTTTAGCGATATATTTAATGTTATCTCAATTCACTAAAAATTAATAAGAAATCGTTGCAAGCTGTCTCCGTATGACCATTGATTTAACACACACGAGTATTTGTGCTCACAGCATAATTTATACTAAAAAAAAATTTATTTTCCAACCCTAGAATCTTATTTTTGATTTTTCTGATTTTAATACTAATTTATTTCGTTATCAAATATAAAATATGTTTATTTCACAAAGAAAAAAAACAGTTAGTTTTATGTAAATACTTATACGTACCAAAAATTAGGTAAAAATTTTCCAGCTCTGGAGCTGTTTTATATTTATAAAATTTTTATACCAAACTTCTAGAAGATAAACTAAATTTAATTTATAAGGAAAAAGAAAAAACTAATTTGACCTAGTTACTTTTATATAAAAAAAGTTTAAATTTTCCAACCCTGGAATCTTATTTTTGAATTTTCTGATTTTAATACTAATTTACTTCGTTATAAACATATAAAATATGTTTGATCAACAAAGAAAAAAAATTTGTTTTATGTAGTTATATACAAAAAAGGTTAAAATTTTCCAGCTCTGGAGCTGTTTTATATTTATAAAATTTTTATACCAAACTCTTTCCTTCTAGAAGATAAACTATATTTAATTTATAAGGAAAAAGAAAAAAATAATTTGGCCTAATTACTTTAACAAAAAAAAATACAATTTTCCTGCCCTGGAATCTTATTTTTGAATTTTCTGTTTTTAGTACTAATTTATTTCGTTATAAAATACAATATATGTTTAAGTAACAAAGAAAAAAAATTAGTTTTATGTAGTTACTTATACATATATACAAAAAACAGGTTCACATTTTCCAGCTCTGGAGCTGTTATATATTTTGTACATGTTTTATACCAAACTGTTTCCTTCAAAAAGATAAAATATATTTTATTTATAAGGAAAAAATAAATTAATATGACCTAATTACTTTTGCATAAAAAAGATAAAATTTTCCAACCCTGAAATCAGCCTTTTAGTTTTTTGCTTTAAAAATTGAAAATATATTTAATTTATAGAAAAAATTAAAAAAATTTATTTAGTAGATTACTTTAATATGTACATAAAAAAGGTAATCAATTTTCCAAACCTGGAATGATTCATTTTAATATATATTTTTTTGATTTTTAATACCAATTTAATTCTTACTAAGATATAAAAAGTGTTTATTTAACAAAAAAAATAGTTTTAGCTACTCAATTTTAAATTTTCCAGCTCTGCAAATGATTCAATACTAATCCAATTCGGACAATTTATTATACACCAGTCCAGATTTTCTGGGAGCTTCAGAAAATCGATTTCACGTACAGACAGACGAACGGGCGGACATCGCTTATTTGTCCCCTATTTAAAAGGACCCAGAATGTATATACTTTATGGGTCGCATATGAAATATATAGGTTTCATATGCGACCCATAAAGTCTCTACCATTTTTGGTGAAGGGTATAACAATGAGAACTTGCTATGGTCAGCTGCAAAAACTCTTTTGGAAAAACAGGGGAGATAGAATATCTTCAGCTGATGTCTCTTAAGGCCGTTTCACACTATAATACAAGTGTTAATACTTTTGTGGAAAATGCAACTCTGACATGTTGAGTTGTTATTGTCTTTTGAAATTTTTGAAACAGAAATTAGATTAGGGATGCATTTTCGTCAAAAGTATTAATACTTGTATTATAGTGTGAAACGGCCTTTAACAAGCAAACATTAATTAATTTTAAGGCTTATACTCACTCCGAAATTATACATTTCATTTAATTTAGTTGAGCATATTTGAGCTCTAAGTGCAAGGGTCCTTATTAAACTTAGAGCAATGTATACATTAGATACGCATGAAAGATGACATACGAGTAATTCTTTGCTTTACCACCATAAGCATTTGTTATTGTTTAATTCTATTTTCTAGGGGATCAGCAAAACTATGCTTTAGTTTACAAAGAGATGGAATATTTTTTCATTTTTGTGACTACTCGTCCGAAATGAGCCTGCTTGCCTACTTGACGAATTTTAGGCAGATGGCAAAAATTTACTACAACTTAATACGCATAAGCCTGACAGCATAAATTAATTCTATGAATCACAGCAATATCTTATACTCCGTATATGTATTTTTTTTTAGCAGTTAAACGCTTTTTGCAAGAAATGCCATTATGCTCATGTTGTTGTTGTCAGCATATTGGGAAAGCGAAATCTTTTTATTCTTTAATAAAACAGTATACGAGCCATGAGTGAATAATACGAGGGCGGTTCGGAAATTTCTTAGCCTATCAATGAAAGAGAATAGTTAGTTTTTCAAAAATATTTTTATTTTTCAATATAATCTCCTGAAACTTCAATACACTTAGTCCAACGCTTTTCGAGCAATTCTATCCCTTGATTAAAATAGTTTTCCTCAAGGTCTTCAAAATAGTGGTTTACAACTGTAATTGCATCTTCATTTGAGGTAAAACGCTTGCCAGCAAGGAATTTTTTTAGATTTGGGAACAGGTAAAAGTCACTGGGAGCCAAATCAGGAGAATAAGGTGGGTGGTCAAGCAACTCGTACTTTAATTCGTTGATTTTAGCCATTGTTAAAACACTCTTGTGCGCTGGTGCGTTGTCTTGATGAAAAATTATTTTTTTGTGTTGTAAGCCAGGACGTTTTTCTCGAATTTGTACATTTAATTGATCCAAAATGTTGCAATAGTACTCTAAATTTATTGTTTTACCCTTTTGCAGATAGTCAATCAATAAAATACCTTTGAAGTCGCAAAAAACCGTTGCCATAACCTTACCAGCCGATTGAATTGTTTTTGCCTTCTTTGGGGCACTTCTTCCAGCTTCAGTCCATTTTTTGGATTGTTCTTTTGTCTCTGGAGTATAGTGGTGGATCCATGTCTCATCAACAGTTATTAAATGACGCTTAAAATCCATTTTATTTCGCTTAAAACGATCCAAACAAGCTTGAGAAATGTTCATTCTTATGCGTTTTTGGTCGACTGTTAACAAATCCGGCACCCATATTGCAGAAAGCTTTTTCATCTGTAGTTCTTCATGCAAAATTAAATGCAATTTTTTACTGTTGCATATGAAGGAGCACTTTCACCTAACACATTCACCATATCATTATCAATTTCTTGTCCCGATAAACCTTTTTTATGTAAATATTTAATGACACCACGCATTTCTAATTTTTCCATTGTTAAAAAATCGCGGATGCGTCTTTGTGAACACCTGCTTCTATATGAAGGAGTTGCCAGATCGAAACAAAATTTAACATGTGTTCATAGCAGAGATAGAAGTTTCCAAAACACTTAACTTTTTTCTGTTTATACCGCGCTTTTTGTGCTAGGCTAAGAAGTTTCCGAACCGCCCTCGTACGTGCACATAAGCACTGTGAGGGTCCTTAATATGTATAAACACATAAACATATATACATACATACATACATACATGTGTATGTATCTACATCATGCACGGATGCTCATATGTGAACATCAACGTTTGAATATCAACAGAATTTTATTATGAATATTATATGTTTGTTTCTCTGTTTTTTTTTTGTTTGAGCTTTTGTATGTATTCCACCTTTACGTTTTATGTTTTATATTTGTTGTATGCCTTTGTTTGTAGCACTGTTTGACCTAAAGCAAAATGTTAGGACGACAAACTGCGAAAGCTATGGACAGCAGTAGTCCCATAGCGACGGCTTGGCATGATATGATATGGCCTTGCCTTGTGTCTTTGATTTTAATGCAGCCGTTTTCCTTTCACTATTTCGCTTTTGATTACTGAAACTACAAATAAAAGTTACATACATATACATACATATGTATGTTTATTCACATATACATACATATGTTTCAACATATGTATGTGTGTGTGGGTTTCTTATACGATTGGATTTTCGGGCTTACTTACGAATTTTGTTATTTTCCTTGAGTTTGCCTCCCACAAGAACCTTAAAGCTTTTAGTTAATTGCTGCGTTGTAAACTTGTATGATTTGATTAAAGTAATTTCAGATTTTAAATTTTAGTTTCTACTTTTTTTCCTCAAAATAATTTGAAATATTGAGCAACCGTCGAGGAAAGGAAACCTTAAAAATTTTATTGTCTGTCATGACAATCAATATATTTTGTTAGTACATCGAAAATTATCTTTAACTAATTTTATTTTTGGCAACTCTGATTGCTTTTTATTAGAAAAATCTTTTAGAAAAAGTTGACATGGATACTTTTCTTTCATCATATCACAAAATGTACCTGTAAATAAGAATGTCCTGACTGTATGAAATATGTTATATTAATTTATTGTTGCTCTTAGCTGATATAGGAAAGCAAGTAGTAATGTTATGAAGAATGCGGAATGTGCTTTTCATATTTATATATGAAGGTTTCTGAGAACTCATAGCAGCACACTCCAGGTCAAGGATTCCATGGGAATTTGCCAAGATGCTACACATAAAAGCCTTAATTTACTTGACAACATTTACACGTTTAATATTTACAGCTAAGGGCAAAATATATTTTATTTTTTATTTATTTATTTTTTTTTAATGAAGAGAAGCAACCCTCAGGGATGATGCTGTTGGCAGGATTCGGATGATTCGTATAAAAAAAAAACTCAAATTAACTTCAAAAAAATATATATAAAAAAATTTATATTTTTCTTACGCATCTCGTTATTTGAAATGATACTTTTGACTCGCGTTCGGTGATAAAATGAAAACAAATATCAAAATATTTTTATATGAAAACAAATGGAGCAAAAAACAAGATATTTTCGGCGCTGGCACGTTGACTACAAAACCGAAGGGCCTGGGTTCGAGTCCGGTCTCTGACAGTCGTTAAATAATAACACCAAGCATTTTTTTATGTACATTAGTGTCCTTTCGTAACAGTTGTTGTAGGAAAAGTTCTACTGATGAAGGCATATACACTGGTCACTAAACTACACCGGCTTCAGAGGATGGTAATCCTAATGTAACATCAAACCAGCCTCCTTCGTCGGTAATTTGTAGCCGAATCATTGGCGAAGTAAAATAATCAATAAAATGACTACTAAGCACAGCTTCAAAGTTTAATACGTCTCATTGACACCAGAGGCGCTGCAATATTTTATTATTAGAAACGCGCAAAAAGCAGAGTTGTAAAAGAATGAAGATTTCTATCTCTTCCTTCAGCAGCTGTCTCTATCACTATCCCTCTATCTCTATCATCCTCTCTCATTATCTTCTCTTCAGCTCACAGGTAACACAATGACCCCTTATTGTATTAGATCTAAGTTAGCTGGACTCTAAATTTACTAAATTTACGGCTAACATAACCTAACCTAACACTTCGATTCTGGGGTCTAATCATCGCTTTCGATAACGAGCTGATTCGATCACGTTTTTCAGTTTGGGATTATGACAATTGCTATCGAACAATGTAGTTATATGGTTCGATATCGAATGCCATAATCTTAAACTGAAAAACGTGACCAAATGAGCTCGTTATCGAAAGCGACGATTAGAGCCCTGGGAGATTTTTACGGCATTCGATACGATTCGAAATTTAAAAATATTTCTTTATAAACTCTATTGAAATATTTCACAACAAGTGCCCCTGGACGTTATCGTGCCTGTGAGAACCGAAGGGAATAATTACTAATTTTTTTGTAAGAAAATGTTGACGTTAGTATGAAGTTTTTATGGCCATAAATAAGTTTTTACTACTATTAGATTTTTAGATTTGTGACCGCATGCAATTCGAGCCAAATTTAAAGACGAACGTGGAAGTGGCAAGGAGCATCGGTTTAAGCGGGAATGAAAAGACGCAATGAAATTGAAGAGCTATTAGAATGATGCTATCAAATAGAATGAAATTGTACCATAATAATGCAAATGCTTGCCGAAATCAACTGTAACGTTGACTGCACGTATCAGTTTGTATACAATAGAAAATCCTAACGTTTTGAATGTTAAATGGCATGGGGTATATTGTCTCTATTTTTCGGTACTTTTGTTAATAATGATATATGTTTAACAAGTAAGAGTGCTATATTCGGCTGTGCCGAATCTTATATACCCTTTACCAACGTACGTACATATATATAGTATACAGACACGTACATACATATTTGTTTTGTGAAAAAATTTATAATTTTTTTAAAGTTTCCATCTTTGGAGCTATAATTTTCATTTTTCAAATTTCATACACCAAACTTTTCTTTCAGAAGCATAAAATATATTCAATTTATAAAGAAAAAGAAAAAAAAACAAAAAGTGTAAGTTTTCCAACCCTGGAGTCATAATTTTGGATTTTTCTGATTATTGTTACCAATCTAGTTCTTTAAAAAAATACATAAAATATGTTAAGTGAAAAAAGCAAGAACGAAATAAGCAAAAACTTAGTTTCATTTAATTCCTTTAATACTAAAAAAATCAGTTAAGTGCGACTTTGAATCGCGCACGAAAGGAAGGTTTTTTGCTTTTTTTGAAGTTTTTTCAGTTAAAACGATTTTTTCAGTTTTGTCGCTTTTTTCTCGTTTTGGCGATTTTTTTTTGTTTTTAGTTTTTTTTCGTTTTGGCGATTTTTTTTTCTTTTTTTGGCGATTTTTTTTCATTTTGGCGATTTTTTTCTGTTTTTTAGGTTTTTTTTTCGTTTTAGCGATATTTTTCATTTTGGCGATTTTTTTTTCATTTAAGCAATTTTTTCGTTTTTTTGCGATTTATTTTAGTCTTAGAAATTTTCTTTTAATTTAGTGCTTTTTTCATTTTGGCGATTTTTTTCTGTTTTTATACCCTTTACCAACAAAAATGGTAAAAGGGTATATATAGGTTTGTCATTCCGTTTGTAATTTCTATAATATCAATAAGCGACCCATATAATATATATATTCTGGATCCTTATGCATAGGGAAGACGAATAAGCGATGTCCGTCTGTCCGTCTGTCCGTCTGTCCGTCTGTCCGTCTGTCCGTCTGTCCGTCTGTCCGTCTGTCTGTACGTGAAATCGGTTTTCCGAAGCTCCCAGAAGAGCTAGAGACTTCGTTCTTGGACTGGTGTGTCAGAAATTTTCCAAAATAGATTGGTATTGAAATTCAGCAAAATCGGGCAGACGATTGCAGAGCTGGAAAACTTAAACTTCATTTTGCCATATAAAAGTAACTCCCGAAAACAAATTTTTATTTTTTTTTAATAAATGTACATATTTTACACTTCAGTACGACTAAAATTGGAATTTTAAATTAAAAAAATACAAAAAAATTAAAAAGACGTTTCCAGGGTTGGAAAACTTTAACTTTTTGTGTTATGTAAAATTAACTATGTCTAAAACTATATTCGTATTTTCTCGAGAACCGTAAGAGCTACAGACCTGAAATTTGGACACAGTATGTAGACCTTTGGCCGCTACAACAACAAATACATGATAATTGGAAATTAAAGGGTGTTCCGAAACGAGCAACGAAAAATTTTAAAATCCCATGTAGTACATATATATACAATTGTATGTATATACACTTGAAATTTGTAAGGTTAGTGTATTTTTATACAGACTACAAAAATTAACACAAAAATTAAAAAAAATTTAAATTAAAGGGTGTTCCATCAGTTAATGCAATTTTGACTATGTAATTTTGACAATTTGCTGTATCTTGGAAACCGTAAGAGCAAAACTCTTGAAATTTTCAAAAACGGTAAAACTGAAAAAATAAAAAATTATAAAATCGCCAAACCGAAAAAAATCGCCAAAAACAAGAAAAAATCGCCAAAACGAAAAAAAGCACCAAATTAAAAAAAAATTATAAAACTAAAATAAATCGCAAAAAAACGGAAAAATGCTAAAATGAAAAAAAAAATCGCCAAAACGAAAAAAAAACAGAAAAAAATCGCCAAAATGAAAAAAATCACCAAAACGAAAAAAAACCCTAAAAAACAGAAAAAAATCGTTAAAATGAAAAAAAATCGCCAAAACGAAAAAACCCTAAAAAACAGAAAAAAATCGCCAAAATGAAAAAAATCGCCAAAAAAAGAAAAAAACCTAAATAACAGAAAAAAAAATCGCCAAAACGAAAAAAAGCACCAAATTAAAAAAAATTTCTAAGACCAAAATAAATCGCAAAAAAATTGAAAAATTGCTAAAATGAAATCAAAAATCGCCAAAATGAAAAAAATCACCAAAACGAAAAAAAAACCTAAAAACAGAAAAAAATCGCCAAAATGATAAAAAAAATCGCCAAAATGAAAAAAATCACCAAAACGAAAAAAACCCAAAAAAACAGAAAAAAATCGCCAAAATGAAAAAAGCACTAAATTAAAAGAAAATTTCTAAGACTAAAATAAATCGCAAAAAAACGAAAAAATTGCTAAAATGAAAAAAAAATCGCCAAAATGAAAAATATCGCTAAAACGAAAAAAAAACCTAAAAACAGAAAAAAATCGCCAAAATGAAAAAAGCACCAAATTAAAAAAAAAATTCCAAGACTAAAATAAATCGCAAAAAAATTGAAAAATTGCTAAAATGAAATCAAAAATCGCCAAAATGAAAGAAAATCGCCAAAATTAAAAAAAAATCGCCAAAATGAAAAAAATCACCAAAACGAAAAAAAACCTAAAAACAGAAAAAAATCGCCAAAATGATAAAAAAAATCGCCAAAATGAAAAAAGCACTAAATTAAAAGAAAATTTCTAAGACTAAAATAAATCGCAAAAAAACGAAAAAATTGCTAAAATGAAAAAAAAATCGCCAAAATGAAAAATATCGCTAAAACGAAAAAAACTAAAAAACAGAAAAAATCGCCAAAATGAAAAAAAAAAATCGGCAAAATGAAAAAAAAAATCGCCAAAATGAAAAAAATCACCAAAACGAAAAAAAAACATAAAAAAAAGAAAAAAATTGCCAAAATGAAAAAAAAAATCGCCAAAATGAAAAAAATCACCAAAACGAAAAAAAAACAAAAAAATCGCCAAAAAAATCGCGAAAAAAACCCAAAAAAACAGAAAAAATCGTCAAAATGAGAAAAATCTCCAAAATGAAGAAAAGCCCAACAACAGAAAAAAATCGCCAAAAAGAAAAAACCCTCCAAAAACAGACAAAATCGCCAAAACGAGAAAAAAGCGACAAAACTGAAAAAATCGTTTTAACTGAAAAAAACTTCAAAAAAGCAAAAAACCTTCCTTTCGTGCGCGATTCAAAGTCGCACTTAACTGATTTTTTTAATATTAAAGGAATTAAATGAAACTAAGTTTTTGCTTATTTCGTTCTTGCTTTTTTCACTTAACATATTTTATGTATTTTTTAAAGAACTAGATTGGTAACAATAATCAGAAAAATCCAAAATTATGACTCCAGGGTTGGAAAACTTACACTTTTTGTTTTTTTTTTCTTTTTCTTTATAAATTGAATATATTTTATGCTTCTGAAAGAAAAGTTTGGTGTATGAAATTTGAAAAATGAAAATTATAGCTCCAAAGATGGAAACTTTAAAAAAATGATAAATTTTTTCACAAAACAAATATGTATGTACGTGTCTGTATACTATATATATGTACGTACGTTGGTAAAGGGTATATAAGATTCGGCACAGCCGAATATAGCACTCTTACTTGTTTTTTTTGGGTTTTTTTCGTTTTGGTGATTTTTTTTCATTTTGGCGATTTTTTTTATCATTTTGGCGATTTTTTCTGTTTTTAGGTTTTTTTTTTTCGTTTTGGTGATTTTTTTCATTTTGGCGATTTTTTTTTCATTTTGGCGATTTTCTTTCATTTTGGCGATTTTTGATTTCATTTTAGCAATTTTTCAATTTTTTTGCGATTTATTTTAGTCTTAGAAATTTTTTTTAATTTGGTCCTTTTTTTCGTTTTGGCGATTTTTTGTCTGTTATTTAGGTTTTTTTCTTTTTTTGGCGATTTTTTTCATTTTGGCGATTTTTTTCTGTTTTTTAGGGTATTTTTCGTTTTGGCGATTTTTTTTCATTTTGACGATTTTTTTCTGTTTTTTAGGGTTTTTTTTTCGTTTTGGTGATTTTTTTCATTTTGGCGATTTTTTTTCATTTTGACGATTTTTTTCTGTTTTTTATGGTTTTTTTTTTGTTTTGATTATTTTTTTTCATTTTGGCGATTTTTTTTTCATTTTTGTGATTTTTTTCTGTTTTTTTTTCGTTTTGGCGATTTTTTTTTCATTTTAGCATTTTTCCGTTTTTTTTTGCGATTTATTTTAGTTTTATAATTTTTTTTTTAATTTGGTGCTTTTTTTCGTTTTGGCGATTTTTTCTTGTTTTTGGCGATTTTTTTCGGTTTGGCGATTTTATAATTTTTTATTTTTTCAGTTTTACCGTTTTTGAAAATTTCAAGAGTTTTGCTCTTACGGTTTCCAAGATACAGCAAATTGTCAAAATTACATAGTCAAAATTGCATTAACTGATGGAACACCCTTTAATTTAAATTTTTTTAAATTTTTGTGTTAATTTTTGTAGTCTGTATAAAAATACACTAACCTTACAAATTTCAAGTGTATATACATACAATTGTATATATACTACATAGGATTTTAAAATTTTTCGTTGCTCGTTTTGGAACACCCTTTAATTTCCAATTATCATGTATTTGTTGTTGTAGCGGCCAAAGGTCTACGTACTGTGTCCAAATTTCAGGTCTGTAGCTCTTACGGTTCTCGAGAAAATACTAATATAGTTCTAGACATAGTTCATTTTACATAACACAAAAAGTTAAAGTTTTCCAACCCTGGAAACGTCTTTTTAATTTTTTTGTATTTTTTTTATTTAAAATTCCAATTTTAGTCGTACTGAAGTGTAAAATATGTACATTTATTAAAAAAAAAATAAAAATTTGTTTTCGGGAGTTACTTTTATATGGCAAAATGAAGTTTAAGTTTTCCAGCTCTGCAATCGTCTGCCCGATTTTGCTGAATTTCAATACCAATCTATTTTGGAAAATTTCTGACACACCAGTCCAAGAACGAAGTCTCTAGCTCTTCTGGGAGCTTCGGAAAACCGATTTCACGTACAGACAGACGGACAGACGGACAGACGGACAGACGGACAGACGGACAGACGGACAGACGGACAGACGGACAGACGGACAGACGGACAGACGGACAGACGGACAGACGGACATCGCTTATTCGTCTTTCCTATGCATAAGGATCCAGAATATATATATTATATGGGTCGCTTATTGATATTATAGAAATTACAAACGGAATGACAAACCTATATATACCCTTTTACCATTTTTGTTGGTAAAGGGTATAAAAAAACAACACCAAATAATACATAAGCATTTGCACATGTATATACATACTTAAGTACATAAATAGTATATACAGATTTATATGTATATAATAAAGAAGTATATACATAGGAATGAGTATACTATAAATGTGTAAAAGAATATAAATGGCATCAAAACCTCTTATTGTGTATGCCTATATTTTGGTATAAAAATTATTTCATTTGCTATATTCATATGTGTGTTTCCGCACAGATGCACACATATTTATTTATAATAATTTTATAACATACATTTACATATATTTTTATTTACATACACCAATACAGTTCAAGGAGCATTTACATATTTTAGGAACTTTTTTTCTTGCTACAGTCATTGGTTGAATTTTTTCAAATCCCATCACTGTTTTGTGAACAGCTGTTTGTTTCTTTTCCATATTTAAAAAAAACAAAATAAAGTAAAGCGTACGCACGTTTTTAAAAATTTTATAAGTGTATAAACGTGCTAACAGTACGGTACGATACAGTACCTCAACCGCAACGTTCGGCTAACACTAGCATTTGATTTATTTTTAAGAATTCCCAAAAAGTAGCAATTGTATGGCAACACTGTATTCTTGTATGGCAACGCGATATTCTTGCGAAAGCATTGTAAAGCTGTTGTTTCTTATAGCTATGCTATTATGGCGCAATATAGGAGCTAGAACGTGATTTTCGGAACAAAAATTATCGACACTATTACAGTTATAAGTTTATTTTTGTTTTGAAACGAAACAAATTGTTTGATTTTGTTTTGTTTCGTTCTTTGAAGTGAGTGAAACAAAACAAAAAAAAAATGAGAAGGATTGCTCTATTCTGTTTTGAATTGTTTTTGCACACACACAAGCCAGAGAACACAGTTGATCGGCTGTAAGGCAGCTAACAGCCACCGCTGGTCACAAACAATGCATTAATTTAATCATACGTCGCCAGAAAATAAAATAATATGAAACAAATGTCAACGTATTGAAATATTTGCGGCGAATTTGACTTCATATAATATAACTTTTTGCATTGTTATTTTACACATTAAGATTGTTTCACATAGCTAAGCAGCATAGCTATAACCGGGTATCCTAAGACACCTCTCTTCTTTTTATACCCTTTACCAACAAAAATGGTAAAAGGGTATATATAGGTTTGTCATTCCGTTTGTAATTTCTATAATATCAATAAGCGACCCATATAATATATATATTCTGGATCCTTATGCATAGGGAAGACGAATAAGCGATGTCCGTCTGTCCGTCTGTCCGTCTGTCCGTCTGTCCGTCTGTCCGTCTGTCTGTCTGTCTGTACGTGAAATCGGTTTTCCGAAGCTCCCAGAAGAGCTAGAGACTTCGTTCTTGGACTGGTGTGTCAGAAATTTTCCAAAATAGATTGGTATTGAAATTCAGCAAAATCGGGCAGACGATTGCAGAGCTGGAAAACTTAAACTTCATTTTGCCATATAAAAGTAACTCCCGAAAACAAATTTTTATTTTTTTTTAATAAATGTACATATTTTACACTTCAGTACGACTAAAATTGGAATTTTAAATAAAAAAAATACAAAAAAATTAAAAAGACGTTTCCAGGGTTGGAAAACTTTAACTTTTTGTGTTATGTAAAATGAACTATGTCTAGAACTATATTAGTATTTTCTCGAGAACCGTAAGAGCTACAGACCTGAAATTTGGACACAGTACGTAGACCTTTGGCCGCTACAACAACAAATACATGATAATTGGAAATTAAAGGGTGTTCCAAAACGAGCAACGAAAAATTTTAAAATCCTATGTAGTATATATACAATTGTATGTATGTATATACACTTGAAATTTGTAAGGTTAGTGTATTTTTATACAGACTACAAAAATTAACACAAAAATTTAAAAAAATTTAAATTAAAGGGTGTTCCATCAGTTAATGCAATTTTGACTATGTAATTTTGACAATTTGCTGTATCTTGGAAACCGTAAGAGCAAAACTCTTGAAATTTTCAAAAACGGTAAAACTGAAAAAATAAAAAATTATAAAATCGCCAAACCGAAAAAAATCGCCAAAAACAAGAAAAAATCGCCAAAACGAAAAAAAGCACCAAATTAAAAAAAAAATTATAAAACTAAAATAAATCGCAAAAAAAACGGAAAAATGCTAAAATGAAAAAAAAATCGCCAAAACGAAAAAAAAAACAGAAAAAAATCGCAAAAATGAAAAAAAAATCGCCAAAACGAAAAAAATCACCAAAACGAAAAAAAAACCCTAAAAAACAGAAAAAAATCGTCAAAATGAAAAAAAATCGCCAAAACGAAAAATACCCTAAAAAACAGAAAAAAATCGTCAAAATGAAAAAAAATTGCCAAAACGAAAAATACCCTAAAAAACAGAAAAAAATCGCCAAAATGAAAAAAATCGCCAAAAAAAGAAAAAAACCTAAATAACAGACAAAAAATCGCCAAAACGAAAAAAAGCACCAAATTAAAAAAAAATTTCTAAGACTAAAATAAATCGCAAAAAAATTGAAAAATTGCTAAAATGAAATCAAAAATCGCCAAAATGAAAGAAAATCGCCAAAATGAAAAAAAAATCGCCAAAATGAAAAAAATCACCAAAACGAAAAAAAAACCTAAAAACAGAAAAAAATCGCCAAAATGATAAAAAAAATCGCCAAAATGAAAAAAAATCACCAAAACGAAAAAAACCCAAAAAAAACAGAAAAAAATCGCCAAAATGAAAAAAGCACTAAATTAAAAGAAAATTTCTAAGACTAAAATAAATCGCAAAAAAACGAAAAAATTGCTAAAATGAAAAAAAAATCGCCAAAATGAAAAATATCGCTAAAACGAAAAAAAAAACCTAAAAAACAGAAAAAAATCGCCAAAATGAAAAAAAATCGCCAAAAAAAGAAAAAAAAAATCGCCAAAACGAAAAAAAAACTAAAAAACAGAAAAAAATCGCCAAAACGAGAAAAAAGCGACAAAACTGAAAAAATCGTTTTAACTGAAAAAACTTCAAAAAAAGCAAAAAACCTTCCTTTCGTGCGCGATTCAAAGTCGCACTTAACTGATTTTTTTAGTATTAAAGGAATTAAATGAAACTAAGTTTTTGCTTATTTCGTTCTTGCTTTTTTCACTTAACATATTTTATGTATTTTTTTAAAGAACTAGATTGGTAACAATAATCAGAAAAATCCAAAATTATGACTCCAGGGTTGGAAAACTTACACTTTTTGTTTTTTTTTCTTTTTCTTTATAAATTGAATATATTTTATGCTTCTGAAAGAAAAGTTTGGTGTATGAAATTTGAAAAATGAAAATTATAGCTCCAAAGATGGAAACTTTAAAAAAATTATAAATTTTTTCACAAAACAAATATGTATGTACGTGTCTGTATACTATATATATGTACGTACGTTGGTAAAGGGTATATAAGATTCGGCACAGCCGAATATAGCACTCTTACTTGTTTTTATTCATACTGCCCATTATAAGATTTTCTTGCGTAATTAACGACTGGTTTCTTATAAAGAAAATAATATCAAAAATATCTTTAAATCATATATTATTCACTTTTAAATGATTTTATATTGAACGCTTCAAATGTTCCGATATATGTAATTATTATATGTTCGTATGTATGTACATAAGTACATTTTCATTGTATGTTAAGTCTGAAAGGAAAGTAGAAGTTTTATTCCACTTTCTTTTTTTTTGTATCTTCTATAGAATTTTTCTTTTTCTTTTAGTACCGCGAAAAAGATTTTTAAGCCACATCGAAGCATGCTAAAGCAAGCATTCAAGTTTGTTTAAATTCATTGCCAAATGCCACCAACATAAAAAGTTTTTTTAAGTATTTAAGTATATACACACGTATATATTTATATGTAAGTATGTATTTATGTGTGTGATTGTATGAAAACACTCTTTTCAGCTTTTCAGTCGGCATCAACTAAAACTGGAAGTGCAAACTATACTTGCATAGCCAGCACTTGAAATACATACATATATCATTACACTGTTTCCGATAAGACTAATGCTTGAGTCGATATTATGGCATTTTGTGACATGGCAATGGTGTGTACTGGTGACAATTTTTTTTATTTCCGATATTTTTCTTTGTGTGGCAATGCGCTGTAAACGAAGATCTAATGTGAACGGTAGTGCACAGTGGGGCAGAAACAAAATATTTTGGAAATAAATCAGCCATTTCTAAATGGAGAGTCTTATCAAAATAAAGTTACGCATAAAAATAGTAAATATGTAGTAGTATCTAATTCTAGTTATCACTATCAATGTTTAAGAATTGTATGCTTATGGCGTAAAAAAATGCATTAAATAAATAAATATTTCAAAGCTAATAGCTTTTCAAAGCTGATAGCTTTTTGAACAGCTGTTGACTTTTCACAGCTGAAAAAAAAACAAAAGTTGTGATAACTTCATTTGGCAGTTGAGTACAGCTGTCGTTCTTAATTATTTTATTTAAATTTAATTAACTGCACTACTAATGATTTTTTATAACAACTATTCAAAAATGGTGTGTTTTCAATTTGTATGGAACGAAAACAGAACACAAATATAAACAGAAAAGATTAAAAAAGCACCACAATGTTTGCAGTATTTTAAGTTACAAGGTTTTTAGATTTTTTTTTGATTTTTGTTCTGTTTCTCTTTTATTTTATATTAAGAGATTTTTTTATTTGTGTTATTTTTTTCATTTAATATTTTTTCTTGTAGCTGCCGTTAGTGAAACATACGCTTTAACAAATGAATGTAGAACAAATTTTCAGCTCTAGCTTGTACAAAATAAGAGGCACGAAAAAAACAAGAAAATAAAAATAAAAACTGAAGAAAATTACAAACTAAAAGTAGGCGACTCTTGAAGAATTTAATAAAGTTTTGTATATAATAATATAATATTTATGTAAAATTTAAATATTAAATACTAGTCAGCAGGAGTTGGCTTGTGCTTATCTTGCTTAGTTTTGATTTGAAGGTGAGAATTATTTAAAGTTTAAAAAATACAAGGTTCTCAATTTGGCTGCCATTTTCTATTTTCTTTTTAAGATAAATTATTTCAGAGCTCTGGCTAATGGCTATTAAAAAAGTGTGCGAGGCTAAAGCTTTGTATGTTTTGTTACCACTTTAGGAAAAAGGGGCAGATTTGAAATTATTAAAATCATTTATTATATTCAGGGATATCATAGAAACCAATCTTATCGGAATTGGATTTGAAACAACCAAAAAAATATTTTGGTGTCATGAAATCCAACGTTCTTGGTTTTTGTTCGAACTAAAACTAGTGTCGGTCTTAGGTGACATAGAAACCAGTATTATAGCTTTGTTATTGAAAAAAAATGATATAAAAATATTTTTTTTTATGTTTTCATCCTCAATAGAGGAAGGCATAAAAATATCTTTTCGTTAGAGTTGATTTAAAGTTGCATCCTCTCTGGACAAATAAAGTGCCCCGTAAACTTGACTACGTCATCTAGAATAGCTTATACTTCAACCCAGACATAGGCTAGAATCATTTCCAACAGCTTATTGCAATTTCTGCGATGTTTGCAATTTTTTTTTGCGATTTATCTAATTTTCTAAGATTTTGCTATTATTTGAAGTGTAAGGAATTTCTTCAATGCATTTAGAATGTTTTCGAGAACTTGCCGTTTTTTGCGTTATTTCAGAGTTTATTTTATTTTTAACAGTTTTGGAGATTTCTAATAAATTTTATGGATTGTTACCGATTTTGCAACTTCTCGCGAAGTATTCTGCTTCTTAAAAGTTTTCGCGAATCTTAAGCACTATTAGACTTTGCTGTCACGACTATTAGCCACTTGCGAAAATTGTACCGAACTTTTTCTTAGCATTCCTTAGAGCTATAGCCATTTTGAATAAAATTATGGCTTGTTTAAAATTTTTAAATTTTTTTCGCAAATTTTTGCTATTTTTGCAACGGATGTATTTTAGCCAAAGTTTTTGGCTTTCTTTATTCATTTTTACTCAGGAGCTTAACATGTTTTTGCAAGCTTTTAAGAATTTTTGTAATATTTTGCTTTTTCCCTTACAGTTTAAGCGAGTTTAAGTTATATTAGTTTATTGTTTGTTTCCAATATTGTTTAAAAGAGTTTAAAAATATTTGCGTAGCTTGGCATCCACTTGGTACTCTATTACCACTTCTTATTTCTTTTTTATAATTTGATTCTAGTTAAGAGCACAATTTTTAAGAATATTATAGCGCAAATACCATAATTGATAAGATTTTCAAACAAAAACTTGTATTAGAAGCCGGAAACAAATAAAAAACATAAAAAAAATCTTATTCGAACATCGAACATATGTATTTGCATTCAAAAATAACAAAATCGACTTGTTTCATGACACCAAACGTATCCAATATTGGTTTATAAAACCTGCAATCAGCAAAACTGACTTGGATTCTATGACCCCCTGATTATACATACATATATAGACTCCTACGTGACCAACATCAGTACTAATATCAATACCAATATCAATAGCAATAGCAATAGCAATAGCAAAAGCAATAGCAAGAGCAAGAGCAATAGCAATAGCAATAGCAATAGCAATAGCAATAGCAATAGCAATAGCAATAGCAATAGCAATAGCAATAGCAATAGCAATAGTAATAGCAATAGCAATAGTAAAGCAATAGTAATAGCAATAGCAATAGCAATATCAATAGCAATAGCAATAGCAATAGCAATAGCAATAGCAATAGCAATAGCAATAGCAATATCAATAGCAATATCAATAGCAATAGCAATAGCAATAGCAATAGCAATAGCAATAGCAATAGCAATAGCAATAGCAATAGCAATAGCAATAGCAATAGCAATAGCAATAGCAATAGCAATAGCAATAGCAATAGCAATAGCAATAGCAATAGCAATAGCAATAGCAATAGCAATAGCAATAGCAATAGCAATAGCAATAGCAATAGCAATAGCAATAGCAATAGCAATAGCAATAGCAATAGCAATAGCAATAGCAATGGCAATAGCAATGGCAATAGCAATAGCAATAGCAATAGCAATAGCAATAGCAATAGCAATAGCAATAGCAATAGCAATAGCAATAGCAATAGCAATAGCAATAGCAATAGCAATAGCAATAGCAATAGCAATAGCAATAGCAATAGCAATAGCAATAGCAATAGCAATAGCAATAGCAATAGCAATAGCAATACTAATACTAATACCAATACCAATACCAATACCAATACCAATACCAATACCAATACCAATACCAATACCAATACCAATACCAATACCAATAACAATTGGTATTGCACTACCAAACCAATACCATTGCAATATAAAAAATTCTTGCTAATCACTTTCATAAAATACTTTTTTTTATTAATAGATATGTATTTAATAACCTAATTACTCGTATACCTAACCAACATTAATTTGAAAAATTTATATAACAAATTTTTGTTTTTCTTTTTGTTACATATTTTATAATTTCTGCAAACATAAGTTCACAAACACTCTAGGCAGACGCATGTAAATTTTATGGTGCATAAATGTGTGAATTATGTTTATTCAAACTATTGTTACAAACAGCGTGACGATAATATTTGGAAACGTTTGTGTGTCCCACCGAAAATTAAATGAAATATATTACAGTTTATTTTAAATAAGACGGAAATAATAGTTTTAAATATATTTTATAGTTTATTAGCAATGTTTTGTTGCACCGTAATATATTTACGTACGTATTGCTTGATATCCGTGTATTAAAAATTAAGTATACGCCGCATACGTGAATTGGAAAACGATTAATTTGTTGCATACCTTTGCGGACTATTCAATATTAAGTATACGCACCATGTGTTCATGTGTTGAGGAGTTCTTTCGCAAATAGCGATAAATAAAAGAGTGGAAGAGCCAATTCCAATAAATATATGTACATATCGCTCACTAATTCATAAAGAGTCACTACAACTTAAAACTATCAAAATGGTTTTGGTTTTTCAAAAACTGGTTCACTGTAAAAATTTCTGACAACCGCAAAACAGTCTTCTTAAACAATATAAAATACCATTTTAATGTTACATAATTGAGTAATTTGTACAGTATTCAACGGTTCGATCTCTAAGTTTGATAAATAAAAAAAATTCAATAAACTACGATCAGGTGACTGAACGATAACTGAGCAGATAAGTCAATATTTAATATTTGTATAATGTATGAAGCTAAATTGTAAATTGTTTTAAACATTCGACTGCCCTCTTTCCTGATCTAAAAAATGTTTCACTGCTGCAGGTCAAAGCGAGCTGAGTATTAATTAATTTTTTTTAAACTCTAATTTTCAAAGTTTTAGTGACAAGTTTATATTTTCAAGGGCATAGTCAGTTTCGTAAAAATCGATAAGGTAAAATCAAGTGAAATATAATATTTTAATTTAATAGCCATAGCCCCGCCCACTTTTTCGAATGCCAAATTGTGTCTTTTTAAGAGCTCAAGATGTGTGCCAAGTTCAGTAAAAATTGGTGAAACAGAATCATGAGATATATAATATTAAGTTTTATTGGGCATGGCTTAGCCCATTTTTTCAACTTCGAGATTGTGTCGTTACGAGAGAACAATGTGTTGAGTAAGTTTCGTAGTAGTTGAATGGGTAAAATATCATAAAATCAATTAAAAAACTTAGTGAACGAGTCTCCGCCCACTTTTTTACAATGTGGTCAGAAGAAAGCTATACCCTCACAGACAAAATAATAACTTTGTAAATGGTCAAAATGTACCGAATAAGGAATTAAAAATACCACAAAAAAAATTAAACAGACCAAATAATGAATTTTAATCAGTAATAATTGCTTAATAAGGCTTAAGTTCTATACTTTTCCATTCTTCTTGAATGAAATATTTGTGTTAATTAGTATGATTTTCTAAAGAAGAGAATAATATATATAAATACTACAAGCAATTTATGAACAAAGTTATTTAATAAGTATTAAAAAGGAAAATCAATGTGTATCGTAAAACGATTACACTAAACTCAGCACCAAGTGTAACTAAGCTTAGAGGATGCTATGTTGGAATTGCATTTTACAAGGGTATTCTCCAAATTCTTTTTATTTGACTGAAATTTGGAATCTATATTTCAACATATCGTATCAAGTTTCATTTTATAGTAGTCAGTGCATGCAAAAATTTAAATACTGTGAAATATTCATGTATCAAGTAAACTAATGGATTGCTTTAAATTTTTTTTGTAGCCTCATATACAAGTCAGTCTGTAAATCTAAGTAATACTTAAGACTTAAAGAAATTGTAAGATATGCAAGTGACTGCAACTGTGATGCCTTAATATAACGTTTGCTGAGAGTGTAAGCCTGATAACTTTATTCAACCAAATTTTACAGGAGAGACAAAATTCTGCTAACATTTTCTATACATACATAGCCTTAGAAACTAGCTTGCCCCCAAACCAATTGTTTAGATTTTTTCTAAGGTCAGACTTGTCGTACCGAATTCGTTTAGATATTTCTGTAGTTTGACTGAACAATTCTTTTTCATATACATTTTTAAAAATAATCAAACTTTGGTTAAAAAGTATGTAAGTAAAAATCGGTGAAAATTTTTCTTTTAAATAAATGTAATAACTAATATGTATATACTAGTGGTTTAGCATGTCTATATACTCATTTCATTAGCGCTTCAACCAAATCATCAGTAGACTTCAACTACAAGTTTTGAATAGTCACAAACAGACTTTCAAAAACTATTTTAGAATTCTTTACGAATTCGGAGCATTTGATTTGATCGGTTAGTACATTAAGGTTTTTCAACATATGGGCAGTTCTCCGAGAAATTCCATTTTTTTTGTCACGTGCGACAGCAAGCAATTAACCTTGTATTTCTGAACAACGTGACTCGATTTTTCTTAAAATGTTACCTAACGTAGAGCTGCTGACGGCCTACACAAATATATAAAGAAGTAACAAAAGAGTTTAGTTTTATTTGAAAAAAAAAACAAACATATTTTCTTGGTGTCGCACACTACAAAAAGTTGACATTCGTATGGAAATGCCCATATACAGTTTCAAATTAAAATTAATAGTATAGTAAGTCGAGGTGAGAACTTTTTCTCCTTCGAATTAGATTAAAATATCATATATTACAAAAAGTTGGTTTAGCATGTTTACACTCTAAGCCAACGATATCCATTTGGTTGGTAGATAGCTAGATAAAAGAAGTTTAAGATTTAAAAATATTCCTGCAGACAGATAAACATATAACAGTAAGTAACTTCACACATATAATCATAGAAATTTCCATTTTTCATTTTCCTTGTAAATTATACAAAAAAAAAATTATAATTTTGCATTCCAAGTAATATAAATATGAACAGTTTTCCCATAGGGATAATTGAAGTTTGACAGTTGATAGCGAACATGGCTTTGAAGCAAAATCTGTAGAATTGGCTGTATTTTATACAGTATTATTTGCTAAGTCCTCATGGACGGAGATAAATATTACGATGCCAGGCCCATTTTACGGTCACGAGCGCTATAGCTCGATAAGTAGCTACTTTTTTTGATCATAGTTAGATGATACCAAAATGGACCTCAAAGACATGGGCTTTCAACAAGATTAAGATTCTGGACAAGCTATTTTAGGGTCTTTTCATCCCACGTGAATGTGATGTGGACTATACTTTTAGAATGGGTTTAACCCAGCTAAAGGCCTTTTAATTTCTATGATGTCTTATACACCTTTTGTTTCCTTTAAACTCAAAGTTAGAAAATGCCTAATGAAAGACCCTTTACTTGGGTATATACATACATATGTATATATGTATGTATATATATCTTGTCTTCTACATAAAAATAAAAAAAATATTTTCTTTACATAATTCATACCTCTTTTTAAGTCAAGTATATCTTGCGAACAGGAGCATACACAAAGTATTTTAGTTTGCATTTTCTAAATTTTTAAAGAGACTTATACTTATACACACGTTTAAGCAAACATACACACACATACACATAATTATGTACGTCTGCCTGAAAACATTTATGTTAAGTAATGTGCACACAAACGAGCATAGCGAAAGGAAAGACGAAAAAAATTGTCTGCTGATACTCTTTTACTGAAGGCTGCGAGAGCAAACCCAAAAGAACCTCTAGCAAACTAAACATTAATAATTTTTTGTGATGATGTTAAACTTTTGCTTTTACTCTACCCTCGTATTAACAAACAGATGCATTTTCGTTCTACTACACAAGGTTTGGTTGTTGGTTGATTGCATAGATTTGCTATTTTATCGGTTTGTGGTGAACAAGTTTGGCACAGTAGAATTCTGCTGCTTACCGCACATCGACACATGAAAAGCCGGTTTTTTCTGTACCGCAATTTAACGATTCGTCTCTGTATGCGCCAACTTTTGCCAGACAATATAATTTTGCTGAGAAGAAAATTGCAACATTTTGTAAAAGTGTAACATGGCATGATAAGTATTCATTGCATTTTATATTTTATGCTTTCATTTAGAGGTTCATACTTTCATTCATGTCACAAACACAGTGAACAGTTACAAATACATGCATGCTGACAAATACAGATGAAAAGAAAGCGATATATGTATATGTTTATGTAAAGGGTGTTTTTTTTATAGTGACACAAGTTTAAATCATAATAAAATAAAACAAGGAAATATAATTTTAATATCAATGAGATGGGCTTTATTGGAAAGAAACTTTTATGAAATTAATGTGTTAATATGATTTCTTTCATGTGGCTAGCACGGCTGGTGCGTAGAAGACGCAATCTGGAACACCAATTTACAATAAATTTTCGCGGAATTTGCGTCTGTTCGAATATTAATTTCCAGGTGTTCAATTGCTTGTAGTTTATCGACGTAGGCAAGTAACTTAACATAACCCCAAAGAAAATAATCCAATGGGGTTAAGTCACATGATTTTGGTGGTCAATTAATTGGACCATTACGTGAAATTATTTTTTAATTAAAAGTTTCTTTGAGCAAATCAATTGTAGCTCCCACTGTGTGGCATATGGCTCCATCCTGTTGGAACCACATATCAGCAAGATTAATGCCACGTAATTGAGGTATGAACAAATTTCGAATCATGTTCCTATACCGTTCACCGCACAGAGAAAAAACTGCCTCATAGAATCAATAAAATTGTCTCTGTGAAACGTTTTTAGGCTAAGGGGTATTCCAGCAGAAAGAAGCGAAGATTTTTTCATAGAGATTCCTTATTGTTTTTATGTGGTAAATCTTATTAATTTTATCAAGAAGAAAACCACATAAAATCAAGAAGAAATCTTATTATTCACAGCTTTTTTTACTCAATTTCCGTTATTTTTGGCACCAAAAAACAATCCATAGAGAAAAACTGTGTGATTCTATTGAGATTTCTTATTGATTTTATTGGGTTGCTTTATTAAGATTTTCTTCTTGATTTTATTAGGTTATCTTATTGATTTTTTCAATAAGGGTTTCTTCTTGATTTTATTAGGTTTCTATATTATTATGTGTAAAGCATCTTTTTGATTTTTTTAATAAGGAAACCTTTATGAGGTTTGTTGTTATTTTGTTTCTATAAATAGACATACAGATAATTTTTTTCATGATCTTTTTATTTTTATATAAGAATGTTTGCACAATGATTTCAATGGTTATTCAGGCTGCTTGTTAGCAAATTGGTTAGAGTGCTTGTCTATCAGGTAGAAGTTTGCTGGTTCAATACTTGGTGGGTGAGTTATTTAAAAATATAACATAATGTGTATGTATGTATGTATAAATAAATAACATCTACAATATACTACATACATACATACATATGTGTATGGTATAGAATTTAAATGAAAATACATAAGTACAGCGAATAAAAACACAATTTATTTTTATTTTTTATTAGGTCGCCTAATAAAAACAAGAAGAAACCCTCATTGAAAAAAATCAATAAGATAACCTAATAAAAACTAGAAGATTTCTTCATGATTTTTTCAAAAAGGTTTTCCTTATTAAAGTAATAAGATTTCCTTATTGAAAAAAAACCATAGAGATTTCTTATTAATTTTGTTCTATTTTATGAGGTATTTAGTAGGCACTGTTTTCTCTGTGCATTGACAGTAACATCATAGGAATAGAAAGGCCATTTTGGGGGTGCCCCTACAATTATTAAAAATTTATTTTAATTTTACTCATGAAAATCACCAGTCATAATGGCGCTCCCCCTAGAAAAAGTTTGTAGCTACGCCAACGTGTAACATTCTGACCATCATCGTTTTTGAAGACACATGGGCCAATGATTACACCAGCCCATAAATCGGACCAAATACTTATTTTCTGTGGATATAATGGTTTTTCAACAAAAACTTGTTGATTCTCCTCACTTCAAATGAGACAATGCTGCTTATTTACATACTTATTCAAATAGAAATGGGCTTCATCGGGAAGTGGAAGAAGTACACGATGAGTTTGATGTACAGAACAATTATTTTGATTGAACATTTTAACAATTTGCACATGGTGCTCTGGTGTAAGTCGATTCATAATGAAATTTCAAAGCAAACTAATCAAAAAGCAACTATCAGCTGTTAAATGGGTGCTCAGATAAAGCAGTGATGCCAACGCTCTAAATAAAACACCCTTTATGTGCATGTATGTAAGTCAACATAAAAATAAAATTGCTTTACGAGTCTTTACTAAAATATATATATATATATATATATATATATTTTTTTTTTGCTACTTAAACGGCTACCAAGGAAGAACATTTACAGAGAAAATTGCGCAGTATGTAATTTATTTCACATAATTTCTTAACACGATATACTGATCATTAGAGAATACATAATATCGTAATTGTGTGACACATTTGTGTCATGAATGAACATGCATCATGACTTCGTTCGACATTTTGAGTGAGGTATTAAGGAATCTTATTTTAAGTTGCTATCATATATTTTGTGTAATTCATCAATTATTATGAGATTCTCTTATATGAAAAAAAAATTATTAAAAACAAATTATAAAAGCGAATTATAATTATTTTAAAAGCCCTTTATGTGAGCATTTTAGTTTTCAAATAAAAAGCCTTCCTATAAGAAGTTTCATTTTGATATGTCAGAAAATTAGTTTTTTTAAGTGAAATAATTGAAGGTTTATATAATTCTAAAATAATAAGGAGTGCTATATTAGGCTAAGTAGAATAAAAAATCTGATTAAATTCAACTATGGTTCTTACCAAAAGCAACAAAAACTATGGCGAGGGTGGGAAAGTTGATACAATCGTAGTTTGTTTTTTATAACATAAAATCTTCAGAAGCCCCGCTACTATTTGTTAATCCTAAAATAATCCTTGTTTTCTAGTTCCTCCATACAATTATATCGCCATATTATGTAAACTATGTATGTAATTACAAAAACCAAAGGTGTTTTATAGGTTTCGCAGCAATCAAATGAGTAGAATATCATAAAAATTAATTAAAAAATTTTGGGCGTACTCCCGCCCAATTTTTTTTATAATGAAACGAAGGGAAGCTTTACCCTCTCAGACAAAAAAGAATTTTTACAATCGGTTTAAAATGTACTGAGTTATGAAGTAACACTCCGCGAAAAAAATAGAAACGAATTGTTAACCTCCTTGTATTTTTAAAGTTGGTTAAAATTTAAAAAGATGTAAAAAAAAAATTTTATTGTCGGAGTTAGTTTTCTAAAATCGTGCGTTTTCAAATCGATCGGTTTACAGACAGGGTCGATAATTGTGCTGTTTGCAATATAAGCAACATACGACAAAGTTTCGTAAGACTAATGAGTGCCCATATCAAAATTAAACAAATAGAAAAAAAATTAAGGTAGAGATCTTCCTAATATGTTAAATATATTACCCCTTATTGTGAATGGCGTCGTCGACTTTCCATCAAGACAACAGTAAAAATTGCCACTTGTCTACTTTTGTCGACAAGAATAAAATTTAGAAAGTCTTAGAGATTAGTAAGAGATTGTTAATAAGAGTCAATTGTTGCCGATAAACAGAAGACAAGTGCCAATATTTATTGTCGTCTTTATGTGACGCCATTCAAAATAAAGGGAATTGAAACAAAAAGCATTAACATTTTTTTTATTTAGTTACTTTTATATAAACAAAATTAAATTTTCCAACCCTGGCATCATATTTTTGATTTCTGAGGCAATAATTTATGTCTTTCTAAACTATAAAATACTTATATTTAATTAAAAAAGAAAAGAATTCTTTTTATTTAGTTTGTTTTCTATACTAAAAAAAGTTTAAATTTTCCAAAAAAATTAAATAAAAAAATTAGATACTAATCCTATATAACTCAACATCGTGAAACTAATTTTATTTAAAATATTTTAAGAGCTCCTCGTATCATAAGTAAAAAAATTTCTTCTATGATTTTTTTGAAATTTTGTTTTTTGTGGCGAAAATAAGTTAAGAAGGAAATGTGAAGAACATCAAATACATTTACGATAATATTTGAGAAATAACAAGTAAGAGTGCTATATTCGGCTGTGCCGAATCTTATATACCCTTTACCAACGTACGTACATATATATAGTATACAGACACATACATACATATTTGTTTTGTAAAAAATTTATAATTTTTTTCTCTAAAGGAATTAATAGTAAGTGACCTTTTAGTATTTTTCGATTAAAGAATTTGATTCAATTATTTTATTTTCGATATTAGCAATAGTTGACATTTCTGATTAAAAAATTAATAAAGTGTATTAAGTGAACAAAGAAATAAAAAAAAAATAATTTTATACTTTAATATCAAAAAAAAAATTCAAAGTTTCCATCTTTGGAGGTGTAATTTTCATTTTTCAAATTTTATACGCCAAACTTTTCTTTCAGAAGAATAAATTATATACAATTTATAAAGGAAAAGAAAAACATTTTTAGGCCTATTTAATTTTACATAACACAAAAAGTGTAAGTTTTCCAACCCTGGAATCATAATTTAGGATTTTTCTAATTCCTTATACCAATCTAGTTCTTTAAAAAATACATAAAATATGTTAAGTGAACAAAGAAAAAACTTAGTTTCATTTAATTCCTTTAATATTAAAAAATTCAGTAAAGTGCGACTTTGACTCGCGCACGAAGGGTTCCGTACATTCGGTTTTGAGCATTTTTTAATGTGGCTTTTTTGTTTTTTTTTGAAGATTGTTTCAGTTTAAACGATTTTTTCAGTTTTGTCGCTTTTTTCTCGTTTTGGCGATTTTTTTCTGTTTTTTGGAGGTTTTTTCATTTTGGCGATCTTTTTCTGTTTTTGGGGCTTTTATCATTTTGGAGATTTTTTTCATTTTGGAAATTTATTTATTTTGGCGATTTTTTTTTGTTTTTGGGTTTTTTTCATTTTGGCGATTTTTTCTGTTTTTTAAGGTTTTTTCGTCTTAGCGATTTTTTTCATTTTGGCGATTTTTTTTATTTTGGCAATTTTCTTTCATTTTGATGATTTTTTTTTCATTTTAGCAATTTTTCCGGTTCTTCGCAATTTATTTTAGTCTTAGACATTTTTTTTTAATTTGGAGGTTTTTTTCATTTTGGCGATTTTTTTCTGTTTTTGGGGTTTTTTCTCATTTTGGCGATTTTTTTCTCTTTTTTGGGGTTTTTTCGTTTTAGCGATTGATTAGCAATTTTTTTTCATTTTGGCGTCTTTTTTCTGATTTTGAGTTTTTTTCATTTTGGCGATTTTTTCCTGTTTTTGCGGTTTTTTCTCATTTTGGTGATTTTTTCTGTTTTTTTTCGTTGTGGCGATTTTTTTTTATTTGGTGCTTTTTTCTTTTTGACGATTTTTTTTTATTTTGGCGATTTTCTTTCATTTTGGCGATTTTTTTTTTCATTTTAGCAATTTTTCCGGTTTTTCGCGATTTATTTTAGTCTCAGACATTTTTTTTTAATTTGGAGTGTTTTTTTTCATTTTGGCGATTTTTTTCTGTTTTTGGGGCATTTTTTCATTTACGAGATTTTTTTCATTTTGGCGATTTTTTTTCATTTTGGCGATTTTTTCCTGTTTTTGGGGTTTTTTTTCATTTTGGCGATTTTTTTCTGTTATTGGGGTTTTTTTTCGTTTTGGCGATTTTTTTTTTCATTTTGGCGATTTTTTTCCATTTTGGCGATTTTTTTTTTAATTTTGGTGATTTTCTTTCATTTTGGCGACTTTTTTTCATTTTAGCAATTTTTCCGGTTATTCGCGATTTATTTTAGTCTTAAACATTTTTTTGTAATTTGGTGCTTTTTTTCGTTTTAGCGATTTTGTTTTGGTTTTGGCGATTTTTTTCGGTTTGGCGGTTTTATAATTTTTTGTTTTTTTAGTTTTACCGTTTTTGAAAATTTCAAGAGTTTGGCTCTTACGGTTTCCAAGATACAGCAAGTTGTCAAAATTGCATAGTCAAAATTGCATTAACTGATGGAACACCCTTTAATTTAAATTTTTTTAAATTTTTGTGTTAATTTTTGTAGTCTGTAGAAAAATACACTAACCTTAAAAATTTCAAGTGTACTCGTATTGTATGTATATTACATTTGATTTTTAAATTTTTCGTTGCTCTTTTGGAACACCCTTTAATTTCCAGTTCTCATGTATTTGTTGTTGTAGCGGCTAAAGGTCTACACATTCTGTCCAAATTTCAGGTCTGTAGCTCCTACGGTTCTCGAGAAAATACTAATATAGTTTTAGACATATTTAATTTTACATAACACAAAAAGATGAAGTTTTCCAACCCTGGAAACGTCTTTTTAATTTTTTTATATTTTTTTAATTTAAAATACCAATTTTAGTCATACTGAACTGTAAAAAAAGTTTATTTATTAAAAAAAAAAATAAAAATTTGTTTTCGGTAGTTACTTTTATATGGCAAAATGAAGTTTAATTTTTCCAGCTCTGCAATGGTCTGCTCGATTTTGCTGAATTTCAATACCAATCTATTTTGGAAAATTTCTGACACACCAGTCCAAGAACGAAGTCTCTAGCTTTTCTAAGAGCTTCGGAAAACCGATTTCACGTACAGACAGACGGACAGACGGACATTTATTTTATGCGTCGCTTATTGATATTATAGAAATTACAAACGGAATGACAAACCTATATATACCCTTTTACCATTTTTGTTGGTAAAGGGTATAAAAACTATAATTAACTTGTACATTTACAAAATTTAATGAAATAAAACGGCTATAATATAACTTTTTAAAAATTGCACTACATCAACATTGATTTAATAAAACCGCAGGGTTACTTTAAATCTCTTCTGCTGTAGCTGATATAATTTTTTATTAAGAATGAATTTTACAGTCTGAAATAAGATATTGTGCCAAAGTTATTGAGTTGAAATAAAATTAATAACTACATTTAATTAATAGTTTTTATAGAGATTTAATGGGTTGTAACATATCTGTAACAAGGGGTTATAATTTAAGTAGTTACTTTTATATAACCCAAAAAGATTGAATTTTCCAACCCTGGTATCATCCTTTTAGATTTTTCTGATTTCTTATGCCAACCAATTTTTTATAGAAAGAAAAAGTATGAAATTTGTTTTAGTTGACAAATTTTATTGTATATAAGTTTAAATTTTCCCACCCTGGAATTGTCTTTTTCTTTTGTTTTATTCATAATGCCATTTTAATTTTTCTTGAAATATAAAATAGGTTAATGAAGAAAAAACATAAAAAGTTTGCTTTAGCTGGTTACTTTTATATACCAACATAAAGTTTAAATTTTCCAGCTCTGCAAATGTCTTTTTGATTTTGTTGAAAAAAATACTTGGTTTGTTGTGAGTTAAAAGTTTTCATATGATTTTCATTAACTTTTAGGCCAAATCATCAGTAGACCTTAAATTATAATCGGAAAAGTCAGAAAAACCGCTAATACTTACAAAAAAAAAAGCTGTTTGAGAAGTACAAACTTATTTTCCATTTCAAGAAAAACTAAAATGCATCAAATATTATGTGCTCAACTTAGTTCCGACAAACAAATTTGTAAATTCAGTTCAATGCAATTCGAATTTTTTTAATTAATAAATTGTTTGATTCAAAAGTCAATCAAACAAAAAACTTATCTGTCTGTACAGTATGCCATGTCGAAATTTGAATAGAAATCCTGCCTAACCCATTTTGTTGCAAATGTTAGTTTAGGTTAGGTTTAGATTGCAAGACTCCAGTACTGGGTCCATCGTGATTCCCTTCTATAAGTACCTATTAAATATATTACTTTATGTTCCCCCTTATCGGGAAGAAAATGTGCGAACAGTTAGTTTTTTTACGTTAAAATTTGGCTTTTTTCATGCAAAATTCCAAACTTTTACGTCAACAAACTGTTCATATTTAATTCCCGATTATTAGATTGGTATTTTTTGACCATTTTTGACACACCAGTCCAAGACCAAAGTCTCTGGCTTGTATACAGATGGACAGACTGACATCCGATCATAACGACGCAGAATATATATTCGTAATGGGGTCGTATATTAATATTAAGGAAATTAAGCACGTAATAACAAACCCATATATACCCTGTGCTTAATTTTCCACAGAGGGTGGTTGAGTCTAAAGTGAGCAGAAAGGAAACCCGTAATAAGTCGTAAATCGTTTCTACACACAGAAGAATTTCAACATCAAATCTACGTAAACAAGTTTAATCTTTTTCTGCAATCATTTTGCTTCATATATGTTTCATGTTAATCTAACATTATTTATAGTAATTTTCCAAGAAAATTTTTACTTTTGAAATAACTTTAGTTCACCTTCATTTAACATTTACGTAGTGTTGAAGTCAAAATGAAGAATCATATTGAATCAAAGTTATTTCAAGTTGAAACAACATGAAATTAATTTAATGTAGTAATTGTATTTTATTAATTATTTAACTGACGTGGGCTTGACATAGACATCAGAAAAAATTTTTGTTTGTATATAAGTTGGCTTCCCCATGCTTACTTCTGCAGCCACAATAACTTTAAATATCCTTTAGATACACACTAAATATGTATCATCTTGAATAAAATGTTAATTCAACATTATTTCATTAATCATTTAACGTACAATTTATATGAAAAGTTTTAGTTAAAAAAATACAAAATACTTTGACTTGACTCAAGGATTCGAACCTGCAATCCTCCGACCGCAGGACCAGTACACTGCCTCCTAGAAAGCAGCAGTTTGTCTGCTATTTACAAACATCAAAAAACAACAACAATACAAAAACAACTCACACAACAAATAAACACCAACACACTTAAACAACATATTTTTTTTGTAAATGTAATGTGATTTGAATCAAACTTTTTGCATGGTGATTTTACATTCGTAGTTTTTCTGTATGTGTTAAAGCTCAGCATGCTACCATACGAAATTGATCAAAATGTCATTTCCTTTCATCAGAGAAGTGACAGTCATCATATAGGTTAGGTTAATTTAGGAAGGGTAGTGCACCTCCACGCGGAGACCCATTTCATTTGTGTCCATTGCGGTTCACTTCTATTGCCCATTAAAAGTAATATTAAGCCCCCTTTTATATCCAAAAGTTACCCTATTATCCGTTATTAACCCATGAAGCCCCTGATGTACTCTAGTTTACACTTCCCGATATCACTATTTCATTCAATAAAAATTAAAAATGCTAAACTTAAACCCGATTAAGAAACAGTCATCATATCATATCTAAAAACTTTTTTCTATTCGTTACCCCCAAAGCAAATTATTATGCAAATTTGTGTGAAAAAAAACTTACTGCAGTTCTTAAGAACTGAAGAATAATGTTTGAAAACTAATTCTTTATTACCATAAAACCATTTAGCCTTTAAATCAAATTTATTTCGTACTCTTTCCTAAACTTTATGTTTGACAGCCAAATTGTTAGTTAAGTTTATTTGGGTTAAACTTTAATCTATGTTTTAGCACCACATTTTAACGAACATTTACATTTGCCACTATCTAGCCCACAAGTTTCAAGTAATATGTAATTTATTATTGTTTTGTTTTTTTTTGTTTTTACAAAATATCCTCTGAAAATTTTAAAATTTATTGTGCTGAGTATACAAATATTTTTGTTCATTCATACGAATTTTAGAGTATATTTCAAATAGAGATGACAGCGTGAGTAATATTTCGCTCATGGTTACACAGCAACGTATCATAAAATATAGTTTGCTATTTCTAATTCAAATACTTATTAGTCACATTGAAATACTTATTAGTTCAAACACTGTTCGAGTTAGAATATTACTCACCCATAAGAGTGTTCACGTGCGTGAGCTATTACCCAACTTTAGGTTTAAAGCAATTGCTAAATGTTGCTACTGCAAATACTTTCTTTTGTAATGAAAATTATAACAAAACCGAATTGAAAGCCATTAATTTTTGTTTTCCTCTATCATTGAGTGTTATACACATACACATAGACACACACACACACACACACACACATTCACACTCACTCACTAGCATGACTAACCTGACCAGACATCCCGCCTTAGGCGGGATTATCCCGCTTTTCTGAGGTTGATCCCGCCTTGAATTTTTATCCCGCTTTATCCCGCTTTTTAGAGTTTTGAAATTTCTTATCTCTTAATATATTTTTATTAATATGTAACTGATAAAAATTTATTCCAATTTTTTTTAGTGTAGTTATTGTTTATTTTTTTTGGATCTGGCAGCTCGTCAAATGAAAAAAAATAAAAATACAAACGTACACACTCAAAGATCCTTTTGTTACAGTGCTTTATATGTGCAGACATTCTGCTGCTTTAGGAATTTATTACCAAGAGGGCTTATTAGGAGAATAACAACTGACATTCACCAAACTGTCAATAATAAAATAAAAAGTTCTTGCTTACATTGGTGTAGTCAGCTGATGATAATATGGACTAACAAGGCCACTTGCTACCATTCGCCTTAAGTTTTTGTACATTGTTTTGTATAAAAATCGTATTTTGTTTTGTAAATGAAGTCAAAAAATCTTATTATTTTATTTATTTTACGTTACTAAATAAAAATTTTTGTTAATAAAAAATTTTGTTTATTTAAAATCGATTCTTTTGAGTTAAAAACTGTGTTTCCTAAGTACATACGAAACTTTTTATGTGCGTATTACACATCCCGCTTTCAAATAGTTGTTTATTTAAAAATCCCGCTTTTTGGTTGTATTTTCGTCAAAATCCCGCTTTTTGAACGATCGTGTCCCGCTTTTTGTAAAAAGCTTCTGGTCACGTTAAGCATGACTCATATACAATGTTATAAGTGCAAAGATATTAGCGTATACGGCGCTACAAATTTAATCAGTATTTTGCAATTTAGAAAATAATACGAACAAGACTTATAAATGGACAAAGCAAAAAAAAAAAAAAACCGTTTAATGATTTCATTGTGGAAGTGTTGGTAATCGAAAAATTTGCCATGCAAATGTATGCAAATTAATTTGTATTGAGGTTTCGTTTATTTCTATTAAAACAAAACCACCAAATACAAAATACAAAAGCAACAATGAATACAATGACTACAATCACTAAAATACAACAACTATAGAAATGAAAGACATGTAAAACCTATAAGCCCTGCTGCTGAAGTACGAAGAATGTTCCAGAAGTCTTGTATGCCTTATATTGTAAACTAGTAAATTTAAACTGTAAATAAATTAAAGTTATTGGAGTTTTAAATTAAAAATTCAGTAATCTTGAAAAGGATTTCAATCAGTATTTATTCTTAATCACTGACATAAGCATTATCAGCTGATACCGGCCATTTTAACTTGGCAGCTTTGAGCTCAGTACAGCGAAAACCAGTTTGCATTTCATACAACCTACTGAAAGCCAATTTAAAAAAGATTTAAAGTTGGTTTGAACATAATCATTTTGTCTGGTAAAAATAGGTTTTTTGGTTGGTTTTAAAGTTTTAAGCAACAATAAGTGGAGAAGGCACAAGGGCTGGTGTCTGTATCTTGCGAACAAACATTCGTAGTTCTTTAAGACTGCCGAATGAATGCAGCGTTTTCCAGGCTCATATCTTGGCGATCCTCAGGACCACGGAACTGGTGGCCAGGAGGGCCAGGTAGCTGAAGGTGAGAAGGTAATCTTCTACGTCGACAGTTAGGCAGCGCTAAAATCTTTGAAGGGACACAATGTCTAATCGAAACTTGTTAGTGACTGTAGGAGAGCCCTCAACTTGCTTGTGTATAAATATAGTGTCAGACTATGTTGGATTCCTGGTCACAGCAGTGTTGAGGGAAATTAAATTGTCGATGAGCTCGCAATAATAGGGTTGGCATTAGATAAGGAAATGGCAGATAGATCGGTGAAATTATCGATGGCTCATTACTAGAGGGAACTCAGTAATTGGGTAGAAAGCAGGACCAATAGTTCATGGCGAAGTAGGGAGCATTGTAGAGTCTCAAGGAGTTTGTGGCCAAAACTTTACTCAGAGAGATCCATGCTGCTACTGGACATGAATAGGAATGCTAATCATGATAGGCGCGTTGACAGGTCACTGCTCGTTCAGAGCAAGAACCAGCAATTGGGAAACTGGCTCTCCAGAGTTTCTAGGATGAGCGGAGATGAAGAGGAACCAGAAACCATTGATCATATTATCTGTCACTGCCCGAAGCTGCAATTTCATAGGCTTAGATGGCTGAGCAGACGTTTCCATGAAAGCAATACTGATATCGGGAAGTGTAAACTAGAGTACATCGGGGGCTTCATCATGAGAGTTCGGTGTTTCAATGACGGATAATAGGGTCACTTATAGCTACAAATAAGGAGAGGGGGGGAGGGGTAAATATTACCTTGTCTGGGCAACGGAAGCGAATCACAATGGATCCAATTGGGTCTCCGATTGGAGGTGTGGTATAGCGCCATCCTTCCTAACCTAACCTAATCTAACCTAACCTAACGTAACCTAACGTAACCTAACCTATAGGCAACATTTATTTAAACCATGTCAGTGTGAAAGCACTATTAAGCTCTGAATAAAAACACAAGCCACGTGTCAGTGTTGCGCCATCTCATGTGAATACCACATTTTTAAGCTCTACATCTAATATTTTAATTAAAATTATCATTAACTGTAGGCTTATTTTCATTAATTTATTTATTTTGATTTAGAAGGGTCATTTACCGGAATTACTACGTTTGCGCACCCGCTTATTGCGATATAAAGTTCTAGCAAGCAGACCATCAATGAACAAAATAGAACAAATACCTTAGCTATAAAGCTTGAACAGAAAAGGCTCCTGGATTCAAGCCCTACATATACGAGGGTGGGTCATTAACCATGATGCCAACTTTTTTGGCTCACAAACCACATCTTTAAAAAAAGCACTAAAAAGCATAATTTTGAGATCTAAAAGCGTAAAAAGCACTAACGTAAAAAACGAGCGAAGATTCAAACGAGTGAATTTTAATAATGTTTAATTTTTTCTCTATTTCGGCAATAGTATCATCTTTAATGAATATATATATTATATTAACGAAAAGGGTATGATTTACACGGAAAAAATAAATACACCAAATTTTGATTAAAGTAAATTTAAGAACTACACAAATTTCTTAAAAGCACTACTCGGTGCTAAAAATAGTGTCACAAGCACTAAGTTTTCATCGCTGGTCATTAACTCAGTGACTTTGTGTGAAACACAGGTTTTTATTTAAAAACTTATTTTAATTTTCAACAAAGTCTTCTTTGAGTTCTATAAGTGTATAGTCCAACGTTTCTTCAAAAAATATAATTTGTCGAGGTCATCAAAAAGGCGGCAAGGTTTCCATACCCAAGTGATCATTAATAATTTAAACCACTGAGCCATATGAGATGCCTATGGCTTGCAGTATCACTCTCTCGATTTCAATCTCCGATCGGCTAAAACCATATTGTGAATATATGTACAATTGATTTGAATATAGAGACCTTACCTGGGCGCCGAAAATGTTCGGCTTGTATAGCCACAATGAAATTCAGTAAACCATATTGCTACCATTAAACTTGATGGTGAAGAGCCCTTATGTACTTATCAAGCTTAGCCTTGGTTTGAGTAATGGTTTTTTTTTCGCCAAAAATAATGCTTAATGAGCACACGAAATTCACTTTATACCATTTTCTTCTTAAAATGCGCGATATTCTGCTATAAACGGCTGCCAAACACAAACTAAATGACACATATTGTTCAAATTTAAACAGGAGACAACTGACAGTTGCCTTTTAACAGGAGCAGTATTGTCATTTCAATTAAGAGGCAGGAAATTCTAAAAGACACTAAGTTAATATCTTACCCTCGTATAATATTTCACATTATAAGCTTCTAGGATATAAGGTCTCATAATATGAAGCTCCTTTGACCTTCGGAAAAAGCTTCAGCAAATAAATATTCAAGAAATAAGACCCTTGAGAATAAGACTTCGGGACAAAAGGGCTTAAAATGGAGGCTCCCATGATATTTAAGTTGCAAACAAAAGGCCTTGAAGTAATGACCCCGAAAATACGATTTTAAGCAGAACCAGAAAGTAAGGTTCCAAAGATGAAAGTTCCAATATGTAAAGCTCCAAGACATAAGGGAGCAGAAAATAAGACCCCTCGAAATAAGGAGACACGATATAAAACTACAGGAGACGTGGTTTGAAAACATACCACCATGGAGTAAATGGCTCAAAAAAAAATAAGGCCTCAGGATATAAGGACTTGCAAATAATTGCCTTGAATCTCTAGACTTGAACTTCCTGGTAAATGGGAATGATGATGAGAAAAATGAAGTACACTTATTAAATTAATATTGGCGAAATTTCGACTCTTATATTAATCCCAGTAAAAATTTTGCTTCAAATAAAGCAGGTTTCTAGTATTAGAGAATAAAAGTAGCGCTGACAAGCCTGCTGTGTGGAGTAGGCACTGGATATATGGCGGCACAGGCATACATCCAGCTCTCATGAGTGGTCGAGCTGTGCCGGCATTGGTGATGTATTCTCTTAGAGACCTCGCTGTGAGTGTAAGAAACTACACTCGCGCGACATTTTGACATGTGTACCCGTTGTGGAAACAGCTTACTGCTATTGACAGGGTCATGCTATTTTCTAGACCTTAGAGAACAAAAATAGGCTGTACTAGCACAAAATGGTTCTCGATAGCGAATAGACAAGCACCAATTTTTTTTTGGTATTGTATTGTATTGGCGTGACGTCGATGGTGACAACTGGAGTAAGGTTGATTATATAACAATAAATTAAAAGATTTCTTTCTCATGTACAGCCAAATTTTAAGCACAACTTACGTATGTATGTATATACATACGTACATGTTTGTCTATGTATGTATGTAAATGTGTTACAACATTTCAAGACAAACATTCATTGTTCGCATACATACATCCATAGTACACATTCGTAAGTATTGAGTTTTTGAGGTTTCTCTACTTTTTCGCGTACTTTTTTTTATTTACTTTTGATTGTAATTCTGCAACACAAAATATTTAAGGACTTCAAACGGAAGGAAGTGATAAAAACATATATAAACACTTTCAAGTATATGTATTAATGTACTTGCATGTACTTGAATAAAATGCAATAAGTCCGTTTGTATGCAAAATTGCTTTTTAATATAATACAATGTAATCAGATTTACACATATGTACATGAAGATGTAGACAAATACAGAGATGAATATAAAAACATACATTTAAGTATAGCACAGACATTTCAAAGTAATAAATGAAACCACTTTAGGTTAACACTGTGCCATACTTGCATTTTTAAGGCTTAAGTGTTGAAAAGAAAGAATTGAAATATATTGACAAACATTAAGCAGAGTTCGAAATGAAAAATGTGTTTTGAATTAATGCAGCTGGAAAAGGGAAGTGATCTGCATCCTATAATATTCTAGCAGCTTATATACATAAATCTTTTTAGCTATCATTTTATATGAAAAGTGATTGCATCGATAAATAATAATAAGAAGAGAAATTTCTATTGAAATGGATGATCCTTAATTGATAATCTCTTCGAATGATAATAGTATTTGCAAATTGCAAGAAAGCTCATAAGCACATTTGAACTTAAGAAAATTCTATAATTTGTTTAGTTTTGTCCCCCAGTGTAAACTATGAAAGTAACTTCATTCGCCTATACTAAAAATGCCTTTGAGAATGAAGTGAAATGATATTAAAATTTATTACTTCAAATGGCTTAATATCTCTGCCAACTTTTGGTTTACTAAAGTACAGGCAAATCCCAGTATAACGAACGATATAATGTCAGGTCCATTCGTTATATTGAAAAATTCGTTATATCGAAAAGTTTGTTTAAGTACAATTTGTATTATTGTAGATATAATACAATACAATAAAATGAATGGCAAGCTGTTTTCTGCATTTAGAAGCTACCTCCGCCAGCTACGTCCATTAAAATTTAATTTTATATTTCACGTACTTCTTCGTAATCAACAGATTTTCCAAAAAAATTTTTTTTAATAGTTTATATCCAGTTTAGTGCTATAATTATTTCTTCGAAAATATTCTATAAGATCTTAACATTGAAGTCGGTTTTTTTGCAGAATCATTTTATCATTCGATATATATAGTATAAAATTAGGATAGTGTTGTTAATGTAAACAATTTGGACGTTCGTTATACCGGATTTTCGCTAAAGAGAGATTCGTTATATCGAGATTTGCCTGTATTTTAATATTGATGTTTAAAGATAAACCATTACGTATATACAACGCTTACGGGTGAAAGTAATTATTTAAATTAACATATTTTATAAATTTTCGTATTATTTTTTGCAAGCAAACTATAAAAGACACTCACCTTGTTTCTTAATGTTGTTTAAAGAATTGTTGACGGATTTGTATTCGTTATGTAGCAGATATTCTGAAATTAAAAGAAGAAAAAGAAATATGTTAGAAGATTACTTGAAACTCAAACTGAATTATTATATTTTGAATTAAAACTAAGTTGTGAAATAGAACTGCTGGGCATAAATCTGGTTAAAAACATAGGACAGCTTGCAAAAAATGCTGCTCTATTTAGATATTTAATAAGACTTACATGCTATAGAATGAAGAATATTTTCCAAAAAAAATAACAATTTGTGTCAAAACTTAATCGATTAAACGATGATTGTTTTCATAAAAATCACTGGAACTGTTTTTATTCAGGTATTAAAATATGTATTTTATTCGTTTATAGCAAGGAAAAACCTTCCCGAATAATTTTTTTTACAGATTTGGTACGATATAACAAGATAAACCCCCATATTAAGTAATAAATTTTAATATCAAAAACTCTTTTTAATTAAAATAATCTAATATTTTTTATTCGAGTATTTTTTAATCGATTAATTAGATAGCCTTTTTATATGACCATTCCAATAAATTTCCTATTTAGTGATATAAAGATATATTTTATTGCAATACTAATAAAATTTGATTCCTGGACTTATTTCTTAAATTCATTTAGTCGAATAATCGAATCAAGAGCAATAGCGCACAGTGTAGCATTTTCATATAGAGAGTGGCCAAAAATAGAAGCAGTTATCCTAGAGTAATGATATTAAGTAGTTTTCCTTGAATGTACCAACATTATATACATAAGTACATATACATTTTGGTGAATATGGGTAAAAGGATTCGTGTCCTTGTCATATACCCTTTATTAAAAAAATGCCATAGGACTGAAAACAATAACTGTAACTTCATAGAATTTCTTGCACAAAGTACCTGTAGTATCGTGCATGCCTTGGTAAAAAAATAGATCGAAATCTGCTTCGAAATAAATATAACTATAATAGAAATAAAGTTTTAATAATTTAAGAAAACACACAATTTAACGAAACACATGCTGTCTTTGAAATGACAGACTGAATATAAAATTCAATTCGTTGTAAGTCGGTGCGACTTCACCATCTGTCTTCTCTGTTACTATCCCTTTCCTAAAGAAGGAAAGACCTAGTAATAGTAGTAGGCTTTCATTGCCTTATTTAAAAAAAAGATGTTATTTTTATTATATGCAGAAAAAATTTTGAAAACGTAGCTGTTACACTGTGGCGTGCCAACATAGCTTCAGAGAACATTTCCTGCCATAACAGCAAAAAAAGCTTAAGCTTCATAATTTTCGAGGTTAATTTTTTTTTACCAAAATTAATTATTTGCGATCGTAAATAATACATTTTCCTCAACAAAAAATAAAAAAGACCAAGTCCATAAAATGTGCCACTTTTTTTTAGCTGTTATGACTCGATTCGTACCATATTTTGCACTTTGTAATACAACAAAAACATCACCACTTGGTCAAACATTTTATTTTTAAAGACCAGTACCTGGATTCAGTAACTTTTATTACGACAACCGTATCGCTATAATAAATATAACGAAAATTGATCGAATTTGCTAATCAGTAACATACATATTTTAATGATATTCGCTGTCGGTTAGAGAAAAAAAAGTTAAGTCACAAGATCAAATTCATTGAGATAAAAGAGACAAAGCTGGAGACTATCGTAAAAAAAATTACGGAATCACATTCTCGTTACCGCAAGCGAATAACTATGTCAACAAGTAATAAGATTTTCGGTTCGCAAGAAGTTACAGAATCCAGGTACAAGAACTGACTTTGCAATTAAAAATTTTAAACTGTTGAAAGCATTGCAATTCCAGGACAATTGGCAGCATTTGATATTTTAGAAAAATTATGAAAAAAACAATTATTTTATTAAAACTTCTCTAGTTGAACGAAAAAGCGCGTGCTTGCTATTAGTTCATTGCATACCACTTTAATTAACTGAAGTAAAAAAAAAACTTTTAACATTCCTTAAAGGAATATAAATCTTTAATTATATTAAAAATATTTGCTGCTAAAGTTTTTGTTAAAAAATAAATCCTCAAGTTTCTTTAGCAGTCAAAAAGTTTAGAATTTTATAAAAACTTTTATTTCAAATGTGAAATTTTTCTATTGCATTCCTTCATTAATTAAACAAAAGAAATTATTACAAGTTTAAAAATGTTTTTGCTACTTTACTAGTTCTAGCCCAGTGTGTGTGTGTTTGTGTGTGTGTGTGTATGTGTGTACTAAATACATGCAAAAAGTGCAGACATTAATGAAAGCGAACGAACCCCTGTAAAAATCAAAAGACAAACTTGGATTGTAAATGTTTAAAAGTTACAGTTAAATTAAAACGAAATCCTCATAGATAAATAAGACAAATCCTTGGCGCCCCACAAACTTGCATATAACAACAAGTGAACCCAGCAAACAATTTCATGTGCACTTTATATGTAAACATACATAAAATTTTGCAAGAAAAAAACATTTCTTTTCAGCCTATTTTGCTGCACGAGAAACTTTACAAATTAATATTAAATTAAATAAGACATTATCCATTATCAATTATTTGCCACAAAAAGTTCAGTGGGCTTTTAAACACGAGCAATCAAACACAATTTGCAAATTAATTTTATAAAACTAATTTAATTTCTGTACTTTATTCTCGTTCTCTTTTTATCTTTTTTTATCTGTTAGCTTTTATGTTGTTAGCTGTTGCTGGTAAACAAATGTATTTGTACCTTTGCTGTTGGTTGCCATTAATGTTGCCGCAATTAAGTAAAATGTGGAATAGAGAGGGAGTTGACAGTTTCCTGCATATTTCTCAATGAAAATAAAGGACGAAAAGCAAAAAAAAAACAAGTTTTAAATTGCATTTTATATCTCTAGAAATTCAACTGTTCAACTCAAACAACTATACAGATTAGTGGTAGGAATTAGAAAATATGGGAAAAATATGTGAGCGATTTATTTTGCAATCGTACTCACTTTTTACAAAATAAACTCTGAACTATAAAATAAATTAAAACTCATGTAAACTTTGTAAGTTTTGAAGATATCACTGGTCTCGTTTTAAAGTACTAACATAATTTGATTTTTGCCACTAACTTGAATATAGTCGAATTTGATATAAAGGCGAATTTGGAGACACTAATGTCTCTTACATAGGCTAATATCAAGTTCTGCCTAAATTTCACGATTCGATAAAAATTTTTTGTAAAAAAAAAACCAGCAGAAATTTAGTTTATAAAATTTCTCAAGTAACTCTCCGCTTAATAGTATTTTAAAATATTATGACAATATGCTACCATTTGAGTCCCCCTTTTATATTTTCACAGGAATTACAATATCATTTAAATAGGATTTAATCAATTGATAACACCGAATACCACTTTGTGCAACGTTGCTTCAACTGTATTAAATCAAACTTATAGGGCATGAAATCTAGCAGATTTCAATTAAAATCTTTAACAAAATCTACACCTTTTACAATAAGTTTTTTTTTTGACATTTACGAGTATCAAGATTTCTTATCCAAAACAAAAATCATTGACTGAATTTTTTATAGCTATGCTATTTATGTCACGACACAGGAGCTGGGACGTGATTTTTGTGATAAAAATTATCGACACTATTGCAGTTATTAATTAATTTTTGTTTTGATTTCTTTATACTTAAAACCAGAGTACGAAAAGAAACGAAACAAATTGTTTGATTTTATTTTGTTTCGTTCTTTGAAGGGAGTAAAACAAAAAAAAAAAATCAAAAACAATGAGAAAGATTATTCAATTTGTTTTTGTATTGTTCTTGTACATGACCACAATGCAGAGAACACGGCCGATCAGCTGTAAGCCGGCTAACAGTCGCCGCTGACTACAAACAATAAATTAATTTAATCCTGCGCCGCTAGAAAAAAAAAACAAGTAAGAGTGCTATATTCGGCTGTGCCGAATCTTATATACCCTTTACCAACGTACGTACATATATATAGTATACAGACACGTACATACATATTTGTTTTGTGAAAAAATTTATCATTTTTGTAAAGTTTCCATCTTTGGAGCTATAATTTTCATTTTTCAAATTTCATACACCAAACTTTTCTTTCAGAAGCATAAAATATATTCAATTTATAAAGAAAAAGAAAAAAAAAACAAAAAGTGTAAGTTTTCCAACCCTGGAGTCATAATTTTGGATTTTTCTGATTATTGTTACCAATCTAGTTCTTTAAAAAATACATAAAATATGTTAAGTGAAAAAAGCAAGAACGAAATAAGCAAAAACTTAGTTTCATTTAATTCCTTTAATATTAAAAAAATCAGTTAAGTGCGACTTTGAATCGCGCACGAAAGGAAGGTTTTTTGCTTTTTTGAAGTTTTTTTCAGTTAAAACGATTTTTTCAGTTTTGTCGCTTTTTTCTCGTTTTGGCGATTTTGTCAGTTTTTGGAGGTTTTTTTCATTTTGGCGATTTTTTTCTGTTGTTGTGTTTTTCTTCATTTTGGAGATTTTTCTCATTTTAAGGTTTTTTTTTTTTTTTGGGTTTTTTCGCGATTTTTTTTGGCGATTTTTTTGTTTTTTTTTTCGTTTTAGCGATTTTTTTCATTTTGGCGATTTTTTTCATTTTGGCAATTTTTTTATTTTTTTTGTTTTTTTTCGTTTTGGTGATTTTTTTCATTTTGGCGATTTTTTTTTTCATTTTGGCGATTTTTTTTCATTTTGGCGATTTTTTTCTGTTTTTTAGTTTTTTTTCGTTTAGGCGATTTTTTTTCTTTTTTTGGCGATTTTTTTCATTTTGGCGATTTTTTTCTGTTTTTTAGGGTATTTTTCGTTTTGGTGATTTTTTTCATTTTGGCGATTTTTTTTATCATTTTGGCGATTTTTTTCTGTTTTTAGGTTTTTTTTCGTTTTGGTGATTTTTTTCATTTTGGCGATTTTTTTTTCATTTTGGCGATTTTCTTTCATTTTGGCGATTTTTGATTTCATTTTAGCAATTTTTAAATTTTTTTGCGATTTATTTTAGTCTTAGAAATTTTTTTTAATTTGGTGCTTTTTTTCGTTTTGGCGAATTTTTTCTGTTATTTAGGTTATTTTCTTTTTTTGGCGATTTTTTTCATTTTGGCGATCTTTTTCTGTTTTTTAGGGTTTTTTTCGTTTTGGCGATTTTTTTTCATTTTGACGATTTTTTTCTGTTTTTTAGGATTTTTTTTCGTTTTGGTGATTTTTTTCATTTTGGCGATTTTTTTTTCATTTTGGCGATTTTTTTCTGTTTTTTTTTCGTTTTGGCGATTTTTTTTTCATTTTAGCATTTTTCCGTTTTTTTGCGATTTAATTTAGTTTTATAATTTTTTTTTTTAATTTGGTGCTTTTTTTCGTTTTGGCGATTTTTTCTTGTTTTTGGCGATTTTTTTCGGTTTGGCGATTTTATAATTTTTTATTTTTTCAGTTTTACCGGTTTTGAAAATTTCAAGAGTTTTGCTCTTACGGTTTCCAAAATGCAGCAAGTTGTCAAAATTACATAGTCAAAATTACACTAACTGATAGAACACCTTTTAATTTAAATTTTTTAAATTTTAGTTTTAATTGTTATAGTCTGTATAAAAATACACTAACCTTACAAATTTCAAGTGTATATACATACAATTGTATATATACTACATGGGATTTTAAAATTTTTCGTTGCTCGTTTTGGAACACCCTTTAATTTCCAATTATCATGTATTTGTTGTTGTAGCGGCCAAAGGTCTACATACTGTGTCCAAATTTCAGGTCTGTAGCTCTTACGGTTCTCGAGAAAATACTAATATAGTTTTAGACATAGTTAATTTTACATAACACAAAAAGTTAAAGTTATCCAACCCTGGAAACGTCTTTTTAATTTTTTTGTATTTCTTTATTTTAAAATTCCAATTTTAGTCGTACTGAAGTGTAAAATATGTACATTTATTAAAAAAAAATAAAAATTTGTTTTCGGGAGTTACTTTTATATGGCAAAATGAAGTTTAGGTTTTCCAGCTCTGCAATCGTCTGCCCGATTTTGCTGAATTTCAATACCAATCTATTTTGGAAAATTTCTGACACACCAGTCCAAGAACGAAGTCTCTAGCTCTTCTGGGAGCTTCGGAAAACCGATTTCACGTACAGACAGACGGACAGACGGACAGACGGACAGACGGACAGACGGACAGACGGACAGACGGACATCGCTTATTCGTCTTCCCTATGCATAAGGATCCAGAATATATATATTATATGGGTCGCTTATTGATATTATAGAAATTACAAACGGAATGACAAACCTATATATACCCTTTTACCATTTTTGTTGGTAAAGGGTATAATAATGGGAAATAAAGGGCGAATAAGACAACATCATAATAAATTTATTCCATAGTTATTTAACACATTAAGTTTGATTTATATAGCTAAGCAGCATAGCTATAACCGGGTGTCATAAGACACCTTTCTTCTTTTTTGTTTGTTTTTTTTTTGGTTGATAGCACCGAATAATATTATTTAAATCGTTACTTCTTGTTTATTAAATAAAGCGTATAGGGAATTTAAGCTTGCACGAAATCTAGCAGATTTCAATTAAAATCGTTATCAAGATCAGCAATTTTTTTTTTAAATTATTAAGATTTCTTATCCAAAACAAAAACCATTAACTGAATTTTTTCCTAAGCTTCAATCACAATTGCAATACAGTTAATTCACACATCCCTTTAGTCCTAATTTACACTAAGCAAGTCTTATTGCTAAGCTGATTAGTTTTTAGGAGAGAGAGAGAGAGACGAGGGAACATAAATGTTTCTTTTCCCCTCGTCTCTCTCCCCTAAAACATTAATCAGCTTAGCAATAAGACTTGCTGAGTGTAAATTGGGACTTAGTAGATCGGTTTATTTTTTAATAATTGCATCTAGTTCTACTATATATTTATATTTATTCCCGTCGTTCCAAAGTGAATATAGGGCGAAAACTAATAAGTTCCATTCGATTCTGTTCAGAGATAATAATTTTAGTTCGTTCCAGGTCTTCGACATTTTAGCCATTTACGTTATCGAGTTGACTTCTCCAAGTATGGACTGGCCTTCCTCTTCTTCGGCTTCCTTGTGGATTATAATCAAGCGCGGATAGTGTGACCAACCCGATTCCACTTGTGCCTGAGGATTTCTGATGCTATGGGAGGTTCTCCTGCCGTAAGCCACATATTGTTGTTGGAGATAGTTGATGGCCAGAATATCTACTAGATCTTAACTGATAAGGCACTTATACCTTAATAAAATCTAGCAGATTTCAATCGGTATCTTTATCAAAATATATGCCGTTTACACCAAATTTTTTTTTAGCATTTGTCAAGATTTTCCTAAAAGAAAAACCCATTAACTCGAAAAGTTCTAAAACTAGAACCAAACAACTGATATGTTGCCAATTCACACACCTTTTTAAGTACACAGTCTGGTTTTTTAGTACAATGTAATATAAAAACCTAGTAGCTGCATTACTAAGTTCTACTAGATTTAAGGTAGATTTTGCCAAAATCTAGTGATAAATTAGGTTTTGTTTTGTATCAGTAAGTCTACTCAAAATATATTAGATTTTGCCTAAAAATCTCGTAATAACTTAATTTTTGCACAGACATTATTGTATCCCCATTAAATATTTTTTTTCAACTTCTTAGTAAGAATTTTTTAATTTAAGAATCTCAACTCAAATGTTAACTTTCCTTGTCATTCACCACCATTCGCCGTCTCTGTGTCTAAGTGGTAATTGTGCAAACACCTTTTTTCAAGTAATGCTAATGTACGAGGATAATTAGAAAGGATAATTTGAAAGGATAATTAGAACAAAAAATTATTTTGCAGACGTTACAAATACAACTCATGCAAAACTTTGCTATCTAAGTTGAATAAATCCAAGCAAATGATAAAAAAAACTACATCTGTGTAGGTACGAGTAATTCACTTTTGAGAAATAAGTTATTATTTTGAAGTGGCTTATACTCGTATGTATGTATGTATGTATGTAAGTAGCATGTTTGGGTGTGAGAAAAAGTAAAACAAAAACTGCAACGTTGTTAACAAAAGAGGTTATAACATTTGGGGATGAGTGTGTGAGTGCAGTTGCCAGTAGATGTAATATTTATTTATAAACGCAATAATATATTTTCTCGCACATATGTATGTATGTATGTACCCAGCGGGAAAACTCACACTTACTTCAGACCTTATTAAATCCCTGCTTAAGCATTTTTTTAATGCAATTACTATGCTTATGTCAGAGCCTCAGGCGAAAGAAGAAAGACCTGTAGGCTCTAACAACGTTTGTAAATATATTATCGATAAGGAATGAAGCGAAAGGGTTCTATAGTTCTCTAAAAGGCAACCGCACTCCTTTTTCCCACTGGGATGTAATATTTATTTATACAGATATTAACATACATATACATACATATGTACAGATGTATGTATTTATGTGTGCATGTGTTGTACCACTTCATGTTGATGTTTGTTTGTTTTTAGAAATGGTTGATACAATTGTGATTATTTTATGTTTGTAGTTAAGTATTTATTACTGGTTGTTTAGTAAGATTCCATTGTTTCTTGTGTGCGTTCGATGTTGTTGCGATAACGCCAACCCTAAAAGTATTTTTGTTGGAACTCTTGAACGATCATCCATATGAAATTTGTATGTCGGAAGGGAAATGTTTGAAAAAAATATATATGCGACTCATGCATACACAAATTAACTGTAGTCGGAGGGTCGTAGGTTCAAATCCAGGAGACAAGTGAAAGTATCTTCGAAGTTTATATTTTTTTATTATTTCCGTTCAAATAAATTTTATGTTAAATGATCTTTAAATAATGTCGATTTCAAATATTATCTAAAGAATATTTAAGGTTGTTGTGGTTGCAGCGGTAATGAGTTCCAGGTTCAAATCTTGGCCGGGGAAGCCAACAGACAAACGTCTTCCTGATATCTGTAGCAATTAGAGATGCTAATCGGGACAGGTTTTTTGAAATCCCGGGCTTCGGGATTTAGTGATGGAGTCTCGAAATCCCGAACCGGGACCCCGGGATTTTCGGGACTTACAAAATCCCGAAAACATTGTGCATAAAAGTGCGTCTTTATGTTAAAAATTATTTTTTAATTTTACAATTATTATACCCTTTACCAACAAAAATGGTAAAAGGGTATATATAGGTTTGTCATTCCGTTTGTAATTTCTATAATATCAATAAGCGACCCATATAATATATATATTCTGGATCCTTATGCATAGGGAAGACGAATAAGCGATGTCCGTCTGTCCGTCTGTCCGTCAGTCCGTCTGTCCGTCTGTCCGTCTGTCCGTCTGTCCGTCTGTCCGTCTGTCCGTCTGTCCGTCTGTCCGTCTGTCTGTATGTGAAATCGGTTTTCCGAAGCTCCCAGAAGAGCTAGAGACTTCGTTCTTGGACTGGTGTGTCAGAAATTTTCCAAAATAGATTGGTATTGAAATTCAGCAAAATCGGGCAGACGATTGCAGAGCTGGAAAACTTAAACTTCATTTTGCCATATAAAAGTAACTCCCGAAAACAAATTTTTATTTTTTTTTAATAAATGTACATATTTTACACTTCAGTACGACTAAAATTGGAATTTTAAATTAAAAAAATACAAAAAAATTAAAAAGACGTTTCCAGGGTTGGAAAACTTTAACTTTTTGTGTTATGTAAAATTAACTATGTCTAAAACTATATTAGTATTTTCTCGAGAACCGTAAGAGCTACAGACGTGAAATTTGGACACAGTATGTAGACCTTTGGCCGCTACAACAACAAATACATGATAATTGGAAATTAAAGGGTGTTCCAAAACGAGCAACGAAAAATTTTAAAATCCCATGTTGTATATATACAATTGTATGTATATACACTTGAAATTTGTAAGGTTAGTGTATTTTTATACAGACTACAAAAATTAACACAAAAATTTAAAAAAATTTAAATTAAAGGGTGTTCCATCAGTTAATGCAATTTTGACTATGTAATTTTGACAATTTGCTGTATCTTGGAAACCGTAAGAGCAAAACTCTTGAAATTTTCAAAAACGGTAAAACTGAAAAAATAAAAAATTATAAAATCGCCAAACCGAAAAAAATCGCCAAAAACAAGAAAAAATCGCCAAAACGAAAAAAAAACAGAAAAAAAACGCCAAAATGAAAAAAAAATCGCCAAAATGAAAAAAATCACCAAAACGAAAAAAAACCTAAAAAAACAGAAAAAAATCGTCAAAATGAAAAAAAATCGCCAAAACGAAAAAAACCCTAAAAAACAGAAAAAAAACCCTAAAAAACAGAAAAAAGTCGTCAAAATGAAAAAAAATCGCCAAAACGAAAAAAACCCTAAAAAACAGAAAAAAATCGCCAAAATGAAAAAAATCGCCAAAAAAAGAAAACAACCTAAATAACAGAGAAAAAAATCGCCAAAACGAAAAAAAGCACCAAATTAAAAAAAAATTTCTAAGACTAAAATAAATCGCAAAAAAATTGAAAAATTGCTAAAGTGATATAAAAAATCGCCAAAATGAAAGAAAATCGCCAAAATGAAAAAAAATCGCCAAAATGAAAAAAATCACCAAAACGAAAAAAAAACATAAAAACAGAAAAAAATCGCCAAAATTATAAAAAAAATCGCCAAAATGAAAAAAATCACCAAAACGAAAAAAACCCAAAAAAACAGAAATAAATCGCCAAAATGAAAAAAGCACTAAATTAAAAGAAAATTTCTAAGACTAAAATAAATCGCAAAAAAACGAAAAAATTGCTAAAATGAAAAAAAAATCGCCAAAATGAAAAATATCGCTAAAACGAAAAAAAAACCTAAAAAACAGAAAAAAATCGCCAAAATGAAAAAAAATCGCCTAAAAAGAAAAAAAATCGCCAAAACGAAAAAAAAAACTAAAAAACAGAAAAAAATCGCCAAAATGAAAAAAAATCGCCAAAATGAAAAAAAAAATCGCCAAAATTAAAAAAATCACCAAAACGAAAAAAAAACAGAAAAAAAGAAAAAAATCGCCAAAATGAAAAAAAATCGCCTAAAAAGAAAAAAAATCGCCAAAACGAAAAAAAAACTAAAAAACAGATAAAAATCGCCAAAATGAAAAAAAAATCGCCAAAATGAAAAAAAAAATCGCCAAAATTAAAAAAATCACCAAAACGAAAAAAAAACAAAAAAATCGCCAAAAAAAAATCGCGAAAAAAACCCAAAAAAAAACAGAAAAAATCGTCAAAATGAGAAAAAATCGCCAAAATGAAAAAAATCACCAAAACGAAAAAAAAACAAAAAAATCGCCAAAAAAAAATCGCGAAAAAAACCCAAAAAAAAAACAGAAAAAATCGTCAAAATGAGAAAAATCTCCAAAAACAGACAAAATCGCCAAAACGAGAAAAAAGCAACAAAACTGAAAAAATCGTTTTAACTGAAAAAAACTTTAAAAAAAGCAAAAAACCTTCCTTTCGTGCGCGATTCAAAGTCGCACTTAACTGATTTTTTTAGTATTAAAGGAATTAAATGAAACTAAGTTTTTGCTTATTTCGTTCTTGCTTTTTTCACTTAACATATTTTATGCATTTTTTAAAGAACTAGATTGGTAACAATAATCAGAAAAATCTAAAATTATGACTCCAGGGTTGGAAAACTTACACTTTTTGTTTTTTTTCTTTTTCTTTATAAATTGAATATATTTTATGCTTCTGAAAGAAAAGTTTGGTGTATGAAATTTGAAAAATGAAAATTATAGCTCCAAAGATGGAAACTTTAAAAAAATGATAAATTTTTTCACAAAACAAATATGTATGTACGTGTCTGTATACTATATATATGTACGTACGTTGGTAAAGGGTATATAAGATTCGGCACAGCCGAATATAGCACTCTTACTTGTTTTTTTTTCATATTTAAAAGGTACATACGGACATTTCATTGTAAATTTTCATTGAAAAGTGCAATGTATGTAAAATTTTTTCCCAGAAAATAAAACGCCATAAGATATACGGTCTGGCCCACGATGTCACTAGACATCGTTCGATCGACAACTTGTATTGCAAACAATAACGGCCTGGCCCACGATGTCACGAGAAATCGTTCGATCGACAACTTGTATTGCAAACAACAACAAATTTTCTAAAGTTATTGTTGTTTGCAATACAAGTTGTCGATAGAACGATGTCTAGTGACATCGTGGGCCAGGCCGTAACTTTAGAAAATTTGTTGTTGTCCGTCTGTCCGTCTGTCCGTCTGTCCGTCTGTCCGTCTGTCCGTCTGTCCGTCTGTCTGTACGTGAAATCGGTTTTCCGAAGCTCCCAGAAGAGCTACAGACTTCGTTCTTGGACTGGTGTGTCAGAAATTTTCCAAAATAGATTGGTATTGAAATTCAGCAAAATCGGGCAGACGATTGCAGAGCTGGAAAACTTAAACTTCATTTTGCCATATAAAAGTAACTCCCGAAAACAAATTTTTATTTTTTTTTAATAAATGTACATATTTTACACTTCAGTACGACTAAAATTGGAATTTTAAAATAAAGAAATACAAAAAAATTAAAAAGACGTTTCCAGGGTTGGAAAACTTTAACTTTTTGTGTTATGTAAAATTAAATATGTCTAAAACTATATTAGTATTTTCTCGAGAACCGTAAGAGCTACAGACCTGAAATTTGGACACAGTATGTAGACCTTTGGCCGCTACAACAACAAATACATGATAATTGGAAATTAAAGGGTGTTCCAAAACGAGCAACGAAAAATTTTAAAGTCCCATGTAGTATATATACAATTGTATGTATATACACTTGAAATTTGTAAGGTTAGTGTATTTTTATACAGACTACAAAAATTAACACAAAAATTTAAAAAAATTTAAATTAAAGGGTGTTCCATCAGTTAATGCAATTTTGACTATGTAATTTTGACAATTTGCTGTATCTTGGAAACCGTAAGAGCAAAACTCTTGAAATTTTCAAAAACGGTAAAACTGAAAAAATAAAAAATTATAAAATCGCCAAACCGAAAAAAATCGCCAAAAACAAGAAAAAATCGCCAAAACGAAAAAAAGCACCAAATTAAAAAAAAAATATAAAACTAAAATAAATCGCAAAAAAACGGAAAAATGCTTAAATGAAAAAAAAATCGCCAAAACGAAAAAAAACAGAAAAAAATCGCCAAAATGGAAAAAAAATCGCCAAAATGAAAAAAATCACCAAAACGAAAAAAAATCCTAAAAAACAGAAAAAAATCGTCAAAATGATAAAAAAAAATCGCCAAAACGAAAAAAACCCTAAAAAACAGAAAAAAATCGCCAAAATGAAAAAAATCGCGAAAAAAAGAAAAAAAACTAAATAACAGAAAAAAATCGCCAAAAAGAAAAAAGCACCAAATTAAAAAAAAATTTCTAAGACTAAAATAAATCGCAAAAAAATTTAAAAATTGCTAAAATGAAATCAAAAATCGCCAAAATGAAAAAAAAATCGCCAAAATGAAAAAAATCACCAAAGCGAAAAAAAAACCTAATAACAGAAAAAAATCGCCAAAATGATAAAAAAAATCGCCAAAATGAAAAAAATGAAAAAAAAACAGAAAAAAAAGAAAAAAATTGCCAAAATGAAAAAAAATCGCCAAAATGAAAAAAATCACCAAAACGAAAAAAAAAACAAAAAAATCGCCAAAAAATCGCGAAAAAAACCAAAAAAAAAATCGTCAAAATGAGAAAAATCTCCAAAATGAAGAAAAGCCCAACAACAGAAAAAAATCGCCAAAATGAAAAAAACCTCCAAAAACAGACAAAATCGCCAAAACGAGAAAAAAGCGACAAAACTGAAAAAATTGTTTTAACTGAAAAAAACTTCAAAAAAGCAAAAAACCTTCCTTTCGTGCGCGATTCAAAGTCGCACTTAACTGATTTTTTTAATATTAAAGGAATTAAATGAAACTAAGTTTTTGCTTATTTCGTTCTTGCTTTTTTCACTTAACATATTTTATGTATTTTTTAAAGAACTAGATTGGTAACAATAATCAGAAAAATCCAAAATTATGACTCCAGGGTTGGAAAACTTACACTTTTTGTTTTTTTTTCTTTTTCTTTATAAATTGAATATATTTTATGCTTCTGAAAGAAAAGTTTGGTGTATGAAATTTGAAAAATGAAAATTATAGCTCCAAAGATGGAAACTTTAAAAAAATGATAAATTTTTTCACAAAACAAATATGTATGTACGTGTCTGTATACTATATATATGTACGTACGTTGGTAAAGGGTATATAAGATTCGGCACAGCCGAATATAGCACTCTTACTTGTTTATTTTAACTTTTTATAAAAGGGAGTTTCTAATAATTTTTAATATAGAAGATGACAGTCAAAAACATTATTTATGCAAAAAAACCGGGATTCAGATAATCCCGAAAATCCCGGGCTTTAAAATTAAAAAATCCCGGGCTCCGGGATTTGCATAGTCCCGAAAATCCCGGGATTTCCGGGCTCGGGATTTCCCGTTTAGCATCTCTAGTAGCAATACACACAACCACGTAAGTTAATTGATTCATAAAATATAGGGATGTAACGAATACCAGCTTAGCGAATGCGAATGCGAAAGCGAATAGTACATTTTAATTTTTGCGAAAGCGAATGCGAATGCGAAAGCGAATGCAAATATTACAATTCGTTAAAATATCAAATGCAAGTAAATTTATATAAGAGTAAGTATTTATAATAATTAAAAATAAGTTTAAAATGCATATGAAGAAAACTTGGAATGAATTTTGCCTGAAAAAATCTTGCAGAAGTAGTACTCTGTTCATCTTGGGAAAAACATATGAAATATATCTTCAACATTTTAAGTTTTCATGAGAAATAATATGAGTGGCACCTGTTTCGCGTGGAGTTTACAACAAACAGGGGTTGGTTAATATTGTTTGGATTTGAAATTTGTTGTACCAAGTAATGAATGGCGTTCAAAAGTTTGAACAGACTAGTCTTAAGCAGAAAATATTTTCGCGCAAATCAAAAACTGAAAAATATTTCCAAACACCGCTGGATTTGGGTTTCACTTTGATACTTATGAGAACTTATTGATAGAAAAGTTTTCCGCTAAAATATTAATGCTTTACATGTAACTATATGCATCTTTTTCATGCTGACTTAAAATAATTTTCGCCTTTAAATTTAAAATCGTAAACTATTTTCGTAAAAGAAATACGATTTTTTTTTGTCTTTAGTATTCGCTTGAAATATTCGCATACATTTTAGCGAATGCAAAAGCGAATGCAAATAGCAAAAGTAAGCGAATTATTTGCGAATGCGAAAGCGAAAGCGAAAGCGAATGCGAACATTCGTTACATCCCTAATAAAATACAATGACTACGGGTGTGTTCACAAATGCATGATTGCGCTGCAAATGGAAGTTTAAATGTCCTTAACTACTTCACTGAAATAGATAACGCTAAAATAAATGGCAAATATGGGCTTCTAACATGCTTACTAATAAAAAAGATTATCAGCAAAATTGTATTGCATTTTAAATTAAAGTTTGCTTGTATGATGCAGAGCAGTGATGCATTTACGAACACATCCCACATTAACTTAAATTCATACCCTGAAGGAAACGTGGGGTAAAGTGACCCCAAGTCATCACTTTTGTCGACTATTTTGGTGACATTGTCAACGGAGCGTCTACATATTAATATGGTTTTTGATGCGTAGAAAACATTTTTTCAGATATACACAAATATGCTTCTTCTTAATGTTTTATTGGTTTGTTTATTAAAAATAGAAAATTAAAAAATTTGAAATGGAAGTGCTAATTATGGATTTTTTTGACCCTCTAGAAGATTTTGTGCCATCAGTTAAGGATTTGTCAGACTTTCAGATCCATACTTAATTAATCAGTATAATTTTACTATTGACATTTCCTGCAGGTGGTGACAGCATCTGTAACGAATCGGTACAGTTCTACTGCAGACATTTCCCACAGCGTGGTGATATCGTCAATAGTAAGTCAGTACAATCTAACTATTGACATTTTCACCATATGGTCTCACAAGAAGTACCTAGTCAGTATTGACGCAGTCTACTGGTAGATTTCGTAGGACAAGCCTGTGTTAAATGTCAAAAGTAGATAGCATTCGTTGGGGTATAATTTGTCAGTAGTAATGGTGACATCGTCAATAGATATTCAGTATAATTTTACTATTGACATTTCCTGCAGGGTATTGTTTCAACTTGAAATAACTTTGATTAAACATGGTTCTTCGTGTTATTTCAGCATCGATTTTATGTTCTTCCAACTTGAAATAACTTTGATTCAAAATGATTCTGCATTTTGTTTAAATCGACATGAAATAAAGTTATTTGAAAAGGAAACATTTTCTATAAAATTACTCTAAATCATGTTGAATTAACATGAAACACATATGAAGCAAAATCATTGTCAAAAAAGGTCAAATTAAACTTGTTTACGTAGATTTTAAGTTGAAATTTTTCTATGTGAACCATACACTCATACATTCACATTTATATATGTGTTTCTGGTTGTATTTCTTTCATGCCACCAAGGCTACCAAGCCATATGTATTTATGATAAGTTTGGTAAATTTAATTTCGACAATAATTCAAATTTATTTGCTGGTGGTTTAGTGTGTCAAATAATAAATTTCTTCAGAGTTAAATTTCTCGTGCTGAGAAAGTGAATAATGGAGTTGTTTATGTTTTATGAATCTTACATAAAATATTAATTTCAGATATAGTATTTTAAGGTCTGAGAAATATAAAAGCCAAGAGGTAAATTATGTATGTATGATATGTATCGAATAAAATCGATGCATATCGAATGCATGGATTGCAGTATTCGATAGCCATCAAACGAACATTTTGAGAAGTGTCCCAAGTTTCTTTTATATTGGTTGTGGAATCGACTAAAGAGATTGTATTAAGTTATAGGTCCTTTACACTTGCACAAAATCTACCAGATTTTAATTAAAATTTTTATGAAAATCTATGCCGTTTAAACCAAGTTTCTTTATCAGTATTTTTCTATCCAAAACAAAACCCATCAACTGAAAAATTTCCAAAATTACAACCAAACAATTGCGATGTAGCCAATTCACACACCTTTTTAAGCAGACCGTAAATACATATATAAACGTGTTGTACAGGGTAGCAAAAAATAAATAAAAATATTAGATTTAGATTTTCTACAAATTTACTCACAATTTAGATTTAATTTTGTATGGGAAATCTAGTAAAAAGCAATTGGATTTAGCTCGAAGTACTAGACTGCGAGTCAATGTAAATGTCCTGTTAAAGAAAAATGTTGTGTTTCTTTTAGCTAGTACAACAACCAAAGTCTGTTAGCAACATTTTAATAACTTATAGATATTACTTCGTATTTGCAAGGACTCTTCACACAACCACTGTATTTCTGATATTTAAGTTTCTAATATTGCAAACCAGTTGCAGTATTTAGTACTACTTTAATTTTATACTCGTATGTACGACATTTGGTGGCACATTTTAGGCAGTTGCAAAATGTACATTTAACAAATATACAAAATTATATACTAATGGTAATTCAAATTGTGTTTATATGTGCTTACAATGGCATTTGTGCACACATACATGCATACATACATACATATACTAACGACCCAGTAAAATGAAATGCTCACAAGTTTATTTTATGCTAAACTAATTATGAGGGTGAATGAGTATCTACGAGTATGTATGTGTTTATGTATTTATACATTTGCAAGAGTGCCATAAAACTACTTGCTTATGCGTGGGAGTATTTGTATATACTCATGTGTATGTTTGATCAATTTTACTACCGTTTGTCTTTATCCTGGCTGATTACAATTTCTACTAATTAAAAGTCTAGTTTTTTTTTCTTCTTAGAGGCACTATTTCAGTGTTTTGCGCCACCAATGCTGTCAAAAATGTTCTGTTGCTAAAACAAATTGCTGCAAAAACCCAAACGAGAACACAATATGAAAATTGGCAACCTAAAATAGCAGCAGTAGTTGCTACAGTGCAGCAAAAAAGTCCTTCCCAATTAAGTTGAAGCTTATACCCAAGAGAAATATGTACATACATATTTATTAAGTAAATTGATGGGCAGTAAAACAAATTAAGAAAAACCCTTATTGAAAAAAAATGTAATTAAGATGGTGCTTATAATTATGTTTTATGAAGAAGGAAAACATGTAACTTAATATTTAATCTTAAAGATCAATAACTGAATGAATGATTAAAATGCACGATTCATAGCATTATGAGTACCTCCTCTCTAGATCTCACTGCATTTTTGCATGTCTGATTAAACCAGAGTTTCTCTTTGAGGTTAATCGGAACTTCTTTTGATGGCATGCAAGCTAAAGCCCATTTTGGCCATGACATTGACATCATTCTCGAGGAAACATAGCTTCCAATTAAAATACCGCAAAAATTCGTTGAGTTGAGCCCAACGAGCCTTTTCGTACACCGAAAGAAGTTTGCTTCATAAATCCAACGTAACAATTTCATTAAAATAATTTTTTACAAATCTAATGATAATTTCACAAATCCAATGAAAATTTCATGAATATTGAATTTCATTGGAATTGCTTCGTTGGTATTCTGGTTTCGTAAGAATATTTTATTGGATTTATGACAACAATGTTTTCTAGTTATTAAGAAACCCCTTTATATTTAAGTTATTTCATTCTTTTCGGGAAATTATTTTATTGTTTCGATGAAGTTATAGCACTGCAATAATTACACTGTTAAATTAATTCGATGAATAATTATTCGACCTTTTTATTTAAAATATAATGTGTATTTTATAGAATTGCTCTATTCAGGCTTCCAAGGTCATTCAAATTAATTTAAATGCAAATAAAAGAAAATTTTTTATTTCATTTATTCATATCCGACGTTTCGTTGGGATGAAGTCTTCAATAAAATAATTTTGACGAAACTGGTTTCATTAATCCAACGAAACGTGACGTTGTTTGCATTTTAATGAATTTTTCATTAGATTAATGTCGAAATTCATAGAATTTAGGCCGAAAATTCATTCAGTGTTGATAATGCATACACAAAAATTTGTGTTAGGTACATTTTAGTATTATTTTTAAATCCGTAAAAAAAATTAAAAGTGAACGCAGACTTTGTGGGCTATGTGTAAGTAAATACATATGGGCATTTCCACAGGAATGTCAACTTTTTGTAGCATGTGACATCAAGCAAATAAGCTTGTTTTTTCCAAAGAAAACGAAGCTTTTTTTTATATCTTTATATATTTGTGTAGGTTGTCAACAGATCTATGTTAGGTAAAAATTTAGGAAAAATCTAGTCACGTTGTTCAGAAATACAAAATTAATTGCTTGCTGTCGCACGAGACATTTCTCGGAGAAATTTTTATATGTATGTATGTATGTATGTATATAAAAAACTGTTATGGTAACATAAAGCAAAATGAAACAAAAATAATTGAATCTTCCACTAATTTTGCCGTTACGCTTACCGCTTTAAAGTATATATGATAAATATGTATATAAATAGAATGTAAGTAATCTCATCCTATTATTATTTATAACCATTAGGAAAGGACATATTCACTTTAAAAAATATACGATACCATTTTATAGTTAAATCACACTACATTGATAATATCTATCTATGCCTAATTAAAGCTGATGTTAACTAATTTTTTTTTTTCAAGAAGTAGACTTACACCACCTTCAAAACTAATAGCTCAAATATTAATGCATGATTAATACTTTTGTTCTTTTTGTTTTTCTTACTAACTAATTGTTATTGCAGAGCGCCTTTGATTAAAATGTAAGAACTCTTTAATTTACAGAAAATAAAATAACAACAAATTCCCCTTTAAAGATGTAAAAATTACATTGTAAATACATACATACATACATAATTCATTCTCCATCACTCAGGCTCTCTTAGTTCTTTCTCTACTCTCTTGCACATTTCGGCAACTCTTATTACAATTATAAAAAATTTCACTATACACACACACACACTCACTTGCACACGCAACACGACCGAGCACGACGAAATTATGAAGAAAGTATTAAATAATATAACAAAAAACTTTTTCACACTTAAAATTAATGTTATTATATACATACTACATATGTATATAGATATGTAAACGTTTTCTCAAAATATTTTCTTTCACACATACATATACATAAAGAAATTGCTGCACTTTATTTTTATATAAAAATTATAATTAAAATATTACTTTTAACTATTTGCGAGACCGATCCGCGCTGCTTGAAATGAAATAAGAAACTGATAATTGAAGAAGAAAGTTCAATAATCTCCTGTTGTTTAGTGCTGCCAACTGTATTGAAGCTTACAGAGGTTTCAAAATGATTGTTGGTGTTTTTGAACATTACGATAAATCGAAAATAAAGCTCGATATGTGTATGCCCATTGTTATTCAAGTGGTCTAAGTCATATACATATGTACATATTTCTTTGGTTGAGATTCGCCTTGTGTCTAACAGCTCTTTTGAACTAAAATGAGCTGTTGGACGCAAGTTCGGTCAAAAGCGTCAATGTTAATTAAATGGTTTTGAAACAACTTTTAATTCGGATGCTCTAGTTCAAAAAGAGCTGTTGGACACAACTCTACACATCAAGGCTTTATAAAGGCTTAATAAAAAAAATTTTGTATGGAAATTTGTATTATAAAACCTTTATAAAGCCTTAATAATTTTTATAAATAAGGCTGTACCTGTTTATATAAGTATTCTTAAGATTTAATTAATATTTCGTAAATACTGACGCATACATATGTATATATACATATACATACTGCTAATTTAATGAGATGATATAGTCATAAGTTCAAAAAGTTAAAATGATTTGAGGTTTTGAACTTGAGTACAGGTAAGATATTAACCCCTTGCTTATCGACTTGAGTAAAAAATTCATTTGTAAAGATATTATATATTTTTTTAAAGATTTTCATTTAAATTTATTAGTTAAGTCTGGCTTGTGTAAGTAAAGGTTATGAAATTTTTTTTTATTTCTCGGGTTAAATGTGCAAGTCAAGACAAAATAAAATATGAGGAATTATTTAGAAGAATTAATTGCAAAACCCCAGCTTAGGAGTTATGTGTTTCTTGCAAAAAATTAGACCGAAATGATCTAAAAGTTAATAAATTAATAAAACTTTTTTTTTACTTTTTTTTACATTTTTTAATATATAAATATGCCAGCTTTGAAATAAATTTGCCTGTTTCAATGATTGTACCACTTTAAATGTCTCACACTGTTGCTTGTGAAAGAAACCTTAATATGTAATTTGAAAAAAGTTTAACCGACTTAAAATGAACTTTAGCTTAAATAAAAGACTTGTATTTTGTTCGTTGCAATTATATTTAAACTACAAACCTATATAATTGAAATTCCCCTTGGCCATATACTCGTATTGCGTTGCTGCGTACTTGAGAAAGCACAAACAAATACTTACCCAGAAGTTTAATATAATGACAAGTTAATTAATTCTATATAAAAAATGTTACGATGCACTTCATTAAATAATACTTATGTATGTATGTTAATTGTAAGAATTTGTTTCTTAAGAAAATAGTTTAAATTTTCAAGCAAGTCTTTTTTTAAATGTAAATTTTAATTCTTAGAATCGCAATCACTTCACTCAAATGAAACTAAAGAAAATTACGGCCTGTCCCACGATGTCGACCGAAAATGTTCGATTCACACACAACTTGTATTTGTATTTTCAGTAATTAAACACCGTAATTGAAATCATATATATTCTTAACTATTTTTTAACTATATTTTAGCTATTTTTTCATGTTAAAAATATAAACTTCAATAATTACAAAAATAATACCTTTAACTTTTATGATTCTGATGATTGATGCAACATTTTTTAATTTTTTAACCAATTTAATTAATTTGATGATAAAAAATATTTTTTAGTTTATTTTTTGTGTTCAAGTCAGAGCTGTTCAATTTCGACTACGATTAGTAATCAGTTAGATTACATTTTAAAAAGAATTGTAATGACTATACAAAAAAGAATTACTGATAAATAATTGATTGCGATTACTAGTAATCGAACAGTAATCTGAATTACCTAAAATTATAAATTTTAATTCTTAGAATCGCAATCACTTCACTCAAATGAAACTAAAGAAAATTACGGCCTGTCCCACGATGTCGACCGAAAATGTTCGATCCACACACAACTTGTATTTGTATTTTCAGTAATTAAACACAGTAATTGAAATCATACATATTCTTAACTATTTTTTAACTATATTTTAGCTATTTTTTCATGTTAAAAATATAAACTTCAATAATTACAAAAATAATACCTTTAACTTTTATGATTCTGATGATTGATGCAACATTTTTTAATTTTTTAACCGATTTAATTAATTTGATGATAAAAAATATTTTTTAGTTTCTTTTTTGTGTTCAAGTCAGAGCTGTTCAATTTCGATTACGATTAGTAATCAGTTAGATTATATTTTAAAAAGAATTGTAATGACTATACAAAAAAGAATTACTGATAAATAATTGATTGCGATTACTAGTAATCGAACAGTAATCTGAATTACCTAAAATTATTAAAAATTATCAAAAAGCATCAAAAGTAATTAAAAAGTAATCCGACTACTTTCAAAGATTACTTTTGATTCTTAATAAATAATCAAAAGTAATCCTTAGAAGTAATCAGATTATTTTTTGATTACTTTTACTTCTTTTTGATTATTTTTAGTAATTTTAAGTAAATCAGGTTACTTTTCGATTATTAGTAATCGTCCGAAACTGAATATAATGGTAATTTGATCATTACTTCACCTTTAAAAAAAGTAATCAGATTAATAATCATTACGATTACTAATCATTACCTAACAGCTATGGTTCATGTTAAATCTAGAACTATTATTCAGAGCCCTTTTCGTGTTTAAATAATTTTTTATAATCGATTTCAAAAAAAGGTTATCAATCAATTCGTCTGAATTTTTTTTGGCATTACTTCACAGCTCGGTACATTTTATACAGTTTGTATAAATTCTTTTTTTGTCTTAGAGTGTATAGCTTCCATTTGGTCCCATTAAAAAAGTAGGCAGGGACACGCCCCCTATTTTCCCTTTTTGATTCTATAATATTTTACTTATTCGATTACTGCGAAATCTACCCAGCATATTGGGATCTTGTAACGACACAATGTCGAAGTTGAAAAAATGGTCGTGGTCGCGCCTATTAAATTTTAATATTATATTTCACGTGCTTATACTTAGCCAATTTTTAGAGACTGGGCACAAACCGTGATCTAAAAAATAAAAACAGTCTTGCATTCAAAAAATTGGACGGGGCCACGCCCATTAAAATTTAATCTAGTATTTTACGTGTTTCCACTTTATCGATTTTTACGAAAATTGGCATACATCTTTAGATCAGTAGAGGCTAGCCCTTAAAAAGTTAGCATTAAATTGTATGTATTTTTACTTATACGATTCCCACGTAACTTGTCATAAAATAACATAATTTTTTGCTTAAAGAAGTAGGCGGTGTCATGCCCATTATATATTAATATCATAATTCACGTGCCTTTACCTGACCCAATTTTATGACATTTGGCACATACTTTGAGCTGTAAAAGTGATGAGGTGCTGAATTAAGAAAAATGGATGAACTCTAATATATTAAAAATTGGGTGTGACCACGCCTCTAAAGATATAAACTTGGAGTTAAAAATTTAGCAATAAAACTCAAAGAAAAAGTAAACCGACTTCAAAAATAAGCACTAAAAATTTGAAAATAATTTAGATTCAGTTAAATTAAATATTTTTGTGGCAACCCACCCACTTTACATAAAAATGCATCACTGTATTAAATACCAATTTTCGTAACTTATATATGTTCCTTTTTTTATTTAATTTTGGCAAAAGCTACTTCCGGTGTCGCTCTCTTTCTTCTTTTGCAAATCGTCGACACGTGAACACGCTTTCATTATTTTGTACTTTACATTAAATAAATTAATATTAAATTTTAGTAATACCAACAACATAAGTAGTTTTTATTAAAACATACAACCCCAAACTGGTGACCCCGACGTACAAGATGCCAGACGAAATTGCAATTGATAACCAGCAATCAACTTCGCACGCCGCGAATGAAGCCTCTATACAACGAGTATCGGTAAAAGTTCCTCCATTTTGGCCCGAAAGGCCAGAGATTTGGTTTGCCCAAGTGGAGGCACAATTCGACATAGCAAACATCGTAAGAGACATTTCAAAATTTAACACTGTCGTGGCTGCAGTAGAATCAAATGTATTAGCACAAATTTCCGATGCGGTACTGCAGCCACCAGAGACAGGAAAATACCATAACCTAAAAAAGTGTATAATAGAACGGTTTGGCGATAGCGAGCAGAAGAAGACGCAAAAACTCCTATCCGACATGGAATTGGGTGATCGTCGCCCAAGCCAACTACTCAACGAGTTACGCGATTTGGCAAAAGATAAAGTTACCGAAGATTTTTTAAAATCATTGTGGCTACAACGCCTTCCTTCAAACGTTAGAGCCATTCTTCAAGCTTCCGAAGCCAAACTTGTAGAGCTATCCAAACTCGCCGATAAGGTTATGGAAGTCAGCGATTTCCGCCAAGTGAGTATGGTAGACAGGGCACCCGCTGAAGGTGTAATTTCTGAAATAAACCAGCGGATGTCTCGTCTCGAAAAAAATTTCGACAAATTGCTTAATATCAAACGAACACGGTCATGCTCTAATCGATCGCGTCATACAGGCCGTTCAGAGATTCCGACTGCACAGCCCACGGCAGAATTTTGCTGGTACCACCAAAAACATGGTAAAAACGCTCAAAAGTGTCGCCCACCATGTAAGTTTAGCAACAAACAACAAAAAAACTAATTACGACGTCTGAGCCGACTAATAGCAGTTCAGACGTGACGACTAATACTATCGCCCGACTTATCATATACGACAACAATACAAGCGCACAATTTTTAATAGACACCGGAGCCGACGCGTCTGTATTACCACCACGGCCATCAGACAAACAAAATGAAACGCACTCTATACAGTTATACGCCGCAAATGGGTCAAAAATAAAAACCTTCGGAGAGCGACGCATTAAGGTAAATTTAGGCCTGCAAAGAACGTTTGAGTGGAATTTTGTCATTGCTGACGTAACAAATCCAATAATTGGTAACGATTTTTTAAAAAATTTTGACCTATTAGTCGATGTCAAAAGAAAAATACTAATAGACAGAAGAACACTCTCGAGGGTAAGTGGCGACGCAATCCAAACTAGCGTGCGTTCTGTTTTATCATGCGACAATTATAATGACCAATACGCAAATCTACTGCAGGAGTACAAAGACTTAGCTACATTTGACCGAGCATACAAGCCGACTGCAGGTAACGTGACACACCACATAGTGACAAGTGGCAGTCCCGTATTCGCACGCGCAAGAAAACTGACCGGCTCTAAGTTAGTTGCAGCTAAAGCGGAATTTAAATATATGCTAGACAATGGCATATGTCAGCCTTCGAACAGCTGCTGGGCCAGCCCGCTACATATGGTAAAAAAACCTAATGGGACTTGGAGGCCATGCGGTGATTACCGCGCCTTAAACGCTGTAACTGTGCCAGACAGGTACCCAATACCTTTCATCCAAGACGTACGATCGATATTACATGGTAAAAAAATATTTTCGGTAATCGATCTGCAACGAGCCTATCACCAGATCCCAATCGAAAGCGACGACATCCCTAAAACAGCCATCATTACACCGTTCGGACTTTTCGAATTCAAAAGAATGACGTTCGGTTTGCGAAACGCGGCCCAAACTTTCCAACGCCGAATGGACGAAATATTTCGAGGCATAGACTATGTTTTTATATACATCGATGATATCTTGATTGCCTCTCGATCTGAAGATGAGCACAAAAATCATTTACACGCTGTGTTGGAACTACTTCGACAACACACTCTAACAGTCAATTTCGAAAAATCTTCATTTGGTAAAACACATATAGATTTTCTAGGCCATACGATATCGCCCGAGGGACTTCGGCCAAAAACAACAAAAGTCCAGGCTATAAGCAATTTCCCTTTGCCTACAGTGACAAAAGAATTAAAAAGATTTCTTGGGATGCTCAATTTTTATAGGTCATTTATACCCAACGCCGTGGCGAGCCAAATAAAATTGCAAAATTTAATAATAGGAAATATAAAAAACGACAACACGCCGATCGATTGGTGTGAAGAAACACTCGAAGCTTTTCAATCATGCAAGAACGCCTTATCAAACGCCACTTTGCTCAGCCATTTTGTAATGGATGCCCCACTTACTTTAACTGTAGATGCGTCAAACGAAGCAGTAGGTGGAGTAGTTCATCAAATTGTTGAAGGTAAAAGTCAACCCTTGGGTTTTTACTCGCAAAAACTCACTCCGGCACAACAAGCCTACAGCACATACGACCGCGAACTGCTAGCTATCTTTAAAGCTGTTGAACATTTCCAATATATGTTAGAGGGAAGAAATTTTACAATTTTCACCGACCACAAGCCCCTCACATACGCTTTTAGTCAGAAACGTGAAAAAACATCTCCAAGGAGAATTCGGCAGCTGGATTTTATCAGTCAGTTCTCTACTGACATACGCCATATAGAAGGAAAGAACAACAATACAGGTGATTTTCTTTCTAGGATTTGTTACATCGAAAAGAGTTTAAATTTCGAAACACTGGCGAACGAGCAAACTAAAGACACGGAACTGGCTAGTTTCTTACAACTTGGTAATAAAAATTCACTTTTACTAAAAAAGTTCCCTATTCCAGATTCTAATCAATCAATTTATTGTGACACGAGCAGAAATTCAGTAAGACCTTTCGTTCCAGTATCTCTAAGACGGCAAGTAATTAAAAAAATGCACAGTTTATCACATCCCGGCAAAAAGGGGACTTTGAAATTAGTGTCGGATCGTTTCGTGTGGCCATCAATGTCCAGAGATGTTACTAAATTTGTTCAATCCTGCCTGAGCTGCCAAAAAAATAAAGTAAATAAGCATAATAAGGCTCCTTTAGGCAATTTTGGTCCAACCGATCAACGTTTTGACCACATCCACATCGACATCATTGGCCCGTTGCCTCCAGCCAAAGGCTACCGTTATTGCCTAACTTGCGTCGACCGTTTTTCTAGATGGCCAGTGGCCATACCCATGACAGACATAACAGCCGAAACAATCGCTTTCGCTTTGATCAATGGCTGGATCTCGTCATTTGGCGTACCCCAACGAATCACAAGTGATTTAGGTAGACAATTCGAATCGCAAATTTTCAGAGAATTAATGCAAATACTCGGCATTCGCCATCTTAAAACAACAGCGTACCATCCACAAGCGAATGGATTGGTCGAGAGGTGGCACCGTACATTAAAGACCGCCATAAAATGCCATTCGACAAAAGACTGGTACTCCATCTTGCCCATCGTTTTACTCGGACTTCGGGCGACAGTAAAATACGATATTAAAGCCAGCCCAGCTGAAATGGTTTTTGGTACTCCACTGCGCATTCCGGGAGAATTTTTTCAAAATTCGGAAGCAAATGACGACAGAACCGAATTTGTCAAGTTATTACGTCACCAAATGCAATCACTAAAACCTACGCGTGCTTCCCGTCACCATATAGAAAAACCTTTTCTGCAGCCAGATCTCAAGGACTGCAAATACGTTTTTGTACGAAGTGATCACGTCAGAGCACCCCTGGAATCGCCGTACACCGGCCCTTTTGAAGTGATTGAAAAGGGTGATAAGCATTTCAAAATACAGTTACAGCAGCGAACAGCCAGTATCTCTATTGACAGGCTAAGAGCAGCCTATCATCCAAATGGCTGGAGCTCCCAACAAACACATAGTCAAACCTCACACCCAGTAGTACCGGAACCAACAGAAAATACAACAGTTAATAATCAAGCAGAGCCAGAGCCAACAAATACACAAAAAAATTCTGCCGCAGCTCAACCACAATCAGAACGCCAAGAAAATGTTAAGACAACACGGTCCGGAAGGCGTGTGCATTTTCCAACACGCTACCTGTAACGTTTCCATTGGGGGCGGAGCCCTGTGGCAACCCACCCACTTTACATAAAAATGCATCACTGTATTAAATACCAATTTTCGTAACTTATATATGTTCCTTTTTTTATTTAATTTTGGCAAAAGCTACTTCCGGTGTCGCTCTCTTTCTTCTTTTGCAAATCGTCGACACGTGAACACGCTTTCATTATTTTGTACTTTACATTAAATAAATTAATATTAAATTTTAGTAATACCAACAACATAAGTAGTTTTTATTAAAACATACAACCCCAAATTTTTATATGTGTTATCTTATCTTATCTTATCTTATCTTATCTTATCTTATCTTATCTTATCTTATCTTATCTTATCTTATCTTATCTTATCTTATCTTATCTTATCTTATCTTATCTTATCTTATCTTATCTTATCTTATCTTATCTTATCTTATCTTATCTTATCTTATCTTATCTTATCTTATCTTATCTTATCTTATCTTATCTTATCTTATCTTATCTTATCTTATCTTATCTTATCTTATCTTATCTTATCTTATCTTATCTTATCTTATCTTATCTTATCTTATCTTATCTTATCTTATCTTATCTTATCTTATCTTATCTTATCTTATCTTATCTTATCTTATCTTATCTTATCTTATCTTATCTTATCTTATCTTATCTTATCTTATCTTATCTTATCTTATCTTATCTTATCTTATCTTATCTTATCTTATCTTATCTTATCTTATCTTATCTTATCTTATCTTATCTTATCTTATCTTATCTTATCTTATCTTATCTTATCTTATCTTATCTTATCTTATCTTATCTTATCTTATCTTATCTTATCTTATCTTATCTTATCTTATCTTATCTTATCTTATCTTATCTTATCTTATCTTATCTTATCTTATCTTATCTTATCTTATCTTATCTTATCTTATCTTATCTTATCTTATCTTATCTTATCTTATCTTATCTTATCTTATCTTATCTTATCTTATCTTATCTTATCTTATCTTATCTTATCTTATCTTATCTTATCTTATCTTATCTTATCTTATCTTATCTTATCTTATCTTATCTTATCTTATCTTATCTTATCTTATCTTATCTTATCTTATCTTATCTTATCTTATCTTATCTTATCTTATCTTATCTTATCTTATCTTATCTTATCTTATCTTATCTTATCTTATCTTATCTTATCTTATCTTATCTTATCTTATCTTATCTTATCTTATCTTATCTTATCTTATCTTATCTTATCTTATCTTATCTTATCTTATCTTATCTTATCTTATCTTATCTTATCTTATCTTATCTTATCTTATCTTATCTTATCTTATCTTATCTTATCTTATCTTATCTTATCTTATCTTATCTTATCTTATCTTATCTTATCTTATCTTATCTTATCTTATCTTATCTTATCTTATCTTATCTTATCTTATCTTATCTTATCTTATCTTATCTTATCTTAATATATATAAAAATCAAAAACACGTTTATTTGTTAGGGGTGGACTCTTCAATGCCCCAACAGATTTTCACCTTCCACCTTACAAAATATTTGTAAAAGACCGGCGCGTGTTTTTATATATATTCTACCCCGGTAAATGCTACGATGCTACGACAGATGGCGCAATTTTTAGTTTTTTTGTGTTTTTGCACCGTAACTCAAGAACTACTGAACTGATTTTGACCAAGCTTCATATACATGCTCTATGGGGCGTGAGGAGCGTTTCTGTGTAGTTTGAATTTCGTCCGGCAGATGGCGCAATATTTAGTTTATTCGTGGCCAAAATCCAATTTTCATATTGTACCACCAATGCCATATACAACACTAATATTTGCTTAGGGCCAGCAACGCGGACCGGGGTCAGCTAGTCTATAATAATTTTCAAAGCCGGTGACACTAAAAATGAGAACTTAACTCATAAACATATATATATTTAAATATATATAGACTTTGTTACCCTGGTTGGCGCCTACTTCGAATTTCGTTACAGATAACACATCGTCGGTTGATAATTTAAATGTCGCATGTGTATTTTTTGCGGTTTTGAGTTAAGATCGATTCCTTAAATTTTCTGACCTGATCTTTCATTTGGCGTAATCAGTTTTTCGATACCTCATACGCTTTTCGAGATATGGAGTGCTGAGTTTGTCGTATGTGGCATTTGCTGATGCAAAATTTATAAGAGTTCAAACTTCCAACTCAATTTACTCGAAACTACCGGAATCCACTTACGACAATTAATATATCAGCCGACGACATATAAAAATTATTATTTAACAACATTTTTATCTAATTCTTCGACCTTTTCTATATTGTCAATTAAATTATTTTTTCGAGGTTTATTTCTGTTTTTATGTTTATTTTTTACTTTTAAAACATTTTTTTTTGATATTTAATTTTTTCTTTTGTCTTTTCTTCTTTCTGTTACAAAAAATAAAAAATAAAATATCAAAAAAATAAAACAAAAAAATAAGAAATATCCTGCAGAAGTTAACTGAAGGTTAACGAAATATTTACGTAAAATATAAATATATAAACAGACCTATAGCTCGAAAAAAAAGTTTATTTTGTTTAACTAAATCTAAATTATTTTTAATTTTTTGTGTTTATTTTTGAAGTCAGTTTAATGTAAAAAAATGATTTTTTATTTATGCAAATTATGTGAATCAAGTTTTCTCCTAAGTTTAGCCAATATGAATAGCAACAAATATATATTTATTCAAACACATTATTAATAAAATTTTCCAACAGTTATTTATAATAAAAGGTCAAACATTTGTTTTACTAATTTGACTGGTGAAGAAATTCCAACAGTTTACTTTAATCATATGAAATTTTCCGAAGCATAACCTTGACATATTAGGGAGGTACTTTTTATATATGAAACGTTTTTGTGTTTGATGTGCTATTATGTTTTCAATTGCTCAGACTTAATAAGAGTTTAAGCATCTAAGAAATTTCTGATTTTTAATACACATTTCTATTATACTTGTCTCGGTATGGTATCTAACCCTAATGCATTTATATATATATATTAATATTATTCATTATGAAGCAGGACATTTAAATAGGCACTAATTTTGAAAGTTGCTTATTATTCCTGTAGCTACCAAAAGTATATTAAAATATAAAACACATGCTTGTGACTCTAACATAAAACAATATATTAACAAGGCAGCAAGATTTATTTAAGCTAACCCACACTTGCAAATATAACTTGTACACGTACACACATACATAGACATACATATATACATATACATATTTACGTGGCTTTAAAGCATTGAAATTTGTATAAATGCATATTCATAAATTTTCTTGTCAAATTTAATGATTTGAAAGAAGGATTTGTTTTAGTGCTTAATAATGTTTAAAAAGAAAATATTTAGTGCAATTTGCAAAACTAAGAAAACTTTTAATTGTACAGTGGACAAAAAAACTATTCGACATATAGCACCTTTTTTTTGTTTTTATAAAAAAAAAATTTACTGTTTAAGTTTACAAAAGTTTAGAAAGCATTTTATTTATGCACTTCAAATTGTATTCAATAAAAAAATAAGATCACCAATATAAAAAATTAGTTAAGAAATTCATACTCGTACTTTCGACATTGCTAATATTCTGATCATATAAAGTATATGAAGTTGCTTTAAAAGCAACTTTAGCGACGTCTGAATTCTTTTGAACGATCTGGTATAGATTGTACAGGATTTGAGTACATTCCAGACCGATTTCCTCTACGACGACTCTTATAGCTAAGCTAATTATTCCAAGACACAGTAGCTAGGACGTGATTTTCGTAACAAAAATAATCGACACTATTACAGTTATAAATTTATTTTTGTTTTGATTTCTTTATACTTAAAATCCGAGCACGGAAATAAACAAAACAAATTGTTTGATTTTGCTTTGTTTTTGTTTTCCTCACTTTAAAGAACAAAACCAAATAAAATCAACCAATTTGTTTAAGTACAAAGAAATCAAAACAAAAATAAATTTATAACTGTAATAGTGTCGATTATTATTATTGATGAGAAGGATTGCTCAATTTTGTTTTGTATTGTTTGTGTACATGAGCACAAGCCAGAGAGCACAGCAGATGGACTGTAAGCTGGCTAACAGCCGCCGACGGCCACAAATAATACATTAATTTAGAAAAGAAAATAATGGGAAATAAATGGAAACATTTTGAAATATTTGCGGTGAATTGGACATCATCATATAATATAATTTTATTGCATTGTTATTTAACACATTAAGTTTGTTTTATATAGCTAAGCAGCATAGCTATAACATGGTGTTCTTAGGCACTTTTCTTCTTTTTTTTCAATTTAATTTTGATTGTAAAGTAATTTTTTCTTATTATTTATACCCTTTACCAACAAAAATGGTAAAAGGGTATATATAGGTTTGTCATTCCGTTTGTAATTTCTATAATATCAATAAGCGACCCATATAATATATATATTCTGGATCCTTATGCATAGGGAAGACGAATAAGCGATGTCCGTCTGTCCGTCTGTCCGTCTGTCCGTCTGTCCGTCTGTCCGTCTGTCCGTCTGTCCGTCTGTCCGTCTGTCCGTCTGTCCGTCTGTCTGTACGTGAAATCGGTTTTCCGAAGCTCCCAGAAGAGCTAGAGACTTCGTTCTTGGACTGGTGTGTCAGAAATTTTCCAAAATAGATTGGTATTGAAATTCAGCAAAATCGGGCAGACGATTGCAGAGCTGGAAAACTTAAACTTCATTTTGCCATATAAAAGTAACTCCCGAAAACAAATTTTTATTTTTTTTTAATAAATGTACATATTTTACACTTCAGTACGACTAAAATTGGAATTTTAAATTAAAAAAATACAAAAAAATTAAAAAGACGTTTCCAGGGTTGGAAAACTTTAACTTTTTGTGTTATGTAAAATTAACTATTTCTAAAACTATATTAGTATTTTCTCGAGAACCGTAAGAGCTACAGACCTGAAATTTGGACACAGTATGTAGACCTTTGGCCGCTACAACAACAAATACATGATAATTGGAAATTAAAGGGTGTTCCAAAACGAGCAACGAAAAATTTTAAAATCCCATGTAGTATATATACAATTGTATGTATATACACTTGAAATTTGTAAGGTTAGTGTATTTTTATACAGACTACAAAAATTAACACAAAAATTTAAAAAAATTTAAATTAAAGGGTGTTCCATCAGTTAATGCAATTTTGACTATGTAATTTTGACAATTTGCTGTATCTTGGAAACCGTAAGAGCAAAACTCTTGAAATTTTCAAAAACGGTAAAACTGAAAAAATAAAAAATTATAAAATCGCCAAACCGAAAAAAATCGCCAAAAACAAGAAAAAATCGCCAAAACGAAAAAAAGCACCAAATTAAAAAAAAAATTATAAAACTAAAATAAATCGCAAAAAAACGGAAAAATGCTTAAATGAAAAAAAAATCGCCAAAACGAAAAAAAAACAGAAAACAATCGCCAAAATGAAAAAAAAATCGCCAAAAATGAAAAAATCACCAAAACGAAAAAAACCCTAAAAAACAGAAAAAAATCGTCAAAATGAGAAAAAAATCGCCAAAACGAAAAAAAATCACCAAAACGAAAAAAATACCCTAAAAAACAGAAAAAAATCGTCAAAATGAAAAAAAATCGCCAAAACGAAAAAAACCCTAAAAAACAGAAAAAAATCGCCAAAATGAAAAAAATCGCCAAAAAAAGAAAAAAACCTAAATAACAGAAAAAAAATCGCCAAAACGAAAAAAAGCACCAAATTAAAAAAAAAAATTCTAAGACTAAAATAAATCGCAAAAAAATTGAAAAATTGCTAAAATGAAATCAAAAATCGCCAAAATGAAAGAAAATCGCCAAAATGAAAAAAAAAATCGCCAAAATGAAAAAAATCACCAAAACGAAAAAAAAACCTAAAAACAGAAAAAAATCGCCAAAATGATAAAAAAAATCGTCAAAATGAAAAAAATCACCAAAACGAAAAAAACCCAAAAAAACAGAAAAAAATCGCCAAAATGAAAAAAGCACCAAATTAAAAAAAAATTTCTAAGACTAAAATAAATCGCAAAAAAATTGAAAAATTGCTAAAATGAAATCAAAAATCGCCAAAATGAAAGAAAATCGCCAAAATGAAAAAAAAAATCGCTAAAATGAAAAAAATCACCAAAACGAAAAAAAACCTAAAAACAGAAAAAAATCGCCAAAATGATAAAAAAAATCGCCAAAATGAAAAAAATCACCAAAACGAAAAAAACCCAAAAAAAACAGAAAAAAATCGCCAAAATGAAAAAAGCACTAAATTAAAAGAAAATTTCTAAGACTAAAATAAATCGCAAAAAAACGAAAAAATTGCTAAAATGAAAAAAAAAATCGCCAAAATGAAAAATATCGCTAAAACGAAAAAAAAACCTAAAAAACAGAAAAAAATCGCCAAAATGAAAAAAAATCGCCAAAAAAAGAAAAAAAATCGCCAAAACGAAAAAAAACTAAAAAACAGAAAAAAATCGCCAAAATGAAAAAAAATCGCCAAAATGAAAAAAAAAATCGCCAAAATGAAAAAAATCACCAAAACGAAAAAAAAACAGAAAAAAAAGAAAAAAATCGCCAAAATGAAAAAAAATCGCCAAAAAAAGAAAAAAAATCGCCAAAACGAAAAAAAACTAAAAAACAGAAAAAAATCGCCAAAATGAAAAAAAATCGCCAAAATGAAAAAAAAAATCGCCAAAATGAAAAAAATCACCAAAACGAAAAAAAAACAGAAAAAAAAGAAAAAAATTGCCAAAATGAAAAAAAAATCGCCAAAATGAAAACAATCACCAAAACGAAAAAAAAACAAAAAAATCGCCAAAAAAAATCGCGAAAAAACCCAAAAAAAAACAGAAAAAATCGTCAAAATGAGAAAAATCTCTAAAATGAAGAAAAGCCCAACAACAGAAAAAAATCGCCAAAATGAAAAAAACCTCCAAAAACAGACAAAATCGCCAAAACGAGAAAAAAGCGACAAAACTGAAAAAATCGTTTTAACTGAAAAAAACTTCAAAAAAAGCAAAAAACCTTCCTTTCGTTCGCGATTCAAAGTCGCACTTAACTGATTTTTTTAGTATTAAAGAAATTAAATGAAACTAAGTTTTTGCTTATTTCGTTCTTGCTTTTTTCACTTAACATATTTTATGTATTTTTTAAAGAACTAGATTGGTAACAATAATCAGAAAAATCCAAAATTATGACTCCAGGGTTGGAAAACTTACACTTTTTGTTTTTTTTTTTCTTTTTCTTTATAAATTGAATATATTTTATGCTTCTGAAAGAAAAGTTTGGTGTATGAAATTTGAAAAATGAAAATTATAGCTCCAAAGATGGAAACTTTAAAAAAATGATAAATTTTTTCACAAAACAAATATGTATGTACGTGTCTGTATACTATATATAAGTACGTACGTTGGTAAAGGGTATATAAGATTCGGCACAGCCGAATATAGCACTCTTACTTGTTTTTTTTCCAAATGACCTCAGAGGTATTCAATAGGATTTAGATCTGGGCACTGTGTGGTGGCATTTTTATTATTTTAGTATATGTATATAAGCCATAGCCTTGTATTTAAAGCCATTATTAAATTAATACATGCTAAATTTTTAGGAAGAAGCCACATGTTTCTAAGATTACAGTTTGCAAAATATATATATATATATATATATATATATATATATATATATATATATATATAATCGGAGAACTAGATAGTTATAGATATTCTGCGAGATTTTTTTTATTGATGAAAACCATATATGTATGTTGGTATGGGCATGTCTAATATTTTTCTTGTCCACTGTATTTTAAAAGTTTTATAATAAATATATATTAAACTTCATAAATTTTCTATAAAACTTCCAATAAGAACGGGCAGATGTTAAAAGTGTACAGCAAATCTGAAGTTTTAAAATTTCAAATTTTCCAAACGCTTAAAATAAAAAATCTCAAAATAAAAAAAATCGTTAAAAAGAAAAAACTCCAAAAAAACAAAAACCCGTCAAAGCTTAAAAAAACGCCAAAAACCAAAAAAAAAATCACCAAAAACGAAAAAACTGCCGAAACTAAAAAATAATCGCTAAAACTTTAATAAATCACTAAAAACTAAAAAATTGCCAAAATTTAAAAAAAATCAAAGGTAAAAATAGTTCGAGCCGAAAATATCCAAAAAACGAATATAAGGGCCAAAACTAAAGAAAATCGCCAAAACTAAAAAAATCGCCAAAAACTAAAAAGAAGTTTACCGCGTACCTAATTTTTTTTAAATTTCTACACCAGGTAAAATATTTGATTATATATGCTAAGGTTCGTATAGTATTATATATGTAGTGTCCTTACAGATCCTTTCGTGTGCGAGCCGTAGTCGCAAGTTAATGAATTAATTTCTATAGCATCATAGCAGCGCCTCTGGTGTTAAGTAGACGTATTACTTTAACCGCTCTAGCCTACAATTAATTACTACACATATCGTTGGAAGAGGGTACTGGAATATATATTAACATATGTAGATAATAAAGTATGTCACAAAAATTGATGATTTTGATATGATCGAATCTTGTTGAAGTCGGGCTCTCAAACATCGTCATCTGCTTTGTTCTAGTTTATACTATGCAAGTTTTATTACTAAACTGATTAGTTTGTTAGGAGAGAGTGACGAGGGGCAAAGAAACGTTTCTGTTCCTCTCGTCTATCTCTCCTTCAAGCTAATCAGCTTAGCAATAAGACTTGCATAGTTTAAACTAGGACTTTGCACTTGACGCACTAACTACTTCAGTCAAAAGCGTCCGTAAGACACTTTTATAACACCATTTCTGATCAGATCTGATTTTCATTTCCGGTAAATGACAATTCTGTCTTAGATTCCATAACAACGCTGAGTAAATCCTTAGTCCTAGTTTACACAACGAAAGTCTTATTGCTAAGCTGATTAGTTTCTTAGGAGAGAGAGAGACGAGGAGAATATAAATGTTTATTTTCCTCTCGTCTCTCTCTCCCTCAAACTAATCAGCTTAGCAGTAAGACTTGCATAGTGTAAACTATGACTTATTCAAAAACCCTTTCAATATTAAACGTGATTTTAATTTTAATTATTTCTCTTTATTTATATAATAAACTTCTTGTTTAATACGAAAAATTATATTTAATTTGATGACATTATGATTTCAATTAATGTTTCCAGCTGTTGGTATGATTTAAGTCCATTTGATGTTTGTTTTATTATCATACAAGACTATATAAGCATTTGGATTTATGTTCAGTTGCTCATAAATTATGCCCATTTAGTACTCATTACTCTGCAAGAGGGTACAAAGAAATTGCTTAAGAATGCATGTCTGCATTTTACGATTTGCATTATGCAATTCATTTTCATCAAACGCGTGATATCAAGTTGGCGCCAGTGATTGGTGTCAGAATTTCTTGAAAGAATGAAAGAATAATCATTAAATCTTATCTACATTCCCTCTAGTCAGTGCAAAAAGGCTTTGTTTTTACATGACTTAGCACAGCATGAGATTGTTAAGTTGATGAGGACATTGGCAGGGTACAACAGCGGCTAACTAGAAATCTTTTTGCTTTTTTAGTATTTCATTTCATTACTTGGGCTAAGTTACTAATTTTATTGCTTCCAATTTACAACAGCTCTGTACGCAATATGTTAAATAATTTTTAATTTACGGGAAATCAAACTGAATTAAACTTCAATCGCAATAAATGTATTCAATTATCACACATATATAATCTCTTGCAAAGACCAAGAGATCCCTTAACGCCTCCCACGACCAACCATCAACATTTAAATTCATTTAATTGAAGCTCATTTTCATTATGTTGTTTGCAACAAATCTCAAGAGGAGAGATTTAAATGTAAAATGCAACGTTTTCCAACTAATTAAATACGAATTCAATGAAAGTAAGTACGTTAAACTTAATTCATTAATAAAAAAAATAATTTAACAATTCCACACACACCACTATGTGCAGTAATTAAAATTAAATTAACTTTCAATTCAAGCATCGTTGTGCTGCAACGCTATGACATGTTAAAGTGAAAAAATGTGTGTGCAAAAGCAAAAGGAATTCAATTTGTTAAAAGAGCAAAAGCTGTCAATGGAAGTAAGAATTACTTGAATTTTTCTTAAATTCAAATCCCATTCTATTGCACGTAAGTACGGCTAATGGTTGCATGCAAAAACTTGCAGTAACACACACACACACACACACACACACACACACACTCACAACTGCAGAGTTCTAAGTGTGATGAAAATATTGTGAGAGCCAACAAAGAAATGTTGCTTTTAACTCAATTGTAACTGTCAACAAAAGAGAGACTGTGAAGATAAATGGAAATAATGTTTGCCAACAAAATATTTTCTACACAGTTTTGCCGTAAATTTAACCAAAGCCAAAGAAAACACTTTGGTATTTTTTTTTATTTTGGCTTTTCCTTCTCCAACTGCAGGAAAGAGAAAGAAACTTTTGGACAAAACTATGAAAAATAAATATTTCCGAAATATTTTTGGGCTTAAATGGGCAGCAGTTCACAAACTCATTTTGTGTTTTACGAATATGTACATATATTCTTTTTGAGAAACTTGTGGGAATAGAGGAGGAAGAAAATGCATATTTATTAAGAGGTATTTGTCCCCAAATATGAGATTTTTTAGTGTTTGGGGATAAAAATTTCCTGAAAACTCCAGGGGATTTTTTGGGGAAAAGGAAATATTTTTCACGGGGGATTATTATGTAGAGAAATTGAGAGAGATAGACAGAAACATATATTTAGAGAGTATATATCAGTGGTGACCACGAGGGTTGTCAGATTCTTTCCGAATTGATTTAAAAAATCGCCAAAGTTGCCAAAATCAATTTTATACACTTTTTCTTAATATAAATTTGATAATAAATTTGTTTTTATATAATACCTATTTTAAGGTTCCCTACACCAAAAGTAAAAAGGAACCCTATTGTTTTCGCTACGCTGTCCATCTGTCTGTCTGTCCGTCACAGTCTATTTTCTCGAAAACTGTACGAACTACGGATATGAAATTTAAACAGAGTATGTCAAATTTTGGCTGCTACAGCAAGAAATACATGAGTGTTACAAATCAAAGGGTGTTCTAAAACGAGCAACAAAAAATGTTAAAATCCCATGTAATATACATACAATTGTATGTATATACACTTGAAATTTGTAAAGTTGGAGTATTTTTATACAAACTACAACAATTAACACTAAAATTAAAAAAAAATCTAAATTAAAGGGTTCTCTATCAGAAGGAAAATGGTGGCATTCGATACGAATCGAAATTAAAAAATATTTCCACTTAAACTCTATTCAAATATTTAGTAATTTAATTCTAGAGAGCTTCCCTGAGAGCATTTGTATATAACTAGCTTTTTTTTGGAGTCCTTGCACCAGAGGAGAAAAGGTACCCTATTGTTTTCGCTACTACATCACTCTGCCCGTCTATCTGTCTGTGTGTCTGTCAGTCATAGGCTCCAGAAACGAATTAGCTGCGGACCTGAAATTTTCACAGAATATGTATGACTTTGGCCGCTACAACAATCAATATATGTATGTCTGACAGTTAAAACCTTAAGGCTATTCTAAAGCGAAAATGAAATAAATCGCCAAAATGATAGAAAAAATACAAAAAAAAAAAATGCCAAAAATCGAAAAAAAAATCGCCAAAACGAGAAAAAAGCGCCAAAACTAAAAAATCGTTTAAACTGAAAAAAACGCCAAATATAAAAAACGCCATATTAAAAAAAAACGCTCAAAACCGAAAAAATGCAAAAACGAAAAAAATGCCAAAACAATATATTCGGCCATGTCACAGAGTTTAACTCCGTTCGAAATCGGAATTCAATCCACCCCATTTTTGTAGGAGATGGTGTCTAAAAAACAAAACTTAAATATGGAAATTTGTCAGGTGTCTCCAGACTGTGGGAGGCGGTGGTATGTTGGGGTATGCTCCGGCTAGGGCTTGACATTTTGAGGTTTTTCAATTCCGATTCCGAACGGAATTTAACTCTGTGCCATGGCCGATTATATAGGCCAATATATCTTGTGTCCGTACTCGAGTCAAATTCGCACTTTACTGAATTAATTTGAATGCTGGTGAAAAAATGGTACAAGTTTGTCCAGGTCAATTGGGGGCAAAAAAAAAACTCGGCTATCATACGGCCAGAGCGGTTTTTCAGATTATCCGCCACATTTTCACTAACACAAGCGATATTTTCGACAGTTGCAAATTGCGACAATACGGAGGCATGACCACATCTAAAAACTTCTAGCCTTTTCAAATTTCTTTCCAAACAGAATGATGCGTTATATGCTCGAAAAGTGGCCACCACTTTTAAATCACAATTTTTTTTTGCATTTTTCGGTTATTAAACAATCCACATTCGTAAATGGCAAACCCTTCAATAAATAAATGAGACCTCGCTGGTTAAATTCACTTACTCTTAACGATTAGATAAGTGTTAATTTGGTCTTAACATTACTCTCCTGCGTTGTTCAAACATCAAACGATCCAAAATTATGCATATTATTGCCGTCAAAATACAATAACAAATAGTCAGTCGGTGAAAGAACTTTGTAAGTAACTAACAAAATTATGCAAATGAAATTTTCGAAAATAATTAATAAATTTAATAGAGATATACAAAGAAACTTCAATGCTAATAATCATTATTTTCAATAGGTAAAAAAAATTAACGAAAAAAAAATAATCTTGCTTTAAAATACGTTTTTTTGGCTCTCCAGAAAAATTATAATTTTGTCACTTACAACGTTAATCGCGGCTAAGCTTCAAACTGACTGTTGTCTAAATTGTGGTGTCTATCACAACAATTGTTGTCGTTTGTGTTTTATAAAAGTTACTGCATGGAAACGTGGGTAATTTTGCTGTTATTGATCTAAAAATATTTATATGTACTCTCATGCTCACAGTATGAGTATTTTTATATTCAGGCTATAGATATTTAATCGGACAATAAAAAAATACGCATGCTACTCGAGATATTTATTCGTCATTCGCCACCGTATACATACATATGTACTCGTATGTGTATATAAAATGAAATGGAAACTACGTAGGTATTAGTTGTAAATAAATAAATAGCTCTGTATATACCCATGTTCAGGCGATTTAATAGTCAGACTATTTTTATATTCGTGCGTGTGATTGAGCTCACACAGTTTATAAATTTTATTTACAGTTCGTTGTGCTGCGTTATTTAAAAAAAATGTATATTAACATACTTGTTGGATGTTTATAGTTATACGTATTCGGTTTAAAGTATGTATTTGCATATGAGCATGTTATTTTTTAGTTTTACCAATTTTTACCTTATTCATAGTTGTTGGACGGCCACTACTCAAAGAGTACTAAAAATGATACTTTTCCCATTCTATGGTCTTCTTGCCAGACCGGTGTTTTGAAATTTCCAAAACAAATTAAGTTATGCACGAAGAATATAAATTTTGCAAAAGTTTTTCATAAAAACATTTTTAAGAATATTAAAGTTACAAGACTTGTTCTGTATTTCACTTTTGTTTTTGTAACAAAAGCTCAAAACATGAGTAAAAGTTTGAAAGTTAAAATTTTCCTGTTATCTACGGTATCTGTTGAGCAAAAGTTTGCATACCACTGTTTATCTTTCTAGCACTTTGCTTTACCATCCAACAATATAGAGAAAAACTGGACACACCCTATGAATTTACGTTTGCTCATGTCCAAAATAAAAGTGTTTATACCAGCATTAAAAATGTTGGCCAAATTCTTACTATTTAAACTATGGCATGTTTACTAATTTTTATACTTTTTGGGGCATAAATACATGCTAACGTTAAAACTTAAAATAAAATAAAAAAAAATCCCTATAATCCTAAACATCTGGTGTCTGCCTTCATTGTGAAATGTTGCAAAGAAATTAAATTCTTTTTTGTTTTTGGTACATACTTGAAGCAAAAAGGAGCAACATACGTTTCCAGCTGTTGGGCATTTCAAGAGTTTGACTTAATGGAAGCCAAAAAGAAAATCTATTTATTTACAATTTTGTTTTTTCTTTTGCATTTTTTTCTAAAGGCATTTTACTTTCCGCACTTGAATCTAACCAAATTTTTTTTACATTATACAATAATGTTGTACTAGCCATAAGGATAGGATATCTGTGCAGATTATAATAAGTAAAGTTTGGCACATGTGCACATCAAAGTTTATGTACGTTCATTTTAGCAAAATGAAGAAAAATAATATTACATTAGTTAGAGCCTAACATAATCGTATGAAACTTAAAGTTAAATTGAAAATATTACACTGCCTTAGATAAAAGTTGAGTTGCTCTACTTTTGTTTTTCAAATTATCACATAAAAATTTAAATTAAAATTTGTTTTTAAAATGAGTTTTATAAACATTTTTTAAACATTTTTTTTTTATAAAAGAAATAATTTTAAATATTTATTATTTTATGGTTGATAGCTTTTTTTCTTACAGCCAAGAGGCTTGCCTCAACTTCCTTTATGCTCATCTTAGAAAATTTAATTTGCTGTCCTAAATCACTGCATATATTGTCATATATGGGCATTGAAATTTCAATATATTACCAGGCAGTAAATTGTAGGTATAATAAAAAAATATAACAACTATAGAAAGTAAAAATAATGAAAACTATAAATTTTCAGCAATATTGTATGGAAAGGCTCTATACAATGCAAGAGGTAAAAAGCTCTTTGGCCTAACACTGGCCATTCTCAAAGCTGAACAATGTAAGAAATCAGCAAAAGAGTCAATATGCTTCGATTGGAAAAATGTATTTATGTATGTGCATATCCATATGTATGTAAGAAACTTCCTTATTTTAACTACATTATTAGGTATGGACAATCGGAGTTTCTAGAGCTATGCTATTTATGCTACGACACAGGAGCTGGGTTGCGATTTTCGTAACTTTTGCAGTTATAAATTTATTTCTGTTTTGATTTCTTTGTACGAAAATAAACGAAACAAAATTTTTGATTTTGATTTTATTGCATTGTTACTTAACACATGAAATTTGTTTTATATAGATAAGCAGCATTGCTCTAACAGAGTGTCCTAAGACAAAACTCTTTTCCTTTTTTTTCTTAAACTGATTCTTAACTCGTTTGCATAAACATATCTATTATTTTTGTTAATCGATGTCAAAATTCTTTCTTTTAATATTTTTGTATTTGTTTTTATCATTACCGTAATATAGAAAGGACCTAGCTATTATTAATTTGAAATCGAGTTTTTTGCGTTTTTCTGCACATTACAAGTCCTTCAAAATGAAGCTCAGAAAAATAAGTTGGGGCCTTTCTATATTAAGTTAAGTTAGGCTAGGTTAGCAGGCTGCTTGTCAAGAAACGAAAAAATCTAGGGATCCACCTCACTCATCACTAATACGATGATTCCTTCGCGCTACCTGTAAGTTGAAAGTAATGGAAGAAAGGTGGATAGGGAATAAAGGGGAGGGTATAGTTGAAAAGTTTCTTTAGGATAAGAGAGAATAAAAGAGAGGAGAAGTAAGTCAATAAAGGGTCTAGTGTATACACATGCCATAGAAGAGGGTTAACGAACATACCAGCCACTGCTCCCAATGTATAGACTTAGGTTTCTGAGTCCTTTTTCCGATAATTCTGATAGGATATTGGGGGATATTCTGCCAAGGAAGTGCAGAAGGAGATTCTCCAAAGCGAAGCAGAGGCAGAAGAGATGCGAAATGCTTTCGTTCTCTTCTCCAACATTGCAACTGTAGCAGTAATCATTGTACGGGAGATCCATAAGTTTAGCGTGGGTTCCAAAAGTTCAGTAGCCGATTAGTATGGCCAAGGGATTCCTCAAGTGATTTCTTAAGGTGAAGCAATTGAGGTTTTTGGTTCAGTTGATATATAGGCGAGGCCAAAGGGTTCTCAATATAACGCAGGTAGGCTCATTGCGCCTTATGTCTTGAGCTGAATTGAGAAAGACAGCGCCGAAGCGTCTCCAGCAGGATGAGAGAGGGAGCCCAATATCGACTACTTCGAGTAGGGTTTCCCTCTTTGCCATCTCATCCGCATAAATTAAGTTAACGTTATTAGAAATTTGTTTTTAAGAAATAATATTTCTCAGTCGGAATTTCTAGTTTCCATCATCGCTTACTTATTAACATTAGGTTAGGTTGGGTTAGCAGGCTGCTGGTAAGGAAGGGTAAAATTTAGAGTCCAGCTCACTTGGGTTCAATACAATGATCCCTTTATGCTTCCTGTTAATTGAAGAGAAGATAGTGAGAGAGGGTGATAGGGAAATGATAGTGTTAGAGAAGACAGCTGGTGAAGGAAGAGATAGATTTTGATAATGCAGTGTTGCAGCGCCATCTGGTGTCAAATGAAGCGTATTAAATTTTGAAGCTGTGCTTAGTAGCAATTTTATTGGCTATTTAACTTCGCCGATGATTCTGCTACACAACGAAGGAGGGCGCTCTGATGTTACATTAGGATTAGTATCTGATGAAGTCGGTGTAGTTTTTAGTGACCAGTGCCTTATGCCTGCATCACTAGAAGTTTTCCCACAACAACTGATACAAAGCACACTTATGCACGTCAGAAACATGAGTGGTGTTATTACTTATTAACATTACTTCAGTGCTATTCGTTTTGAAGAAATAAAATACGAGAATTAGCTTTTTGATTGCCTGCCAAATTATTAACCTTAAACGCGTTAATATATTGTAAACTATAAATATTATTGTTATTATTATTATTATTAATATTATACAAAAAGAAAATAAAAATTAAGTTGCTTTTTATACATTCAAAATAACCCCATAATAATCCTTAGCAAAAATTAAAATTCAAGCATTTGAAATTTAACTGGAAACAAAGTTCAATTCAAGCTTTCTGTCATGTAATTTTCAAATTTGAAAATAAGTTGAAACAAAAAAAAAATTAAACAAACCTTAAATTTTTTAAAACAAAAGGTGAATCAACTTGTGGAAATAATGGCGAAGGAAGGCAGATATGCAGAATAATAAATTTCTTAAATATAATTTCTGGTGTGAAAAATTACAAAAATTTAAAATTTGCTTAAACAAAAATTGAACTATTTGCAATAAATATTTTCAGACGTGATCCAAACTAAGCCATGATTAAAATAAATCTGAGTAAAGGTTTTAAATTCTACTTCTTTAATGATGCAAACAAAGAATATATTGTAAAAATAAATTTATGGTTTTCAAGCTTTTTATGTTAAGAAATTAAAAAAAAACTAAACAATATTTGTGTTATATTTATGATATAAATATCCATTATTATTGTTGTCTACCAATTTTGCCTTGTGGTTTTATTTTTTCTTTATTATCTTGTTTATATTTTTTTTAGTAAAAAAAAAGAAAAAGAAATTTGTTTACAAACATGTAAAATCTGAGATAGATGATGCTCGCTTGCATACCATACCGTCTGGCTGGCGTAATATCTCGCGTTTGTATTCACTGTTTTCAAACGATTTTTACAGCAAAAAAATTAAATATTCATATGTACATACATATGTATATGTATATACAAAATTATTTCAGCAAAGTACATGGCATGGAAAAATTTTATAGAACGAACGATACGAATACTTTGGCCACAAAAGAATGTCAGTAAGTAACAGTTTTATGTTTTTCTTCAAGCATGTTACTGAAAAGAATGTATGTGTCAGGCATTTCACTTTAACTTATACCGCGATCCGTGTACGTGAGTCGAAAGTGGGTTGTGATAACTAAATCTGTATACTAAATCCTTAATCGCAATTGTTTTTAAAGTTGTTAGAGTATTTCAGTGCAATTTTAGTAACTGAATAGATAAGAAACAAAATCAAAAAACTTAGTAGAGTAAAGTTATTTTTATGTATGAAATTAATAATGTTTCCGCTGATTAAATTATGTCTGGGAATTAAATTTGGTATAGTGAATAGTGGAGAGACACAAGTTGTTCGATATGAAGTACTATATGAACAATTTAAGCACAGTGGTGTGGTAGCAATAAAAAGAGCTCAACTTTTAATTTATTACGGGTATGCAATTAAATGTCAAATATGAATAGTTATTACATAGAAAAAATTAAAAATTGATTTTAATCATCAAACAGCTTGTATCATTTCAAAGATTTGTTTTATCAGATTTTCAGAAATTTCGAAAAGGTATTTTTTTTTCCATAAATGTAGTTTTTATTTGTAGTAAAACAATATTTTTCAATATATGTATGATTTCAATTAAAATGGTTAATTGAATGAATCAAAAAATGCATTGAATATAAATTGAAAGTCTATTAAAATATTGATTGTTTTAAGCAACTGAATAATTGAAAAGGCTGACGATAATAGATTGAGAATTCACACATATATAAATACATATATAATTATATGGAGATTTTTTTTGGATTTCTTATATTCTCTCCCCCCCCCTTAATCGGTTCAGTTGTATGTAAAAAAAAATTACCAATAAATTTTATAGCGATAAGTTGTGTTTTAGGGTGTTCGTCTGCCCTTCAAAGTTGTCCCTCAAGCCTATTTATTCAATGTTATTTTAATAGATATAAGCTCGTATTGCACGTGTTTCATATAAATAATTTCCATATGAATATAATTTTGTTATATAAAGTTTTTGGTATTTTGTATTTTCTTCATTATTTTCTAAAATATTAATTTTAACAAAAAACTTTCTTTGAGACTAATGTTGTTGACTAAAAGAGCTAAAATATTGTCATATATCATATTCTTGCCATTACAAATTTTGGGGTTTCGTAAGGTTTTTTTTTAATGTGGCTGAATTCTGCTGAAACGAAATTTAACATTTGTTAAAGCACTAATAGTCCCAAATTTTTATTTTACTTATTCAGTAAAATATTTTTTATTTAAAATACATTAAAATTTATTATTGAGGGGCTTAGCTAGATCCTATGCGCATTTCACTGTTGCTAATGCACATCATGAGGGAGCTTTTACCCAAAAATTTCTTAGAACAACCAGAGTTATTATGTTAAACTTTTATTTAAACAAATGAGAATTTCAACATATAACAAAACTCAATAATCAACAGGTTTTTTATTTTCCTAGGTTAGGATAGGTTAGGTTGAAACAAGGAGCCATTACGCTAATGTGTGGGGACATACACAAAAGCTAGTATAGGCCTGTTGTGCACTCTCATATAAATTAACAAACGAACTCCATCTTTATAGGAACTTAGTATCGTTCACGTAGTCCTTCAAGCTTTTCCAGTCATACCTCTAAGGTGGGTAACGTCCGGTAAGGTGTCATCCTCAAAATAACGAGATCTCGGCTAGGTGAAAACTGAACAATGACAAAGGAAGTGCTTCATTGTCTCCATGTCCTCCACGCATGCCCTGCATTCATTGTTATTCATGGCTCCAATCCGGTACAAATGCCTTAGTATATTAGAATGCCCCCTTAAGACACCGGTCAACTTTCCTAGATCGGGCTTGTTCAGTTTAAACAGTCCCACTGTCTTGTCTTCGTCCGGATCACCCCATAGATCCTTGGTTAGATTACCCACAATTCCATCGTGTCCTATTGGACATCTTCGCCCAATTTTGTAACTCATTCTTCGTTGCCTTGAAAGGCTTCGCATAAGTTAGCGGTATTGTCCGTAACGTTCTGGCCTTTTTCACGTTCATTTCCGGTTACGCCGTAGTGGGAAGCTACCCATACAAGACGTATGTTGCCATGAACCGCGTAATAATTTATCATATTTTTGCACTCTAAAACGGTCCTAGAGTTTGCTCTTTCTTTATTTTCTTACTTTACCATTGCTACATAAACTGACTTTTTTCAGCTCGAATTGTAGTTGTAAGAAGTATGTAAGCAAAATAATTGTGAATAAATGTAAGGAAAATAAATATAAACAGTTATTCAAGAATGGGGTATTGTCAAGTATTTTGACCGGGGGCAGTCAATTTAATAATTATTATTTTTTTATGGAAATTTTTATAATTCAAGTTTAAGTTTAATATTTGTTAACGAACTAATAATCCCAAATTATTATTTTACTTATTCAGTATTCAAGCAAACCCATAAAAACACTTACTATACATATATATATTTTTTTTTTAAATTTAATAAAATAATTTGTTTGAATGTAAATATTTTCAGCTTGTTGAACGATATCGAAAGTAGGCGTTCTTTCGCATTCTAAGCGAATGAAAAGTGATTTGGGTTCATCAACAACGAACATTTATTCGAACGGCAACTTGAAAGAAAATATAAAATATAGTTTAGCTACGTCGACAAGACTATCAAAAATACCAAATCAAATGTCAGAACTACTCACTTGCTATGAAATTATTTTCAGATTTTATACATAGATATTTTTGTATAAAAAAAACTATTTGTATTTTCGTATGCGTTATATTCAATTATTTTAAATTAAATATTACGTATACGTACCCATATATTCCTCACTCTAAAAGAAGGTTGGAAAGGACCACCCGGAGACCCAATTGGGTATATTGTGATTAAAGTAGATTAGGCTACGAACATTTATTTAAGTACAACTTAATGGAAAATTTTAATTTTATTTTGCTCTCGAAAGTTAAGTAAACAAGGTATTTGTATGCAATTTTTACACGATATAAAAAACGATATTAGGATAAATTCTGCATCATTTACTCAAAAACTAAATTGTTTGACTTATGACGTTCTTTGAGTAAATGAGCGATATGTACATGGAGTAACTTCTTTAAGACCATTAAAAATATTTTACAAAAAATATTGACTTCAACAACTACTAAACGCTGGGTCACGCCATTTTCCTAAGGCAAAAAAAAAAAACCCAACGTGCTTCACCCAATCGTACTTCAAAATCTCCAACCAAAAAAACTTTCCATCATACAGTTCCTTTTGCATCTGATTAAGATTTTACACGCAATTTAATGTTAGCATAAGAAATGCAACCGTGTTTAAAGTAATAAAGTGGATAACGCAAGAATGTTGCAAGCAGGCATGTCATAAAGTTGACAAGATCTACGTGTGTATAAGCGATAAATAACAATAAAATCTGTCACACGTATGCATGTTTATGCATGCATGTATGCGAGTAAGTTTTTGCATTTTATGAGCTTTCTCTCATAAATGCGAAGGCGAACAAGAAAATGGCACAAAATGTCAATAAGACCTTAAAACGGAACTATTTGAAAAGGTTATGTAAATACTCGTAGCGATAAAGTTTGTACGCAGCAGAAGAATAAATAATGGCTTCAAAGGATATATTGTAAGGAAATTTATAAAGAGTTTTAAGATAAAAATCATGTAGAAATAATGTTATATATGTGTGTATGTATATTATATGCTCGTTATATAATGTTTGATACTTTAGTCTGTAAATAGTCCACATGTTTTCTAAATTAGTTTAATAAATAATTTAAGCCCCAATTCTACTCCAATTGAATTTCTAATAACTGCCATAATATTTAAAACATTAGCAACATACTCGTATTAAGAAAAGAAAATAAATATATTTAGGGAGTTCACAATAGTGTTTTAAAATATGTCTTGATATTGCAACGTTTACTTATTTAATATGGGTTAGCAAGTTTATTGTTTTTTTTTGGTATCTAAATCAAACTTTATGTCAAACTTAAAATTCTGTAAAGCATGTTATTTTCAATATATTAATATACTTGCTTAGTTCACAACATTTGTTTCGTTGTATCTTGTATCAAATACACATTTTGTTCTTGAATTATGAACACTCTGTATATTTTTAATGACAAAAGAAGAACAAGCTAGATCACTTTTTCAGTACAAAAGTCTGCTCATGCCTGGATGGGAATGTTATGCATTTAAATTATGTTTCTTGCTTCATATATTTTATGAGCATTTATTTATGGTATGAGTTTTCCAGCCCTGGATAGGAATGTACATGTTAACTGATAAGAATACAAAAGCGTTAACGTGGATCTGTATCTGGTCTGTATCTGGTCTGTATCTGGTCTGTATTTGGTTTGTATCTGGCTTATATCTGATATCTATCTGGCTTATATCTGATTTGTATCTGGTTTATATCTGGTCTGTATCTGATCTGTATCTGGTTTATATCTGAAAAACTCATATTATAAATAAATGCTCATAAAATATATGAAGCAAGAAACATAATTTAAATGCATGACACTCCCATCCAGGCATAAGCAGACTTTTGTACTGAAAAAGTGATCCAGAACCGGCACAAAGATACTACTTATATGAAATAAAAGTGTAATATATTTAATTTTTATATGAAAATTACCAACAACAAATTTTACACAATTGCATTTAATATAATAATACAATCGATACAAAGATACAAGAGGTTTTGTGAATTAAGCAACTAATGTTAAATTAAACAAGTTAAAGCTGTCAGAGCAGCTGTAGTTGATGAAAATATATATAAAATATAAAACATTATATATTAAAATATGCTTCAATCAATATACTTTGGAATCATTGAATATAATGCACATTTATGCTACTTCAGAATAACAATAACAACAGCAAAATTTTTGAAAAAAGTAAATCTCTTAAAATGTTATTTAAAGCTTGAAAGCCTCCAACAAAAATCTTAAAAAAAAAGAGTCGTTATTTAATTTAACAGCCGTTTTTAGGCTTCCATACACCAAAGGTGAAAAGGACTCTTAATGTTTTCGCTACGATGACCATCCTTCCGTCTGTTGGTCACAGGCTGTTTTCTCTAGAACCGTAAGAGCTACGGACCTGAAATTTTCACAAAGTTTGTACAAATTTGCCCGCTACCAGCTTAAAACTAAAACGTATTTTAAAGCAAGCAACAAAACCTGTTGAAATCCTGTTGTAATATACATAAATTTTTATATAGACACTTGAAATTTTGAAAGTTAGTAGGGTTTTTTTATGCAGACTACAACAATTAACACCAAAATTAAAAGAAGTAAATAAATTAAGGGTATTCTATCAGTTATTGTATTTTTGACTATGCAATTTTGATAACTTGCTGCATCTTGGAATCTGCAAGAGGCAAAATCTTGAAATTTTCAAAAACACTAAAACTGAAACATACCGAAGCGAAAAACCACTAAAATTAAAAAAGCGTTTGAATAAAATATATCACCAATAATAAAACATATCATTCAAATGCAAAAAAAAAATCACCAAAAATAAAAAGGTTGCCAAAAAAACGAAAAAATAATCGCCAACACTAAAAAAGCGCCACAACTAACAAAAACGCTAAAACCTAGAATATGTGTTTTAAAAAACCAAGAAAAATCGCCAAAAACCGAAAAAAATCATCAAAACTAAACAAAACTAAAATTATCCTCAAATAATTTTCCAAAAAAAAACTGACTTCAATGCAAAGATCTTATAAAGCATTTTTGAAAACTATTCATTCGACCAAACTGGAAGTAAGCTCTTCAAAACAAAAATATGTAATATCTGTTGGGCGTGCCTCCGCCCATTTTTTAATTGCAAGATTATCTCAGAGTGTATGTTAACTTTTGTAAAAATCGGTAAAGTAGAACCACTTAAAATAAAATATTAAATTTTAATGCGCCTGACTCCAACCATTTCTTAAACGGAAGTGTCATTTTGAAGATCAAGGTATGTAATAAGTTTCATAAGAATCGGTTAAATAGAACCACGTCAAATATAGTAATGAGCTTTAAAGGGCGTAAACCCGCCCATTTTTTCAGCTTTAAAATTATGTTATTACAAGAATTAAATAATTACAAGTATTTGCTAAGTTTCGCAGCAATCAAATGAGTGTAATTTCATAATATCAATTTAAAAAAATGTGGGCGTGTCTCCGCCTAATTGCTTTAAAATGGAACCGATAGAAAGCTATAACCTTTCAGAAGACAAAAGAAAATCTTTACAATCGGTCTTAAATGTACCGAGTTATGAAGTAACTATGTCAGAAGAAAAAAATACAGACGAATTGATATCCTCCTTCTTTTTTTGAAATAGGTTAATAAGAAATAAATTCAGTAAAGTACGGAATATAGATGTTTAATACTATACGAACTTTAGCCTATATAATATATAGTTTTGGCATATTTTATTTATTTTTGGGATTTGTTCGGTTTTGAGCATTTTTTTAAGATGGCGTATTTTTAGTTTCGGCATTTTTTTGGATTTGGCGAATTATTTTTTTGTTTAGGCGATTTATCCAAGGGAAACGTGAAAAAATCCATGTGAAAATTATTATTCACGATAAGGGGAATCACAAAAGGGAACTGATTTGTAGAGAAAAATTATTCACAATTGCAACTTGGGGAAAAGGGAGAATATTTTAAGGGAAAAACTGTTCACGATAGCGGTGATTATTTAAAAGATGAAAAGAAAAACCAAATTTTAATTTTTATAAATATTTTTGTTGAACCAGCAAAAGAAGCAAAAATTCCTAATATATTAAGGAGGAAATTTAAAAAAAAAATGTATTTCGGTATTTCTCATATGAAAGTATATTTTGTGCATATGTGATATGTACATTTATTTATTTAATATACACACATACATACATATCGCACACTAAATCATAAAGAGTCACAACTCAAAAAATTTCAGACGCTGATCAGTTGCAAACAATTGTTGATACTCTACAAAGCACGCAAGTGTGCAACATAACAACAAGAATAATGGTATATTATATTCTTCAAGAAGACTTTATTGCAAAATAAATTGTTGCGGTCGTTAGGGTTTTGTTCAGGTAACTGATTTATGAAAAAGGAAAACCACTTTGATAATTTTGAGTTGTGACTGTTTATGATTTAGTGTGCGATATAGAGTTTTTATCACAGCTTATTCTTTGACTGTTTGTGAAAATTTTACTTCCCCACCGAAATGAGCTTTTATCAAAAATGTCACATATTGACATTGAAACTGAAGGCATCAACTAGTTATCCCTACGTCTCCATTAGCCATCGACTTGGACATGACATGAATAGAACGCCGGCAGAGCAACATTCATCAACTTCTTTCTTGTGGTGAATACGTGCGATGTCTATGTTCAGGCATATCAAAGTATTTTGCGTTAGTGCAATAAAGATGGACTATTTACTAATTTTATTATGTCTCTTTTCTTTCTATTGCAAATGGTTGTGGACTGCGAATATCATGGCGAACATTGTTGCTCAGATATATGTTCGGGCATCCATGTCAGAGCATGGACGAAACATGGACATGAGCGGTCTCCATTAGCCATTTGCGATGTCCAACATGATGCCTATACCAAGTTAATGGCTAGTAAATACCGCTAGTATTTGAAATGGGTTCTTGGTAATGCTCCATGGGCATAAAAACTAGATAAAAATCTTACTTATAATGGCATTTCCGTTCTTTGGTCATCAAAGGGTCTTAAAATTTCTATTATTTGTCAGCAGATTGCTTTTGGCAGTCTAACTATAAAACTAAATGAGTATCGTTAAATGTTAGTATTGTACAAGAAAACGTAAATTTATGTTCATATACATATATGTATGTACACGCAAAAAAAGATATGGTTGTAAAATGGTGGAGAAAACAATATTATGTTGTCTGAAACAAATGTGTGGTCATTGGAAACTAGTTATTGTTATTTTAAACATTAATTTCGTTGCGATAAACACAGTAATGTTTGAATTTAATAATTATATTATTATATTCATAGAAAGTGCGATATGGTTATAGTTTAACAATATAGTTTTATTAAAAATTTATGACTACAATATAATTTGTATTATGGTGTAAAAATAATATGATGTAAATAACAATATAATGTTATCCAAAACCATACTATGTTAGGTTTTTAAAAAATTCTTTTTCAGAAACATCTTCTGTCAGTTCAGTGTTTCGTTTGTAAGTTATCGGTAGTGCAAGCCTGGTGTTAAATACATGAAAAAAAGTATAAACAAAAGGGTAGATAAATAAAAATAATATGTACATATGTATGTATGTATATCTCGTTATAGAGATATGTCTGTATTTTGTGTATACACATATATGTAAGTATACATTTCTATACATACATACATAGATTTTTTTTCAACAATATTAATTTATTTTCATTTCGGGACACAAGGGCTCCTATTCACAACACTCCAGATGGGAATTCATGAAAATACTTTTTTTTCCTTTTGATAATCGCTACTTATGTATTATATATAACTATTATCAAGTTTATGTCTGACACTGGTCAGGTTAAATTATATTTTAGATTTAAGATTTGAATACTTATTGTTAGTTCATATATGTATTAATAACAAAAAATAATTTATTTCGGATTTACCGCACAGCTGTTTTAAACAAAAGATTTGCCAATAAATACATGATTAAAAACCAAAATATTATTATGTATTACATAAAATAATACTATGGTCATATTTAACAATATTATTATAGTATTTGAACATAGTATGGTAAGTCTCAATTATATTTTAGTCACATCTAACAAAAGTATTGTCTTATTTACAATAATAAGATTAGGTATAACAAAGTTAATTGTTTTTGTAGATAATATTATTATTAACTCAGAAATAATATTATTTAAACATTGCTTTTCCACTGACAATAATATGATTTGACTGCAACCATATAATTCAATCATAGTATGTTGCTGTTTGATTATGGTTACCTCAACCATATTTTTTCTTTCCGTGTATGTATGTATTGCCGAGTATAGACTATGGCATTTTGTGACATCGCAATAGTATATATCTACTGGTGGCAACGTTTGTTATTTCCAATAGTTTTCTGTGTGTGGCATTGTTTTCCATATAAAAAACATAATGGGAATGCCGTTGCACACATTTTGAAAATGACACCACCAAATGCCAACACAAGAAATGCCAGATGTGTACTTGGCATATGTATGTATGTACTCGAAATCTAAAAAACTTCCCAAAAATTCTATGACAAACCCAATTTGTATTGAATCAATGTGTGTGGGACTTTGCTTTGATTACTTAATGTTTTTTTCTACCATCAACTGATGAATAATTCAACAATCTTATTAATGATTTGAATAATGTTTCTTGAATTTTCTTTACCAAGTTTGTCTTGAAAAATTGCCAAAAGATAGAAGCTCGCATTCGCATAACTAAAGTAAATGGTTTATCAAGTATTAAATATTCTAAGAGAGCGCAAACACATACACACACCCACAGATGCTGATGACGTTGATGACGGTATTGTGGTACTCGTACGAGTATCATTTACTTTAATCTGCATAAATCTTAAAAGTACCTGTTGTAAATGCAGCATTTTTTTTTCTTCTCTAAGAGGGGATTTTTATTGCTGTTGCAAATATCATAAATACGAATATGTAAGTGCGACTGAGTTAAATGTATATAAATGTAGTCTCGTCTGTTTAATTTTATCTGCTACGTTTAGTAGTCACAAGTGAGTGTAACTTTAGATACAAGTCTGTCATTCTATTGGCTATTCGTTTGCGTTTTCTGGAAATGCTTGTAGCCAGTATCATAAAGAGAGCATCACGTGCTTTTAAAATATTTTCTCGAAATGCCAGACAATCTTCAGTTCAATAATGTTGAGGTTTTCGTCATGCAAAGAAATTTTTAATTTTATTTTAAATCAGGAAAAATCTTCCAAAAAGTAATTAACATTTCGATAGGGTAAAAGTAATGAAATTATATGTTCGTAAACTCTTGAGTAGTTAAAAATTAAAAAAAAATATTCTAAATTCGAAATATCAGAAAATTTATAGAAAAGATTAATGCCCTAATTCATTAAGAAGATTTAGGACGTTTTGTTTGAAAATGCTTCTGAGTTCTTGTCTTTGAATTCTCTAAATTAGTTTCTTCAAAAATGGTTGTTGTCTTTGATAATGCAAAATATAAATATTATTGCCATTGTTTTTAAAACCTAAAAATTAAATTAAAGTATTATACAATAGTTTGAAAAATACCTGAAAAAATACATATGTGTTGGATATAATGTTTAGAACAAAATCATAAAGCAAATACACGAACCTTCTAGCATAGACAATAAATAATAATTGGGCATAAGTCAATCCAAAAATGGCAGACAGTAAATCAGGACTATAATGGTCACATCCGTGACCCATCACGTAAAAACACCATTTTGTTATGGCCCACGTAATCGTACTCAAATCCCATCACTTAATTGCCGATACAATCACGGAAGTGACAATTTGAGTTCAGATCGGTTACAGAAAGGAAAAATTCAAAAATGTTTACCAATGCCCTTCAAACTTCTCAATATCTTAATGAACCGTGCATGAGCTGTCTGATAGACCGACTTCTGTTGCACTGTTAACAGCTTTGAATTCAATTTAAGTCCTTTGTTGTTGTGGTTTCACTTCACTTCAAAGGACTTTTCATGTACTTAACGACACGCATACACTACAACAATAGGGAATAAGAGTTGCTGTAATTTATTTTCCCTCAGCTAATACCCCCTTTGACACCATTCAGCTGTGTTAAAATAATAAAAATGGTGTTTTAACCAAAGATTGCAACATGCATTGTCTTGCGTTTTCTTGAGTTTCATTGAAATTGTTTTTCTACGACCATCACACTAAGGACTGTATTAAATTGATCACACCTTTTCACAAGTCCTTTTCTTTTTACATGAAATTAATTTACCTTAACGTGAGATTTAATCAGAAGATTGTTGTTTTGTGTTGTTTATGGCAGATTGCAATAAGTTTTTGATGGATAATTTGTGTTTTTTTTTGGAGACGTGTGAAATTTCTTAAGTTAAATAAAGCCCAGCTGAGCCTGCAGAGTGTGGATGCAATTGTACAATATTGTAATTGTTACTGAAAAACTTTAAGGACTGCAACAATTTACAGCCTTATTTATAAAAATTATTAAGGCCTTATAAAGAGGTTTTCATACAAAATTTTTCTTTTTAAGTCTCTATAAAGCCTTAATAATTTTTATAAAAAAAGAAAAAAGGTATCTGAGGACACCCGGTTATAGCTATGCTGCTTAGCTATATAAAACGTACTTAATATGCTAAATAACAATGCAATAAAATTATATTATATGATGGTATCAAATTCGCCGCTAATATTTTAAAACAATTCTATTTATTTCTGATTATATTTTTTTCTAATACAAAAACAAATTGAGCAATCATACTCATTGTTTTTGTTTTGTTTCTTATTCACTCACTTCAAAGAACGAAACAAACTTAAAACAAACAATTTGTTTCCTTTATTTTCGTACTCTGCTTTCTAGTACAAAGAAATCAAAACAAAAATAAATGTATAACTTTAATAGTATAACTCCTGTATCTGGCCATAAATAGCATAGCTATAATTAATCTCAAGTGAAAATTCCCAAACTGCAATTATTGCAACTTTACAGGAGAAGGTAAAAATCTAATAGAAACTATAATATTCAAAGTGTAACTTTTTTTGTACAAGTGCTTGTAAAAGTCTTATTTTTTGCACTATTGCATTACATTTTTGTGACGAGGTGTATTTGTGTAAAATGTATTTTAATTAAAATTTAAATTTCGTAAAGTATGCAAGATAGGGCCCTTCTACTTGAGACCATCGATATGTACATAACAAAATTATATTGATTTTTTTCTAAGGGAATTTTTTGGGTTATACGCTTATTCTATACAAAGAATGATAATTCAACTCCAGACTCCCAAAATTATAACTAATAGTTATTGCAACAAATTTTTAAGCATATTTTTTTCTAAGCAATAATATGTTAAATCGATCGCACTACTTTGGCAAACAGTACTAAGAGAGTTATTGAACTTGGAATAATTGCAAACCCGAAGTAGTTTACTCTGAATCTTCTTAACAGAGTACTCAAAAGCTATATTTTCTAAAAGCCTTACTGCCAGTTAATACAGTTTCAATATAAATAGGCAGAAGAGAATTTTTACGTGGCTTCTATAAATTTGCAGTTAAAGTGTTCTTTTAACATTTATTTTCTGTTTAACCGGCAGTTTCGTAGTTACAGATTAGATCGTCCTTGAATTTAGTCTACCAGATCAAGCCGATGTAATTGAAAACTGGGTACTATTTAGATTTATAAATTTGCTCGCAGGACCATAAAAAAGCAAACTTAGACTGAATCAAGTAAACTGGCTATAATTTCGAGAAATGCAGAAGTTGTTCGATTTGAAAGGAAATAAAGTGTCATTATCAACTTTAATTAGTACACTAAGATCTTTTATTAATTTGCAAATCTTCCGAGTTCACGGAAAAGCATTTTAAAAGGCTAAAAACGTAACAATATGATTGCACCATGGTGAATTTTTAATTTGTAAGGTTTGAAGGACCACAAAACAAGTTCGTTATACCTAAATACACCTATTGTCCAGCTACTCTGCACAATCACGATCAAATTTTTGTACTCTGGTAATATAAATAGCAAAGTTTCTATATTTTTTCAGAGACGGTGTGAAATTCGCCAAATGTTTATAGCATTAACAATTATTATTGTCTGACACATACAAAAAAATAATTAGCTTTGTGGTCATTTGTTCCTTAAAAATTATCACATATAATTTTGCTTACAGATATGAACTTTAGCCTAAACGAATCAAAAAATTATTATTGTCATTCGAAACTCTGTATTACTAACTAAAGTTCCATTACTAATAAAACTGAATAAAAACTACTCTGCAATCAAAAACTTGATTTGGAATATGCAGATAATTCCGAAAAAAATATACAGTTTCGAAGGACCATTATCCAGCGTTAGTAAATTAATGAATCTTGCTCCCGCAAATGGCTCCAGATTAAAAAAAATTTTTGGATGCGTTGTTATTGATTGCTAGCAGCACTATTTAAGTGATGGGATATCTGTTATAAAATATGTGCTCCAAGGACCAAAAATCAATGAAATTATTTAGCTTGTTTTTAAGAACCTAAGAAGCCACACCATACATAGCGGCTCGATTATAAAATGCTCTTAAAGGTTTGCGAGGCCAACGTATGTACATTAGAGTGGCCGTTAATTTTTTTTTTGATTTCTTATACTCTCTACCAGCAAATCGGGTCAGTTTTATGTAAAAAAAATTAAAAAAAAAAATTTCATATCAATAAGTTGTATTTTAGGGGGTGCGTCCGCCCCTCAAAGTTGGCCTTCAAGTCCATTTTGCAATGTACAATATTTTAGCCCTTTGAGTCAACAGATTAGTCTCAAAGAAAATTTTTTGCTAAAATTAGAAAATAATGAGGAAAATAACCAACAAAATACCAACAATTTTATATACAAAGAGCTAATATCTATTACATTATTTCATACATACATACATATATTCGAAAGAAAACTAAAAAAAAAATTACATTGAATAAATGGGCTTGAGGACCAAATTTGAGGTGCGGAAACACCCCTTAAAGCAAAACTTATCGATATGAAATTTTTTTGTAATATTTTTTTTACATAAAACTGAATCGATTTGGAGGAGAGAACATAAAAAAAAACAAAAAAAAATCTTCATACAACTAACGGCCTCTTTAATGTACATGTACGCAAGCTACTGAGACGCAGGTTCGAAGGACCATGCAATAGTTCACTCACACTCAATATCATTGGTTAGTACATTTGCTATTGTTTAGTGGATTCATCAAATTAAAGGCCAAAAATGCAAAAATTCCATAATTAAAAAACGTCAATAACTCAAAAAACCCCAAAAACGAAAAAATTATAAAACAATATATTCCCAGTAAAAAAAATTGGAAGTCATTCTAAAGGAACTACATTTTCATTGCTTCCAAAAAATCGATATTTTTAATTTGCCGATAGTTAGCAGAAAGCCAAGTAGAAGTTTATTTTAGTTATACATAACCTTGTAATTCCTCAATAGTTTTAGAAATTACTCACCAGAATTTTTAAAAAATCGGTTTTTTTGAAGAAACTTATGAACTAATTTTGGTCTAAAATTTTGAAGTTATTTGCTTAAATTTACATGAAAATACTGTTTCACGTTTAAATCCCTATAAAAAGAAACGAATTGTTAAAATATGTAACTATTTACTATTTTTTCTATATGAAAATATTATCATAGAACACAGAAAAGGAAATTTTTCTTAAAATCGCTTCCAATTCGGTGACCAGGCATCGAAAAAGAGAACTTCTTGCAATGACAACCCTATGTAAAAATTATTAGATCGGATCGAAATTTGCACTACTTCCAGATCGCAAACTCTACATTTTCATGACTTTTTTGGAGTGTCTTTTTTTACTGGGATTATATAGGCTTAAATTCGTATGGTATTATATATCTGGTGTCCATACGGAACTTTTCGTGTGCGGGTCAAAAAATGGTAAAAAATTTTTTATCTTTAAATCGAAAACTATTTTATAACTAAAGACATAAAGTAAATATTATTACTTGTCTGACTTAATTATTGGTATAGATTTTAAGACTTTTAAAAATATAAAACAACGAAAAATAGTTTGTTTGTAAGGGTAATTTTTGCCATCAAGAATAATTTTTTAACTTTTTATGTGCATCTGCAACATAAATGACACACCAAATGTCACACATACTATTTTAAATAAAATGTTTAAAATTTTTCTTATTTTATTTAACTATAATTACCAGTTAAAATATAAAACCTTGATTTGCATCATTTTACCAAACATTAAATAAAAATGGACAAAACACAAGGATAAATAATACTAAGCCAGAAGTAAAAATGCCTTTGGCCAAAATAAATTGGTGTATTTCCTTTGCCTTAATGGAAAAAATGGAAAAAATTTTAAGAAAATGTAAAGGAAGCAGCAGCATAAATAACAAAAAAAAATAAGAAAATAGAGTAAAATCCTGACTGTTGCAGCCAAAATTTTGTATGCAACATGTTCTAGAGAAGAGTACAATTTCTGTGTAGCTGCCAGCAAAAAGAAAAATACATAAAATAAGACTAAAGAAAGCAAAATGAACAGAAGACGTCAGGCAACATGAAACTTTTTTTTCTACCTTTTTTGGCTCAATGTAACAAACATATTGTTTCTTTTTTTTATTTTTCTCTTTTTGTATGAAAACACTTTTAATACCTTTAGGTAAATATTTCGCCCCAAAGTCAGTCATTTATTCATTCACTTACTCCAGTAGCCTTCACAATTTGATGTAGTTTTTTTTTCTTGTTGCTTTCCGGTCATTTTTTATGCTCAAAGAAGGGCATGAAAAAAAAAGAATATTAATTGCCACTTTAGCTCGAAATGCGAAGGAAACAAAATAGCGTTGATTTTTTGCTCATTGTTAGTTTTAAATTTCACGGTATCTTTTACGCTGCTCTCAACTCAATAACAGAGGTTTGACCCTTCTTCTATGAAGTGGCTAATTCCTGGTAAGAAAGCAGGCCACGTGGGATGAAATTCTTTAAAACTATAGCTGTTATAACGCGGAATATTTGTACATATGTATGTATGAGTACGTGCGTATGTATGAGTGTATATATGTACATTAGACTTGGGTCGAACTCGTTCACTAGTTCATTTTTGCCACAAACCAATGATCAAACCCATGTAATTTAAATGGGTTTGATAATTGGTTTGTGGCAAAAATGAACTAGTGAACGAGTTCGACCCAAGTCTAATGTACGTTTGTTTGTCTATTCATGCCATAAATTAGAAACTGAAGCAATTTTCTTACTTAGTAACAGCTGAATTTTTTTAATGGTTTTATTAGTTAAGCAAAGTTTTGGTAGAAAGCAAAGTTGGCAAACGGTATCGTAAAAATACCTATACCGATTCAAATACCGCTAAGATTAGATAACGGTATCGTTACCGATACCGAAATCCATTTCGGTTAGAAAATACCGGTATCTAGACTACCGTTTACGTGTATACCGCTACGTACCGGCATACCGATTCCGGCCAAAAAATAAATGATAGGTGAGTTGTTTGGCAACAAACCAATGATCAAACCCATGTAATTTAAATGGGACAAACTCATTCAATCGTTCATTTAAGACACAAACCTCTAATCAAACATTTGTTATTTAAATAGGTTTGATCAAAGGTTTGTGTCTAAAATAAATGACACAACTAGACTCGTATTGGAATCTTTCAGTAGCTCGTTTTTGACACAAACCAATGATGTTTCATTTCGTTTAAATTACATGGGTTAGATCATTGGTTTGTGTCAAAAATGACTTGCTGAAAGAGTTCGATACAAGTCAAGCTGAGTCATTTATTTTAGACACAAACCTTTGATCAAACCTATTTAAATTACAAATGTTTGATTATAGCTTTGTGTCTAAAATTTGTTTGTTTGCAATAGTGTCGATTATATTTGTTACGAAAATCATCTCCTAGCACCTGTGTCGTGGCATAAATAGCATAGCTATATTCATTTACAATGCAATATTCTATATTAATTTACATACATATGTTAAAATGTCCTTAAGTCCATAATGTATATTTATATATACCTGTACCCATCTGAATTATTGGGGCATGTTTTGGGGTTTGCTTGAGTGTTCAATCAAACCTGCAAATAAAACTAGTTCCCTCCCAGCAAAAATTTTTTAAGATTTTGTAATGGGTAGTACTCTTTTAATGGCTTACAAAGTAATGAGTGGTACTTATTTATACCATTACGTGAAAGTATTTATTGTAGTACTTTCCAGTTAATACTGAAGTTTATATAGAGAAACATTTTTAACAAAATTCTATTTATTTTTATTAGCAAAAAATTATTTTTGAACAATTTTAGGCCAAAAGTAATCCACAAAATAACCCATTAAATTTTGAATACTTTTAGTCAATCAGTAATCTATTAACTTTTGTATATTTGTAGGCAAAAAGTATATGGTACCGCACACTTTTTGAACTTCTCAAACAAATATAATCTGTTATTCAGTCAAATTACGACTGAAGAGTACATAATTTTTTTGCATTCTAGTAAGCAAACTTTTTTGCTGGGCTGACACATCTAAATAAACTTTTATTATGTCTACTACTTTTTCAACGTCCACTGATTTAATCAGGGCAGGGTACGTCACAAATAACAAAACCAATTTTTTGCTGAAATTTGATAACGTCCAATATTTTTATTAAATCGCCAAAAAGTCGCATAATACTGGAGTGATTGGTTTCATTCAAATTAACTGTGTTTATTAAAATTTTTTTAGTTATTTTTTTTTTGTCAGAATGTCGAATACCTATCATAATATTTGGAAAATTTTTTTCAGTGGTATCTGTGCTTTAATCTATTTTAGACCATAAACATTGATATTTTTAAATTTATTTGCCTGTTAGTTTAGGATTTTTCGTAAATTCTTTTAGATAACGAAGTGTGACGTAGAAGCGCGAAATATGATTTAAAAAATAAAAAAAATTCTCAAAATATGCATCTTAGACTTAAATATGCAAAAACATGCTTTAAAGGATAAAATATGGAAAAATATGCACTAACAAATCGATGCCCAAATTGATAAATAATTGTGAATTAAGCAAAAATATGCAATTGCATATTTCCCTGGTGATAACACACCTTTACAAAATTTGCAACAACTTTAAAAATTATTTAATATCTTTTTACCTACTGTCACATGTTGAAATTATACAAAAAAAAAATACTTAAAATTGTATTCACTCTGGATTAAAATGCAACAGCAAATTAAGCAGTTGCTTGTGGCCTGACAAACACTCTAAATCTAATTTACATTTTGTATATAAATAAAAGAAAAACTTGAAAGATCCGATAAGAATTACCAAACTGAGTGTCTGCAATAAGCACATACATTTAATATGAACAACAAACCATCCATCATCTGCTTAAATTTAAATTATTTTGAGAAAAAAAATATTAAAAATTTATAGAATTGAAATTAAATTCAATTACAAAAGTAAACATTATACTCGTGTACAGTATTTTGTAGTTAGTGAATACCCAGTTGGCCACATTGCATTGTACGATATTGTCATCTATGATTCTTTTAGGACTTATGATCTATTTTTTTAGTTTTCTAATCGACAATTTACAGGAAATCATCGTTCACAATAACATCTACGAGTCACAATGTCTTGCATATTGTCGTCAATTAAACACTTTCGATTTTGTTGATGACAAACAGAGCGACAAGTCGTGTAGTTTGTATTTAATCAAAAACAAAAAGCTGGTGCTGTAGCCAAGTGATAAGCGTGAAAACTAACAAATATGCAGCCTCAGTTCAAATCCCAGCTAAGTCAGTCAATAATTAAAATGAAACAAGTAAGCAAAAAAAATTTAATTTGTGTATTAAAAATATTAATTAAAGTCTGTTCTGTTCAGCGATATTCTAGCCCGAGAACTCACACGGTTTAAAAATAACTTTTTTACAAAGTCTGCCTATTAAGCTGTCGTCAGTATGTCTTCCAAGATTTTTTATTGTCTTGTACTCATCGTTTAAGATGTCTGAAAGACATGGACAACTGGGTATTTCTGACTGTATTTATATATACCCATTTGGCCACGTCTTTAAGACATCTTTGACGACGGGTACAAGACAATGGTAAGTCGCAGAAGACATATTGAAGACAACCCCATACAAATCGTTGACGAAATTTTCATACAAATGGCGCCGAGATCACATAATACGAGATGGGCGATAATGTCGCTCAGATTGTCGTCAACACTGCTTTATTGCAGACAAAACTTATATGACACTTTCGCTCAGATTGTCCTCAACAAAGTCTTATTGAAGACAAAACGTATGAAACTGTCGCTAAGATTGTCGTCAACACGGCTTTATTGAAAGCAAAACGATAGATATTGTCGCTCAGGTAGTCATGAACGACGATTTCCTTTAAATTTTCGATTAGAAAACCTAATGAACAGGCGATATGTCGTACATTAATCGACGAAGACAATGTCGTCTGTGACGATTTGGCCAACTGGGTATGTGTGTAAGTGAGTGCGTGCGTGTGTGTGTGTGAGAGTGTAAAGGTTGCGCAATACCATTTGCAGCACACTTCTTAAGAAGATGGATTTTTATTGTTGCCCCAAAGACCACCATCACGTTTTATTGAAAAAATCACTAATTGAAATAGCAAAAGACTGTCAAAAATAATGGCTGGCTTATAAGTATATCTAGTCGCATTTGTGCCAGGGGTTATAATTGTTTTAGTGTAACACAAAGTATAATTAAAATCTGGAAATCTTCCACTGTACATAAAGTACAATTACACTCAATAAAATAAAATACTATTATATAATATATTTCTTAAATAATTTTGGAAACTGAAATAATCGATTTAGAAAAATATGTTTAAAAGATTAGTGAGCATTTTGATAAAATCTGGCAGAGTACACTTACTACATCACCATATAGTGATGGTACTCTTAAGGGTTCTAAGAACTCCGTAACTCCTGCTTATAAGACAGTGCTAGATATAGTTTTTTATTTTTTCCACAAAGATTGCACAAAAACAACGCATCTTAACATGTCTTTCGAATTAATGGCAACAATTTTGGAACATATATTACTGTTTTGGAATACGGATAAAAAGAGAATTTAAATAAAACTATATTCATTGATTTTTTATTCAAGCCTTTTGGACAATGGCAAGATTGCTCTAAGTTAAGAGATTGTAAAATTAAGCTTTCATTACAATAAAAGCTTTCAGCAAATTGTAATACAATGAACCAAAACAATTCACATATTCCATTTGCAATAAAGGCTGAGTATATAATGCAGAAATCTACATCTACATCAACAAGAACGCTGATGATGAAGGTGTTCGAAAACAGCTAGTTGTTCCGTTCTACTAAATTTTTGGTCTGAATATTTACAATTAACTTTGTTGTTATTTGTTCATTAATAATTTGGCTTACAAAGCAATATGAACTTTAGCCTGATTAGATTATAAATATAGAAACAAATGAAGTTCGAACAATAATAATAAAACTACGCAAACATTTTGGTTGTACGTAGACTTTTGTCAGCCACTGGTATCTTCGTTAACGGAAGTTGTGAGTTCTGTGCAGTTTTCGAAAGAATAAATATAGAAATGAATACTCTTGTGCACTAAATTTCCAATTTTATTTCTTCAATGTAAATTTAATAACAATATCTACTTACAGATAAGTCCAAAATTTTTCCAAAATATTTTCGTTTTCATTTGCAAATAATTTTCATTAATGTTAGAGAAACAGCTCTTACCCTGTAAATAAAAGAAAAATGTAATTAATAATCTTTGTGTTAAAATGAAAAAAGTATAAGTATTACATTTCATATGTGTAAATTATCTTAAAGTCTTTTTAATCCATTTATAAAATTTTCGAAGCATTTTCATAAATTGTAGTTATTTTACTAACAAACTTTTATGAGTGTCTTTGAATGATAAATATGTTAAACAAAGTTAATGGCACATAGACAAAACTAATAAAAGAAAATCTTTAGCATGAAGAATGAAGCTGGATTTGCAAGTCCTGCAAAATAAGTTTTGTGATTTAAGCTTAACTGAATAATACTTAGCACTTTTATTTTGTAATTGAAGTGATTAATTACACCCATTTTAGTTAATAATAGTTGGCTTTTATTACGACTCAATGAAGTATAATTTAAGAGGATTTTAATGGTAAGTAAGGAATGTTATACTTAAGCTCAAGTTCACAGTCTTTAGTTAACTAATGAAGGTGTTTTAACCAATGAAATTAATAAGAAAAATCGTTAGTTAAACCACGCGCGTTAGTTAACTATAGACTGTGAATTTGGGCCTAAATAAAACTGATTATTTTTATTAATTTTTTTGGGTTCCGTACACCAAAGGTGAAAAGGATAGTTAATAGTATTTTGACTATGTAATTTTAACAATATACTGTCATCTCCAAGACGAACAAAAGTGCCAAACTAAACAAAATCTCTAAAAGTAAAATAAATCACCGAAAAACGTAAAAATCGCCAAAATGAAAATATTTAAGAAATTAAAAAAATGCCAAAAACCGAAAAAAATCGCCAAAACGAAAAAAAATCCAAAACCAAAAAGATTTCTAGAACTAAAATAAATCGCCAAAACCGAAAAAACCCAAAAACGAAAAAAAGAGAGGTGTCTTAGGACACCCGGTTATAGCTATGCTGCTTAGCTATATAAAACATATTTAATATGTTAAATAACAATGCAATAAAATAATATTATATGATGATGTCAAATTCGCCACAAGTATTTTAAAATGTTTGCATTTATTTTCCATTATTTTCTTTTCTAGCGGCGCACGATTAAATAAATGTATTGTTTGTGGCCTATCAGCTGTGTTCTCTGCTTCGTGCTCAATATGCAAAAACAATACAAGAACAAATTGAGCAATTGTTCTTATTGTTTTTGTTTTGTTTTTGTTAAACTCACTTCAAAGAGCGAAACAAACCAAAATCAAATGATTTGCTTCGTTTATTTTCGTACTTTGCTTTTAAGTACAAAGAAATCAAAACAAAAATAAATTTATAACTGTAGTAGTGTCGATTATTTTACGTCCTAGCCTCTGTTTCGCGCCATAAATAGCATAGCTATAAAAGTTCCAAAATTCTAGTGTACGTGCGGAACCTTCGTGCGTTAGTCAAACTCTTCACTGAATTGTTTATTTTTTGTATAAACATTTTTATTAGCACCCTAAATGTTAAACTAATATGAGGCTATTAGCGCTCTGCTTTTAAGTACAAGGAAATCTAAGCAAAAATAAATCTATAACTGTAATAGTGTCCATTATTTTTGTTACAAAAATCATATCCTAGCTTCTGAGTCACGCATTAAATAGCATAGCTATAAAAATTCCGAAATTCATTTGTATTACACATCTAGTGTACGTACGGAACTGTCGTACGCTAGTCCAACTCTTTACTGAATTGTCTATTTTTTTTATTAATATTCTTATTAGCACCCTAAATATTAAACTAATATGGGGCTGTCAGCGCAGAAGTGGCGTAACCCACATTCATTTTTTTGTTGCTATTATGGTAATAAACACATTATTTATATTACCAACTATCAAAAAAAAAAGTAGAGAAAACCACATTTTGGTATTCTCAAGAAAATGAAGCTCTTAAAATTTGTTTCTGAAAAGTAATAAAGCAATTAAATAATTAAAAAGAACAATTGCTTAAATAACTAGATGTGGGTTACACCACTTCTAACCTTCTATATTTTAAATTTCTTCCCAATTTTACTCAGACCACTTACTGAATAAGGAAAACAATTTCGGAAAATCACGGTAGGTGATAAAAATATCATTTCGGTGAAGTAATTAAAGCAATTATGGCCTTCATTTTTATATTTAATTCATTCATTTTTATATCTAATTCAAATAAAACTTCTTTTAAAGGATTATACGGATATTATGCATACGTATATTTCTTATTACATAAACTTTAAAAAAATAAAAAAATTTTCAACCACAAACATTTTTTCTTGTTAAATTAATTTGTCTGCAGTTTAATTCTTCAGCAAAAAATTATACAAAAACAACCAACCAAGAATTTATGCAGACAGCAAAGTTTTTCAGCTCATTCTGCATAAAATAGTAGAGTGCAAAAATATTTTTATGTCACAAAAGCGAAAAAAAGAGAAATGAATGCAAAACAAAGAATAAGATAAAATAATGAATAAAAACCATACAAAATAAGAATTTTTTTTTTCTAGGAAACCCTTTAAACTAAATTCTTTTATGAGCGGGATTTTTCCCTCTACCCCGCTGCTTCTTTCTACATGTAGATGCAATTAAACATGCAACAATTGTGCTCCAAATTCAATTTGCAAAAAAAAAAATATATTTATATAAAGAAATTTTTTTACAAACAAAAAATTCAAACAAAGAGAGTAACTAAATATAAAATAAATAAAAATATTGCGGCTGTTACAGCGACTGTTTGGTACACTACATTGTTCAGTTTGGAAGTCATGCGACAGAGATATATGTATATTACCAAATGTAACTAGAAATTTTTGATATCATATCACAGTTAAAAATTACCTGGAATCGTAGAAAAAAACTTTCAATAGGTTTGTACAACAAAATTGAAAACTTTTTGAAATTAACAAGCTTCTTACCACTTGCTCCAGCAAAGAATACAAAAAACTTATGATTTTAGCAGCGTTCAGAAAGTTTACTTCGGAATTCCTCCTTTTCTCTTTCATGTAGATTTAAATACTCTACACAATCTACACAAATCAGGCTACACAAAAGCACAACTAAAATTTACGCTGAATGCAATCGTAGTCTTGTAGTTTACTGCTCAGAGCGTTAAACACATTAAAAACAGCAAGCTACCGACTCCAAAAAGAGAATACACATGTTTATATGAGAAATATTGTTATGACGACGGCAAGGCAGCACGGAGGCAGGTTGTTGTACATGTTGATTTTGTCGTTGTAGTACAATTAAAGTTATTTCCATTTTTATTTCTTTATATATTGGTACATGTTCTGCAAAGTAAATTTGCAGAATAAGGTTGGACAAAAATGGACCATATGTCCATGATGTTATTAACAGTATTCTTTAAAATGTTTTTGTAACTAACCATACCTGACCTTTGCCTTCGCACAGGAAGCAGCATCATGGTTGTCAACGAAATTCCACAAAACAACAGCAACACTATACGGTTATCCATGGCAAATAAGTCAACCAGTGCAAGCGAGACGTAAAACTCGCAAAGGCCAAACAACACCTACAAGCCTGACAGCACTTAAGAAATCATTACGATGACGCGAGAGCTGTTCTTCAACAAATTCAAAATGTTTATCAACAATATCAAAAACAAATTTGCAGAGCTGGAAAATCTAAACTTTTATTTTTGGTATATAAAAGTAACCAGCTACAACCATTTTTTATTTTTCTATTAATTAAACTTATTTATATTTCAGGAAAAATTAAAATGACATTATAAGTCAAAAATATCAACAATACCATTACAAAGTTGGAAAATAGAAACTTGTAGCAACCACACACACACGAATTAAATTTATACCGAATACGTATAACTATAAACATCCCAGAACTGTGTTTATACACATTTTATAAATTACGCAGCACAAACGATAACAACTAAAACTTATAGAGTGTGTGATCTTCAATCATGCGGATGAGTATTAAAATACTCTGAGTATTAATCGGCTACACCTGCGTATATACAGGGCTATTTTATTACCACACATGCATAAAGCATGTTTTCAAACAGTCACACACACACACCCACACATTTTTCATTCCATTTTATATTCAAAAATGTATGTATAAGGTGGCGAATGATGAATAAAAACACACACCAATACAGAGAAGTCTAAGGGCCATTATTACAACTTACAGTTAGTTAAAAGTAGGATTTTATCGAACGTATTAAAAATTTTTCATCAGTACAATTTTAGCTTAACCTAAAGTGAGCGCTAAGTTAAAGGCAAATGTATCCTTTCTGGTAAGTTAAATTAAATTTATAATAATATATAGCGTTTTATACGTTCAACAAAATTCTGCTTTTAACTATCTTTAAGTTGTAATAAGGGCCCTAAATGTTTCATTATTTAAAGCCTACAACTGTTTTTAAAAGATGTTCCAATACAAAAATATTTTTTTTTAATGCTGACTTCCATAATGATGTATCTTACAATACTCTTCTTATATAAATAGTGCAAAATTCTGACATACATAACTAAAAAGTTGCTTTAGAAAAAAATTTATACACAAACAGCATGATGTGCTTGCTGCTCTGCCACCTTAACGAAGAGTGTATAAAAATAAAGAGTGAAATTTTCACGCAAGAAAAACAAAAAATAAAACAAAATAAAATAGAAAAACAAGTAAAGCAACTAATTAATTATAAACGCGACTGGAAAAAGAAAATCTGACAACAACATTTAACCATGGCTGATTTAAACTGAAACGTTGTTACATTTAATAGATGCCTGGCTAATTAGTTGCAAGTGTTGGAGCTAGCAGAAGAGATAGAAAGAAAAATATTATTGCTTTAATTAAAACAATGAAAATATAAAACAAGTTATTTTTTTATTTAATTATTTTCTATTGCATAAAAATAGGACCTTGTTATATGCTAAAAAGTTATATTGTTTGCTCGAAATTTCAGACTTTTAAAGATAACTCTACAAACTATTTCCCTTTACGCCTCACGATGTAGTTCTGGATTCAAATCAACATACACATGTAATTCCTAAATTAACTCCAACATTCCTTTTTTCCAGTTTGATATTGCCAAACTAGTTTAATTCTATGCAATGATTCAAAATTAACACGTTTCCTTTGTTCTGTCTTTTTCTTCACCACCTGTCTTTTCTACTATTATCCATTTCCTAAAACGAAGGTAACACCTTTTAAAAATAATAGAAATTCATTGGCTGAGTGTTACTTCTCTTTTATAAAAGAAAAGTTTTAACAAAACTTCAGATTAAGCATTTACATGTTTTTTTTCAAATTAAGTGCTTTTACAATCACTGATTTTGTGGCTGATTGGTTGAACATTTGTTGCCGTCATTGCATTTTGTTAACAAGTTCTGTGGCAAAGCTTTTGTGCTCAAATGAAAGACTTTCCTGATAAGAATTTATTGCATTGCAGTTGCTTATTTTTGCATTCAAAAGCAATTCTCAATTGCCTTTTGTAAATCGATGAGCTAATAAGCACATGACATTATTGCCAAATGAATGCAGTAACTTGGAGCTGAACTTCCAAAAAATTCGCCACATTGCAGAACAATTGCATTTTAATGTATTTCTGCAACACAAATATTCAGAGTTTCAACTGCAGTAAAATTTTTTTTGTTTGCAGCCTCTTCACTAAGCCACATTTATTTCTGCCCCGATTGTGTGCTACCATAATCATCCATTAATTCTGGTTAAGTTTTGTGCGGCTAAAGACATGAATATTTTTTGGCCACTATGTTGGCAATGATGACAGGAAAATGTTGCTGCAGGTTGTAAGGAGCGTAAAATTAAATTTAATCATATATTGACTGCACCGGAACGTTAAATTTCCCTCCTGTTTTAGACATTTATCTACAAGCCCTGCACACAAACTCTTAAAAAACATGAACTACATCTGGTTTAAAAAATGAAAACTAAAATTTGCATGCCTTCCTTAAGTTCACATAATAGGTAAATGGAAGCTTTGTTTCCTTCTAATATTATCAAGACCGATTAGAAAAGCTTTATAAAACTGACAATGTCCTTTGTACATACAGTCCGTGGAAATTTAATCCACCTGGCTTGGTTTTCACTTCACTTTCTAAGCACAAGGCTATTCCACATTCCCATGAATGGTTACACTGTTTATTTAATTTTTATTTAATCATACGGGCCTGTTCTGCAAATCACGACATGCCAAATCAGGGTGATTTCTAAAAATTAATAAAAGCTAAATCATTGCTTTTGTAAATTTTACGTTTTATAGCTTTGGAAGTTGGAAGAAAATATGCTATTATAAATGAAAAAAAAAAATTAAAACGCAATAAAATCTCATTACCAAGGCAACTATTAATAGTTTACTTTTAAAATCACGTGATTTGAAATCACCGTGATTTTCAGAACAGGGGGTATAAACATATATTTATATTAACACACAAACGTATTGGCACACACAATACATCTTAAAAACTCTACGTTTATTGTATGTTTCCACCGACTTTAAATCAAGTAGGTTTAAGTAAATTACTTCACAGTGTTTCCACCGAGCTTGTGAGTGATTTGTTGTTCGAATTTTCGTACTCAATTTATGCACGTGCTAAATAAGGTGGGGGCGACAGCTGTAATGTGAATTTTATTCACATGTGGTTGACATTTAAAATTTATTATATATTCCTTAATGTAATTTTTTTCGAAGTTGTCAATCACTATTGATGGATGACCCAGGGATGGAGTTTGTAATTTTAAAAGCAACGCAGGGTTGCATACATAAATCGAGTTCGAAAAATAGTATTTTCGACATTATTTAAAATAAATCAACCACTTTGAGGTGATTTATCCATATGCAAAATGTATGGTAAATCATGTAGAAATTAACATGATTTGCATAAAGCATCATGATTTGTATAAATCATGCCGGTGGAAACATACCGCAACCCTCACGGATAATCTGGACATCCAATACCAATTACACTGCTCTACAAAAAAGGGTAAATGATATTGCAGTAAATTTAAGATAATTCGGAGGTGCTGATTTCGAATCTGTAAGCAGTTTATTCAAATTGGTTCTAGATTTTGCACAATTTGCGATTTAATTTATTTTCATTTCTCAACCGATTCTTTCAATAAAAAATTAAAAATTTAGTAACCATAGCTCCGGAAAGAAAGCCCTTTACACAGTTTAAGCCTACCTGCCTGCCCTATTTTTTAAATTTAAGTGTGTATAAATATCTCAAAAACTTTGGTAAATATAGTCGCTCAAAATCAAAATGTAAAAATATTTTAAGGTTTTTTTTAGAAAAAAAATTGTAAATATAAGAAGAAGTCCGATTTTAAAATTTAAAGCCAATTTGAAAGGAAAAAGTCCAAAATTTGTTATTAATTATTTCCCTTTTTAGCTTGGTTTTTAATAAATACCATTTGTCAAGCAATGTAAAAGCGAAACAGTTTCCTTTTTCGAGGACAGCGTCCAGGAAAAAGAGGACGTACATATAACCACCCTAATTTATGTATATTGGGTCATAATATACGCGAGTATATAAATATTTATTTGCGAATACCCACTAAACTCATCTCGCCAATGGATTATTAATATATACGGGTATGTTCTGCATTCCGCGTGAAATTAAAACGAGTGGAATTGCCATAAAATTGTTGTTGGAAATATGTAATTATAACAACAATGCTATGGCGATTCCACTCGTTTTAATTTCACGTGGAATGCAGAACATATCCGATAATGTCAGTCCCAGTAAAAAAAAATTGGAAGATATTCCAAAGGAACTACATTTTCATTGCTTCCAAAAAATCGATATTTTTAATTTGTAGAAAACCAAGTAGAAGTTTATTTTTGTCATACAAAACCTTGTAATTCCTCAATAGTTTTAGAAAATACTCATCAGAATTTAAAAAAAAATCGATTTTGTAAAGAATTTTATGAACTAATTTTAGTCTAAAGAAAGTTATTTATTTAAATTTAAATGAAATCACTGTTTAGGCCATAAATTCGTATAAAAAGAAACGAATTGTTAAAATAGGTAACTACTTATATAGTTCTTCCTAGATTAAGATATTATCATAGAACACAAAAAAGGAAATTTTTCTTAAAATCGCTTCCAATTCGGTGACCAGGCATCGAAAAAAGAGAACTTCTTGCAATGACAACCCTATGTAAAAATCATTAGATCGGATCGAAATTTGCACTACTTCCAGATGGCAAACTCTACATTTTCATGACTTTTTGGAGTGTCTTTTTGTACTGGGATGTTGCATATTTTGAAGAGCTTGGTTGAGGAATTCGATGGATAAGTGAACTTAATCAACATATAGTTCATTTTTAACAAAAGCCTCAAAGTGCCTATTCACATTATGCCTTTTTAGCCTGCCTTCTTTCGACAATTTTCTTTTAAACCTCCTACGAAAAGTCAAGCACATTTACATTAAGACTTTTTTCTTCATGACTTTTTGACGTTTGTATACACTCTTAGTGCTGAGAGTAGGAAAAAACAAAGAGAAATGTAAAAAATCCCCTCGAATTTTCATTTCGTGCCTTTTGTTTTACTCTGCATGCTTCTCAACACCTCTCACCAACGAACTGAAAAAGCCTGCCTACACATGCAAGCAGAAAAGGCACAGTGTAAATTGCGTCTTTGACTTTGAACTCATTCAGTTAAAGCTCGATCCAACTCGTTCATTCGTTAATTTAAGACACAAACCTATATTATATTTAAATTATGTACATGGGTTTGATCATAGGTTTGTGCCTAAAATGAGCAAAAGAACGAATTGGACCCAGCTCTAATTAAAATGTTTTGTGCCAAAAATTAACCTGGCGCTAGTTCATTTTCGAAAACGACCGATGATCTAAACCCATTTAAATTTGGTGTTTTTTAGACTTGTATCGAACTCTTTCAGTAGCTCGTTTTTGACACAAACCAATGATCAAACCGATGTAATTTAAATGGGTTTGATCATTGGTTTGTGTCAAAAACGAGCTACTGAAAGAGTTCGATACAAGTCTAGTGTTTTTAATAATAGGTTTGTGTCTAAAATGAACTAATCAAAGACTTCGACCCTAATATTTATTAGGTATACGCCTACCCCCATATTCATAAAAATATAAAATGAATTTTAAATCCAATTTAAGAAGGAAAATTTTGTATGAAAAAATTCAAATAAAATACATTTCAAATTCATTTTAAATTTTTAGAATATTTATACAAAAATTAATAAAGATTGACAATTAAATATGAATTGATATATAAATAGAGTTGGTGAAATTGGCTCTCAGTATACAGTTTTTCTTTTTCGGACTTATACATCTCCCGGGAAATCGGGAATGATTTTCCATTTTGCCTAGAACCCCCAATACACAACTGTACAAATTATTACAAAGTCTAATTTATTTAAAAAAAACAAATAATATTTCATGAGAACTATTGAAAAATAACGTTTTGTAATCGAGTTACACAAAAAAAAATTATATAAGTTAAGTTCATATCGTTAGAAAAAAAAACTAAATTAAATATTTTAATTTAACCGCCTGAAGAAAAATACTTTATTTCTATGCAAGGCCAATTGCATTATTAGTATAACACAAAAAGACAAATTATATTATATAAGAAAACATTTTACAAAATATTACTTTGAAAATAGGCTTTAGTACCGAATAAACATTAAAGAAATCGTTAAAGAAAGCCTACGTCTAATTTTATGTTTAAAAACGTTCTATCAATGAAAACCCTTCCACTGTTTTACGAAAAGTAGTTTTAAGGTCAAGTTTCCTTTAAGGAATTTCACCTTCTTGCAAATCTTTGTAAACTGTTATATTAAAAATTGTATTGGTTGTTAATTTTTTAGGGTTCATCTTTAACAGCTGATTTCTCGAAATTTTATTTTTGAGTCATAAGTCACTTTTTTATAGACCGGGTCATAAAATAATTCTGTAGCATATACATCATCATCAACTTTTTAGAAGAAAGTGAAAATAACTGTTTTTTTAATTTCACTAAACAAATCAGGGTTTTTTATTTCTTTAAAAATTACTGTTCTAACTTTTATGAACTAAGTTAGAACTAACTAACTAACTAGAAGGTCGTGTTCAGCTTTTAGCAAATACAGTTTCGGATATTCAAAAATAAATTTGCTTTAAGTAAGAGTCCTTACAGAAAATCCATAATTACTGTCTCGTTTTTAAATTAAGGCTTAAGACTTAACTCTTCTTTTTTATTAGAAAATGTTTCTAAATTTTTTTATTTTATGATTTTCGAAAATTTATCCCAGAAGTGCCTACAAAATCTACGACAGTTGTCATCTCATTATTGCACCATTGCATTCATAAGATACAAGAACCCGGAGATTTCCGCACAAATTTCCCGGGATTTCTTTCCTGGAAAACGTGCGGGATCGCGGAAATTTTTTTTTAGGATTTTCCGTATGAAAAAACACCAGGTCAGCTCTAAAAATGTCCAGTATCAATTTATTTTTCGACTTGCAGTATATATAAAAGTTCACGTAAAATGTGTTTCTTTTCCATAAAATTATGATTGTTGTATCAGTATAAAATTTTTTTTTTATTTTGTTCTCCATTTTTATTCACGGGAAGTATTTCGCGTGATCGTTATTCCCGATAAGGGTGATTATCTCTAAGAGATGCTGCAGCCATTATATTATATAACATTTGCTGCAGTCAAATCTGTTGCTAAAGTATTAACATGACATTGACACAACTCCTTTAGACTGTCATAGAAAAAATAACAATACACATTTAGACTTGAAATAATTTGCTATTTGTTCGTAGATTCGAGGAAAAAAATTCCAAAAATTTTAATAGTATTCCAAAATTAATTTCATCGCATAACATTCAATCATAAGATTCGTCAAATGTAAAAAAATATTGAACCCTAAACTTCTTTTATGACATTAAATGTGCACAACTTTTTATACCATCTCATACAGTATAAATTTTAGTTGTACAAAAGTTGTAAATAATTGAGAATATTCTGACCCAGCAAGATACAACAAAAGTTACAATTAAGTTGAAAATAAGCTAATCATATTAAAAATAAAACAAGCTCATAAAACTCTTAACGACAATTAGAATTTTTGTGGTAAATTTTTTTTATGATATGTTTCTGACTCGTTGCTAATATTTGATTTGAAGGAATGAAAGTTACTGGTAATATTCGTGTTGTGGGTATCAAAAGCTTTTGCTTCTAAATTGTATATTTGCTTTGTTTAAATACAATAGCGTATGACAATTCAAATTTTTTTACTACAACGTACTTGCTTACATGCACGTACTCGTACATATAGAGCCTTATTTTCGATTTTAACGTAAGCGATAAAAAATTAAATTTTTCAAGAGAAGGTTTTTTCTTTTAAATATTCATATATGTTTTTCTAAGTAAATTGCTGCTTACAATAAAATTTTACAGCCCATATCTTACAAGTTATCAGCAATTTTGGCATTTTGGTGATTCTAAACCATGGGTAGGCCCATAAAATTTTAATTTCAATGAAAAAGTCTATTTTCAATAACATGTCGCTTACGATACAATGAAAAAAAAGGGTCTATATGTAACAGTTGTGTTATTTGTATTCAAACCGAACCAGCAGTTAATTTTAATGTTTGTTTTGTTGTAAACAAAAAGGGAAATGGTGGTAACAAAATTTCCTTTATTTATAGTCCGCACCATAAAATTGTCTGTACTTATGTGGTTTTTATAAATAAACAGAAATGAGTGAAATACGAGTACATTCGCACATTATGCTTAAGGATAATGTGCAGGACTTGTGAATACTTTTTAGGACTTATAAATTTATTCTGAGTATTGGGAATTTACGACTTTTAACTTTGTTTATTTATGGAGACAATGCTTGGAATTTGAAATTTCTGTTAATATTATGCAGGAAATTTTACAGAGTTTATTTGAAAGAAAACAGTGCCTTGAATTAGTTATAGTTCCTAGGTTTTAAGTTTTGCTGCCAAGTTCTCATAAGAACTTTCTATAATTTTAGGAATTACAGAGAGAATTTTGTTTAGCAGTAACAACTTATTTAAGGTTTAACGAAACCACACGTTCATAAACATTCTAAGAGCCATTATTACAACTTAACCCTTTCGCGGACAGTGACGTGTATAGCCGTCATAACAAAGGTATCTGGTGGGACATGACATTCATACACGTCATAAACATTTTTACTGCTAAGACTTTTAATATTGAAGCTTTTCAACAATGAATCAGCAACTGCGTTTGATACATTGCTTTTGCATACAATGAATATTTATAAAGAAAGTTTCAATCATGATATCATATCAAATGTTGACATGTTACTAAATATCAAAAAATAACATCTTATTGTTACCAAGAAACACATGACGTATATACACGTCAAGTTTATATGGAAATTAGTGCAGTTGTAGACGGCAATCGACGTCATGGTCTCTAAAGTCATGGTCGCTGAGGTGCAAAGTGCATCATGACGGAAATAAACGTCAAACATCTTATGTCCTTTTTATACTTTAGATAGATTATATTTTTAATTTTGAGCAGTTTGGTGTTTTCGAAATTTCGCTATCAAGAAAAATGACGTAGATATAGCAAAATGCCCACGGGAAACCCTTCGTTAAAAGGAGTGTTCACGAAAGGGTTAAAGTTAGTTAAAAGTAGGATTTTATTGGACGTATAAAAAGTTTTTCATCAGTACAATTTTAGCTAAACCTAAAGCGAGCGCTAAATTAAAGGCAAATGTATCCTTCCTGGTAACTTAAATTAAATTTATAATAATGGATAGCTTTTCATCAATTCTATTTAAATACCAATTAATATGTAAAAGTCGTTTTTCATTTTCATCAACATATACTCATTGAAAATTTATTGGTTTTTTATACATACATATATATATCTGATAAGTGCCCCTGTCATATTAAAAAGCAAAGCCTTATCATACTTTTTCTTTTGTTTCATTATTTGAGTACAAATAATCATTTCTTATAATGATTTTAAAGACAGATCTTTACTTAAATTACAATTTGTTTAAATACACGGAAGAGACATTTAGGACCAATTTCACCAACTCTATTTCAATATCAATTCATATTTATATGTCGATTTCCATTAATTTTTGTATGGAAAAATTACTTTTAAATATGTATTGCTATTTAAATAAGTTGGTGAAATTGGCCCCAAGCGAATGAAACTTGATTTGCGTTCGTTAACATTAACAAGATTTATTGGAAAGGCAACTAGAAAGTTAACGTATATAAAATGTATGTTGTTCAGCTATATCGAATTCCGTAATTTGCTCCTTGGTTTTTTAATAACCACAACTGGTTGATTAAGTCGCCGACTCACTATTTTAATATAATATAATATATGTAATATAAGCATAGGTGGTAGTCAATTGGCCATCTCTGCATGACTTTTAAATTGACTACTAACTACTTATTTTTCAACCAATTTGTAGTTAATTAATATTATAGTAAAAAATATATATGTATGTATATTTATATTAAATATATTATATATGTGACAGCGCATAGAGAAAGGGACCTAAGGGTAAAAAAATCAATTTTAACTTTTTTTTTTTTTGATGTTGACAACGTCTGAGCATCGAATGAGACCGATCCCATGCCACAAAAGTGTTCCCTCTCAGAGATATTCGCGTTTTATGAAATTGAAGTCGACGATTCTAAGGTTATGTGAAAAAATGTTCGTACTAACAGAGTGATATTCACGATTTAAAAGAATTATAAATGAGTATTTATTATAATTCACAATTAATAATTTCAGAAAATAAACCTGGATTCGAAAAAAACGCGAGCAATATTGATATCAAACTCATGGAAACAGCACGCTAGGTAGAAAACAGTAAAAACCAACTACACAAAACAAGAGGTAGGGACGACCTACGCACGTTTTCAAGGTTGACCAAGACGTTCCTGACATCATGAGATGTGTCGCTTTCAAATGAGACCAATACCAACAAGCTCAGTGATGGTACACCAAAGATACACGTATTTAAATCTTTAAAATGGCTCCTCTGAACAAAACCGGATTTTACCCATAGGTCCCTTTCTCTATGCGCTGTCACATATGTATTCTTATACACATGCTTAAACACATTTAAATATGATAATATATTAAATTGGGCTGGAAGCAATCATTAATGCTTCCTGCACTGTGTAATTGAAATATATGATGCACTGTTCTATATTTATAAAAGAGTGGCATTTCCAAATATCATTTCATTGCTTTAGAGTTTTTGATTTTTTTTTTGTTTATTCTAATAATAGTAAATATTCATTCAGACATATGTATGTATTAAAAATTCACTTTTATTTTGGTTGGCGTTTTTGTGGCAAATGAAATGTTACAGTAATTTCGAGAAAACACCTGCATATACACGACTCTTTACTAAAGAATCGATTAAACAGTACCGCGTTTGGCGTAGTTGCCTGTCAAACTTGCAAAAAGTTGTCGTTAAGAATTATGATAACGCCAGAAGCATATTTAAAGAACGTACGGTGTCATGAAACACTGGGTAGGAGCGTAGTTCCTCACGTTTTAATTACCTTAGAAATTGCACCTTAACTAGTGAGCTTATATTTTTTTTATCAGATATATAGCATTTGTGTCCTTACAGACTCAGGTACATTCAAATATGCATACATTTCCCTATTTTAAAGGAGAAATAAATTTCCCTATTTTCAAAGAGAAATAAATTTCCCCTTACCAGCCCAGGTGCTTAAAAAATTTATAGCCTATGTATTCTTGTAGACTCAGATCTATCTACATATATTTTATCTATTTTTTATAAAAACTAACACTCAGGGTCTATGGCGGGCATCGAACCCACGACCTCTGGACTGAGAGGATAATACCACTCATCAAACAGGAATACATTTCCCTTTTCCCCTTGTTACAAAGCTAAAGAAATTTCCCCTTACCCTTTTTATTTGAAAAAAAATTATAGCCCATGTCTTCTTGTAGACTCAGATTTATCTATGTTTTGAATTAACAAAATATAAATTTACTTTTGTATTTATAATATTATTTAGCAGAGACACCTTCAGCTAGCACTGCTACGAACCAATTATCAACGTCACGAACTGTATAGCGAAGACACAACCCAAAAACTAGGCTAATAATCCCCAAAATCCCCGGCACTTCCCCGGAAAATAACGGCAACACTGAAAAACTAAAACATTCGCAGTGGCTGCACCACTATTTTTCACCAGTATTTTTTAATTTTCAAAAAAAATTTTGGTTTACATGCATGGCGCGCCGTAAAGAACTTACGTTCCAAAAATACTTATTTGGAACGAATTAAAAACTATGGCTGCAAAAAATAATTAATTGAAATTAAAAAATTTATTTGTTTCTTCTTAGGGTAAGAATTACAAATCAAGAACAATTTACGAAAATATATGAGAAGCTGGCGAACTAGACACGTCCTCAGAAAATGTTTTTAATTCTTACGAGCCTACTTGAGGTATCCTCATCTTCCGATGATGAGTAAAACATAACACTCAACATTACTACTTTCCCTTAAATAATTCTAAAATAATTGGCAATAAGTTTTTTTCTTTGCTTGATTTTTCGACGGGTTCCATGACAGGCTGCCTCATAAATCTTTAATATGGTGCAATATCTTACATTATTGTTCTTCTACAGAACTGTCGTAGACGAAAATTTTTAGACAACTACGCCTATGCCAGTCGTAGAGGAACGCCTACGCCAACCATGATAAGGGTGATTGTTATATTTCTTATTAATTATGTATTATACTTATAAAATTTTTTTTTAACTTTTACTCCAAAACTGTTTCTATCAGACAATTGGCCGTTTTATTAGAAATAAAATATTTCATACTTACTACATATTGATAAATATAAGAAATTAAACATACCTGAAAAGATAAAAAGATAAAAAGAAAGTTAACAAAAAACAAAAAGGAAATCATATATATTTTATAAAAAATTAAATTCTTAGTAAACAGAATATAATTTATTTTCCTTTTAATTTTGGCGTATAAAAGTCTGAACATAAGGGTTTATCTTTGTGTAGCTATAGATATTAATATTAAGTGTTAATTACTGCATCTAGTTCAAGTTTTGTAGTTTTACCATTTGTACCCATTTGGTTTTTAGCCCCCAAAAGCTAGAAGAGTATCAGCTAATAATATATTAAAAAAGTCTAACTTTACAGTTCAAGCTATATTATATTCTAATGTCGTGTTTTAATGTTGAGTAGATCCAACCTTATATAACCAACAAAAGGGGTTAGATTGTGGTTAGACTTGCCTCGAACTCGATCACTAATTTTTGACACAAACCCATAACACACACATATATGTAGTCTGGGTGTCAAACTCATTGAGTAGGTTCTTTTTTGACACGAACTTATAATCAAACCTATTAGGCTTGTATCCTACTCTTCCAGGAGCTTATTGTAGGCATACAAATTAAATCAGACGCATGTAATTTGAATGCATTTTATCTAGAATTGTGTCTAACAGCTCTTTTTGAACTAGTTCGTTCTGTTGGACACAACTCGGGTGAAAAACATAAATGTAAATTAAATGGGTTTGAAGCAACTTTTGATTCGAACGCTCTCAACCTGGTTCAAAAAGACCTGTTGGACACAACTCTAATTTTATCATACGTTTGTGTCAAACAAAAACAACACTGACTGAATGAGTTCGACCAAAGTCATGCATAAGACCTGTATCAAACTCTTTAAATAGCTCGTTTTAGCTACAAACCTTTAATCAAACCTTTATATTTTAAATAGGTTTTATCATACGTTTGTGTCAAAATCAACAAACTTAATGTGCTCGAACCAAGTCTACACTCACACTATACTTGCATCGAACTCTTTAGACGTTGTGTCTGAAACGAGCTACTGAAAGAGTTTGATAATGGTCTAATAATTGACTTGATGTCGAACTCATTCAGTCAGTGGTTTTTTACGCAAATCTATGATCAAACCCATTTAAATTATGGTCATAGGCATGTGTTTGTGGTGTTTGTGTTTGTCCGGGATCCAACTTATTTGTTTCAAACACAAACCTATAATCAAACCCATTGGAATTTAAGTCTATCTGTTAGAGCTGGTCCCAACAGTTAATTCCTTCATTTTCGCCACAAACCTGTGATCAAACCCATATAATTTAAATGAGTTTGATCGTAGGTTTGTGGCAAAAATTAACGAATGAACAAGTTGGACCCAGCTCTAAGTGTGAGTGCAGACTTGGTTCGAGATCATTAAGATTGTCGATTTTGACACAAACGTATGATAAAACCTGTTTAAAATATAAATGTTTGATTAAAGGTTTGTGTCTAAAAAGGGCTATTGAAAGAATATGATACAGGTCTTATACTTGACTTCTGTCGAATTCGTTCAGTCCATAGTTTTAGACATAAACGTATGATAAAATTAGAGTTGTGTCCACCAGGTCTTTTTGAAGCAGTTTGAGAGCATTCGAATAAAAAGTTGTTTCAAACCCATTTAATTTACATTGATGTTTTTGACCGGACTTGTGTCCAACAGAATTTTTGGACTAGTTCATTCTACCCGTACTAGACTTGCAGTGATCTCTTAAGACGTTGAGTCTAAAACGAGCTACTGAAAGAGTTTGATAAAGGTCTAATAATCGACTTGGGGTCGAACTCATTCAGTCATTATTTACACTAGTCTTTGATCAAACGCATTTAAATTACTCGGGTTTGATCATAGGTATGTGTTTGTGCTGTTTGTGTTTGTGCGGGATCCAACTCATTTTATTCAAACAGAAACTATACTCAAACTAGACTTGGGTCGAACTCGTTCACTAGTTCATTTTTGCCACAAACCAATGATCAAACCCATTTAAATTACATGGGTTTGATCATAGGCTTGTGGCAAAAATGAACTAGTGAACGAGTTCGACCCAAGTCTAACTCAAACCCATTGGAATTTAAGTAGAGTTGTGTACAACAGTTCTATTTGAACTAGTTTGAGAGCTTTTGAATCAAAAGTTGTTTCAAACCCATTTAATTTACATTGATGTTTTCGACCCGACTTGTGTCCAACTGAACGAACTAGTTCAAAAAGAACTGTTGGACACAAGTCTAAATTTAAGTCTATCTGTTTGAGCTGGGTCCAACTCGTTAATTTTTTCATTTTTGCCACAAAGCTATGATCAAACCCATATAATTTAAATGAGTTTGATCATAGGCTTGTGGCAAAAATTAAGGAATGAACGAGTTTAATCCAGCTCTACTATCTGTCATTTAGACTTGTATCGAACTCTTTCAGTAGCTCGTTTTTGACACAAACCAATGATCAAACCCATGTAATTTATATGGGTTTGATCGTTGGTTTCTGTCAAAAACGAACTACTGAAAGAGTTCGATACAAGTCTACTGTCATTAGACTTGGGTCGAACTCGTTCACTAGCTCATTTTTGTCAGAAATCAATGGTCAAACCTATATAATTTAAATGGGTTTGATAATTGGTTTGTGGCAAAAATGAACTAGTGAACGAGTTCGACCCAAGTCTAACTGTCATTAAAGTTGTGTTCAACAGTTCTTTTTGATTTAGTCTTTTCGCGTTCGAATCAAAATTTGTTTCAAAATCATTTAATTTTTATTGGTGTTTTTGGCCTTACTTGTGTCCAACAGCTCATTTTAGTTCAAAAGATGGCTACTAAACAAAGTTGTTTAAAAATTTAATAAGCCTCCATGACACCGGAGGCGCTTTAAGCCTACACTATTAAAAACGTGCAAAAAAGCAGAGCTGTAAAAAAAAGGAATGAAGCTTTCCTCTATCACTTCCTTCAAAACATCTCTTCTCTACCGATATCCCTTCCCTGTCACCCTCTTTCACTACCTTCTCTAAAACTCACAGGTAACACAAAGGGATCATTGTATTGGACACAAGTGACTTGGACTCTAAATTTTACCCTTCCTTACCAGCAGCCTGCTAACCTAACCTAATCTATAGGCCAAGTGAAACAACCAATGTATAGTAAATACAGCTTTGAAAATTTAATACGCCTCATTGACAGTAGAGGCGCTTCAACGCTGTCTTATTGAAAAATGTGCAACAAAAGCAGAGTTATAATAGAATTAAGCTTTTCTCTAACTCTTCCCTTACAACTTGTCTTCTCTATCACTATCCCTTTCTTAAAGAAGATAACACCTAGTAATAGTAGTAGACATTCATTGGCGGAGTATTACTTCTCTTAAAAAAAAAAGATGTTGTAAGAGTAGTAAAAATCTATTTAGAAAATATTGGTTGCGAAGATTTACCTCACCCATTTTGAAGTCCAGACCTTATTCTATCCAATCACCAAAAGCTTTGATCAATGTTAAGTGGTTTTACTGGGATATGTTTTAAGAAACAAATTTTTCAAACAATTCATGCTTTTAGATATTAGCGATAGAATATAATTTATTTTTTGTGAATTGTGTAAAATTCTTTTTTAAAGTCTTAACACAAAATCCATTCCAAAAAAAGTAAAACATATATATAGAATACTAAATACTAAAACAACCAGGCTAATGCTCTAATAATTGAATTCCCATACACAAGGATATGAATTACAGATTCTTTTATTTTAAAACTAATTTTATGTACACATATGTATGCCTGAAACTCCCTTCCAGGAATTTTTCCAATTTCTCTTTAAGTAGTTGGCAGTTTATTTTTTATTTATACAAACTTATGGTTGTGTATACTTATTAAAATACTATTTTTCTATCAAACTATGGTATTTTATTTATCAATTTTTTTCGTCTTTGCTTTTCCATTTGTGTATAATCTGATGACAACATATTGCCAAAAAAATCTTCTTGACAACTTTTCAGCTGAAGTGTTGAAAATCAACAAAAACATGTTTTCGAAATGAAAACGTGCTAAAACTTGTCTTAATCTGTGGCAAAATTGAATTTTTTTAGCTGTCTATATACAAACACACACACACATACACACACACATACCTACAGACATACATTTTCATGTTTTCATACGGTTTGACTGATAATATTGTAACGTTGCCAAAACGCATTAAAAAGCCATTGAAGTACACACACTTAAATAAAGTTAAATAAAGTAAACAGTGAAATTTCAGTGTTTGAATACCTGTTGCTTTAAAATAAAAAAGTTGTTTTTTTTTATATAAAAACTTTGGTGATATTAAAATGCTATAAAAAGATACTCATAAAACGTTTTACAAAAATAATATTAATTTTTATGAGCAAGCGGGGAAAAATTAAGTGTTTAAGCTGCTGCAAATTGCAGGAGTCTAGGACCTTATTAATGCTTGGTATACGAATCGTGAAAATGAGTCCTTATTGGTACGTCACAGACATGATACTTTACCTCTAAATGATGATTCTAAAGCAGGCTTACGGGCATATATCTTAATTATTAAACTTTCATCACATTTTACGAGCAAGAAATCGAAAGACATTTGTCTCGACTATCAAAAAATTTAACGTAAAATGACATTTTGTTTTCACAGCATCACACCTCAAATAACATTAAACGTCTGTTCCAGATGCATAACAAAACAGTCCAAACTTGTACAAAGTTACCCAAAAGCGTTCCAAATAGCAAGTTTTGTGCAATTTAGAGAGCGAATGAGAGAGTAATTTTTTCATTTCCTGAACTTTTTCTTCTGGGTAAATTCGGACAAGAATTGAATAATCAGCTGTTGAAAATAAAAAAAACTAGCTTTTATATACAAATTTATTAAAATGCATAATGAAATATTTTTTAAATAAAGCTGAAGTTATAAGTCCATTTGTGCATATTTCTTCATTTCTTTAATATAAAAAATATTCTTTTTATGATTATTTAAATAACTCACGCAGCTTCTACTTTTTTTTGGAGATTTTTTTCATTTACTTCTTACAACTGTTGCCAATGATGTTAATTTTTTTATAGTGTTATGCTTTTTAAGCGACTAAAATCACTCAAATAAAATTTAATTTAAAAAGTAAGCAGCACTAGTATTTCAAGATGGGCAATTATGGTTTTTGCGTTCCAGAAATTTTGTATAAATTTTGCACATTCAGAGCGTAAGTTTCTTTTTATTCTCATAAGTCCGAACTTTTACGAAATCTTGTGGAACACACCTTAAAAGTACAAGTAGAAAGCAAAAACAGCTGTTGAGAATAAACATGCCTACATTAATCGTTGACTTTTGGCGGCAGAGCCGTTTCATGCAAGCTGCGGTCGCTCCGGCCTTTGAAAATAGACGGCGGTTAAATTAGTTGATTTAAATAAAATAAAGACAAGAGAAATTTGACAATTTCGTTAACTTTCAGACATTGCTTACACAAAATATATTTCAATACGATATGTTCAATATTTAAAGCCGGTTTAAGACTAAGAAATATACCATAACCGACGGCACTGCATCGGCGTCGAAACAGATAAGTCGTCAGTTGCTTTATTACTTGATTTTATAATAATGCAACTCTGATAATCAGATGTAAAGTCTTATACAGAGTTAAGAAACATTTTAAAATATTGTCGAGTCTTGTGAGATGTCAAAATTTTATCTCATTACTCACAATTCGTCAGGACATTTTGTATTAATTTTGATATTTTGACATGTATTAATACAAAATATAATAGTCTGAACACCCCTTAATTAAATTAAGACAAATTTCAAGAGTGTGAGATATTTCGGATGAGGATGACCAGGGAAACCGCAAATATGCAATTGCATGTTTTTTTTTTCGAGTGACGTTTAATGTGACGATAGGATATTTATGCGTTTCGGAACTTTTTATCAATTTTGGCATCGATTTGTTAGTGCATATTTTTCCATATTTTAGCCTTTAAAGCATATATTTGCATATTCCCGTCTTACACGCATATTTTTAGCATTTATTTCAATTTTAAGAACATATTTGACGTTTTTAGGGCATATTTTGATACTTTATATAATTTTTTTTACTTAAATATGTTAAAAAAATTTATTTTTTATTTTTTGCCATATAAATCTCACTTCCAATAGAATATGTAGTGTAAACTTTTTTCTTATTTCTATATTTATGATTTAATCAGGCTAAAGTTCGTATCGCTTTGTAAGCCAAATAACATGTGATAATTGTTAATGAACAAATAACAACAAAGTTAGTTGTAAATATTCTGACAAATACGTAGTAGAACGGAACAACTAGCTGTTTTCGAAAGTCACTACACCTTCATCAACAGTGTTCTTTTGTGTTTGGTTTTTTTGGTTGATTATATACTCAGCGATTATTGCAAATGAAATATGTGAATTATTTTGATTCATCTTATTTCAATTTTCTGAAAGCTTACAAATCAATACGAACTTTAGCCTGATCAAATCATAAATATAGAAACAAATGAAGTTCGAACAATAATTATTAAAATTAACTAAAATTTTTCTTATTTATGGCGCAGTTATTACGGATGTTAGTTTTAATAAAAATATGCTTTTGGTATTTTTGACGGACTTTGTCCCGATTGGGGGAACATTACATGTAAAAATCTAGTTTCATATTTTGTTGTTTATTGCAATAATAATTATAAGCAAAAAGCTTGTCTTATTTGTCCAAAATACAGTTGCAAGATTTTAATTCAGATACCTCAGTTTCTTTTAAAGTAGAAGTTAACTTCTTACGGCCTTATCAAAGAAATAAATATTAATTTGTACTATTTGCCTTAGTCAAAAATTGTATTACAATTTTGTTTTAACCCACACTTCAACCAAAATTATTGTTTTTTTTTTAATTTTTTATTGTTTCCTTTTTTTAGTTTATTTTATTTTTGTCCTATTTAAAATGTACGCAAATTTTGTTGAATCAAAAATATGTTTTCATTTATATAACAATAAACAAATTTATTATTTGTAAGAGCATAATTTTGAGTTTAAAGTGCATATTTTCAAATTTTCAGAACACATTTTTTAGAGTAAACTACTGGTTTTACTGGTCATTACCCTAAAGCAACAAATACAAATGGCGCATTCGGTTTTTCAAAATAATGTTTTACTGGCAACACTTTCACTACACTTACACAATAGGAAAATTTTTAAACTATATGTATTAGAGCAATTTATTAAATTTATTTTGTATACAAAAATGATTTCCTTTGTGAACTTTAATTAAAACAACCTGTGAATAGCCTTGCTAAAGTTGTTCAAATAGAAATTTTTATTTTCTAGAATTTATTGTTGTCGATTTTATTTTTCTCCCTTGTAAGCATTTTTATAATTAAAGCAATTTCATGTGAACAATAAAATTCTATTTAAAACACGAATATCATATACAAACAAATGTGTATTTTTGTTATTGCTTAAAAAGCTAAAAATTGTTAACAAAAATAAAAAAAAAAATACAACAAACATACACAAACAAATAATAAACTTTTGGCATAGCAGAGTTAAATTTTATTGCAAAAATGAAATAAATAATACAAAAAGTGTATTCGATTGCAATACATATTTATAAAAGTACAAGTGAATTTATAACAAAAAAAATTTTTTTACTATTTTTTTTAAGCAACCAATTTCAACATACATTTTTAATTTGGCAATTTAAAATTGAATTAAGAGTTATCGTTGGACATTTTGTAAGAAGTGGGACCAAAACATTTTACAAAAATTAAGTTGCACAGTGGAGCAGTTCTTTGAAAAAACCAGAGGTACATCTCTTTCAAATTCTTATTTATGAGACACAAAAAAAAATAAAACTTTAAAAAAATTTAACTGATTTCAAAAATAAGCTTTAAAGTTAAAAATAGTTTAGTTTCAGTTTAATAAAATATTTTTCTATGTGTTGTTGTTGTTTCAGGTTGCAACATAAACATATTTCTTCTTTTTGATACTATTCATCCAAATCAAACCCGTACCATACATACAGAAGAAGCTATTTGGCGCTGTAGAGACCAGTGTGACAGAGGAAAAGAATCTAACGATCCCATGCCGTTCCCAGCAACGCGGTCTTTAGCCGTCCACTACTTGACAAATTTTGAGGAAATATCTTGTGTTTCATTCATATAAAATTCAACTGATCCATGTGGCCATCATATGCGTCGTGTGTTCGGTGAATGGCCTGAAAATCAACTGGAAGTTGAACCAGGCTTTTTTTGTCAAATCATCTTCACAATGAGGCTCATTTCTGGCTTAATGGGTATCTAAACTAGCAAAACTGTTTTTTTTTTGGAGAGAACGCAATCCTTAAAAAACTCTTGAGACTCCATTATATTTCGAAAAAAAAACATGGTGCGGTTTTCATGGCGAAGGCGTCATCCGACAATATGACCTTAAATTCCAAAACGGTGTCAACATTATCGTGAATAGCGAGCGATACAGGCAAATGATTTAACATTTTTTTATTCCTCATTTCATTGCAAATCATTTGGAGAAGAAATGGTTGCAAAAAGACCATACATGTTGAGCCATACATTTGGTGACCGAATTAATGGAAGAAATGAACCTGGGAATTGGTCGCCACGTTCATATAATTTGACACTTTTGGAACTGTTTTGAGAGTTCAAATATGTATATGGGCATTTCCACAGGAATGTAAATTTTTCGTAGCGTGCGACATCAAGCAAATATGTTTGCTTTTTTTTTCAAAGAAAACGAAACTTTTTTTTACTTCTTTATATATTTGTGTAGGCCGCCAGCAGCTCTACGCTAGGTAAAATTTTGAGGAAAAATCAAGTCACGTTGTTCCGAAACTACAAGGCTAATTGCTTGCTGTCGCACGCGACAAAAAAGTGGAATTTCTCGGAGAAATGCCCATATGCAAAATTGTATCAACAACATGTCGTTCATACGGCGCAATTGCAGAGGCATTATGCCAAAAATGATTTTTAAATATTAAATGCCAAAGAATTTGTGAGCTAATAGAGATAAAATTTTTGGATATTCCATTGAATTTGTTGTTTTATTTAGACAAATGTTATGCCTCTAAAAACAATCATTCGTTAGATTTTCTAGCAAAATTTAATTTAATTTAATATTTTTTGATTTTTTTTTGACATATTCGATTGCTCCTTCTGCAATATATGTATATACATAGCTAACAATGGAAAACTTAATGTAGTTCAACTACTCCTTGCTTATTGGAGTAACTATCCTGTTTATAAATAAATTTATTATTGTTATTATTCAAACATGAAATTGTCTGGAAAGTTTTTTGCACTTTCAAATTAATATTTTCAAATAGTTGTGATTTATTTTTTTTATTCAACTCAGAGCATTTCGAAACTAAAGAACTTTAATTGAAAGTTGGCAGACCAATTTTCAATTTAATTGTTCGAGTTTAGTTGAAGTATGGAGAAAATAATTAATTGTGGAAAATATTTTTGCATTTGGACAGATAAAGAAGCAATTAAAATTTGTTTATAAAGAGTTAAAAGTTAATGGAGAAAAAAATTTAATAATATTGGCAACTTTTAAGGAATCAATTTCTTTGTTATTGCATTGGTACCTGGTTTACTTCCCTTCACACAGACTAGGGATGAGCAATATTTCTAATCCTGTTGCTTTTTCACAGCGAGTGGTGACTTACCACCGCTACTCAGTTCAAGTAACAGGTTTTGGAAATAAAATTCTTTCATACAAACTGTGAGCGTATGGTATGTGCGTGACCGTTTGACCGACTGCCTTGCCACTTTTTGTCCCCCTTTTTTTAGGGTGAGTTATATAAAAATACATTAAATATAAAAAGTTTAGTGAAGTTTTCTCGTTTTTTTTTAATTTTGGGCCTTTTTTTTTTTTTGATAAATCCCCTATTTGGTGCCACTTTTTGCAAAATGTCATCAGTCATCACAGAGACGATCTCTGGCGTATGCTTACTTTACAGCAAATAAAGCAAATAATTTTCTTTATAGCTTCAGCTTTTGCCGAAAAAAAAATGTTCAAATCGTTTCTGCCAACTATGAATAGCTCTCACATTTTTATTGTCTCTCTGCCTCTTTTAGCACAATATTCAATGTTTGGAAGGAGGTGATTGCTAATACTTCACAGCGATGTCAACTTGGTGCTTTTGGCACTATTTTTAGTGCCTTTGGAAGACTCAAAACGCCAATTTTTAAGTGTTAATGTCAAACTAAGGAAAAGCACTAAGTAGAGCTTTTGAGAAATTTGTGTATTTCTTAAAATTACTTTAATAAAAACTTGGTGTATTAATTTTTTCAGTGTTAAGCTTACCTTTTTCGTCTGACATACATATTTCATTAAATAGAGAATAGCTTAGAAAATATTAAAAATTATTAAACTTCACTCGCGTGGATGCTGACTCGTTTTTCACGTTAGTGCTTTTTGTATCTCATAATTACGCTTTTTAGTGATTTTTTAAATTTTAATGTACTTTTAGAACCAAAAAAGTGGGCATCACTGATGGTTTGTTCTTGTCACGATTTTTGTTAGTACTTATCAAAATACTAATACTTATAAAAACTTTTAAAGCAGAAGAGTTGAAATGTGTTAAGCCGTGATCCCAGTCACTGTTTAAGTCCACTGTTACTCATTTTATTAGATTTTCTAAAAGCAACAGAACTGCTCCAAACAAATTACTGCTAAACTGTGATCACAGTCAAAGTTCAAAAGAACAGCGATTTAGAAATCACGTTCACTAGGAGCAACATTATAAAAAAAGAAATAACGGGATCGCTCATCTCTAACACAAACTATTAGTTTAACATAGTAGACTCAAGTTAAGGATAGATTTAATAATAACTTTTTATGAATATGCAAGTTATGTTCAGCAGTTCTAAGTTAAGTACTACGAAGAAGATTTTAAATCAATATCTCTCGGCTTGAAAGGATCCAATATGTACCCTCAAAGGGTTATATAATGGGTTAAATGTTCTAAAAAATATTTGCCATAAATTTCTACTATCAGTATTTTAATACAATGACACACATTCCTAGTCAAACAGAAGTATACTTTAATAATTTAAGACCAGTATTACCTTAAAAAAGTACTGGTTTCCAACTCTTAAAGCGTGTTTTGCTTTTGCTATGATATAGGATCCATTAAATTTCTTAATTTAAATTTAGTTAGAAGTCAAAACCTAAAATACATACTAGGGTTAATTAAAAAGTTTTTGCCTATATATATTTCTATTGTTTAAATTAAATTTAAAGCTTTGTATATTTATGGCAGTGGTCAGCAACCTATACCACGTCAATGAATCTTTTTTTCGCTATTCATACTGACTCATGAAATTTTAAATCATTTAAACTCAACTACTCTAATTTACGCATACTCACGATGACATTGATTTATAAGTATAGGTTGAAATAAATATGAATGCGATGTCGACATCACAGTCATACCACACTTACAGTTTGATTTTTAATTTAGGAAAATACTTATACTACTGACATTGATTCAGCTCACTCAACTCATACATGTATGTTTATTTAAAAGTTTAGTCATTAAACAGTTTGCAAGTAGTATACAATAGTATTAAAAAGGGTTCTTTTTCAATTCCAACAAAAAAAAAAAACAAAAAAAAAAAAGCAACAGAGAAACACATAACCTCATAAAACTATAATGTTACTATGCTTAGTTCGCATTATAAATCATACTTATTTTACATCGTCCATACGCATTGAGTTAGGGAGAGTTGAAATCAGCAACATCATAAATGTTGCTAAGTATGAGTTCGATGCGCACTTCAAACTTTCGAGTGAATATGATTCATAGACAAGATTGCAATAAGTATGAGTGTGCATTACTGTAGGGATTTGTGGTACAATTGTACCAAATTTGGTACAATTGCGTTTGCATTGGTACACTGGTACACTTTAAACTTCAGTGGTACAATTTGAAAAAAATTGTACTTTGCCATACAATAATAATAATTTCTCATAACATGGTTGCTCAGCACTGATCATAAGTACCGAAACTTGCAACATTGGCAGTTTATGGTAATATTATTCATTTGTTTTGGTAGCTCTTTCTTAGTCCTAGTTTACACACTGCAAGTCTTATTGACTAAGCTGATTAGTTTGTGGGAGATAAGGACGACGGGAAAGAAACGAGGACTCAGCTTCATGTACTGTCAATACGTTTTGCTTTCTCATTCGTTATGTTAAAAGTAGCACACATGCATATACAAAACTATTCCTAAAAAATATTAGCTGATAAATAAGACTTGCATTGTGTGAACACCGATGAAAGTTCAAAGAAGAAAAAGTGATAAGCTTAGCAATAAGCCTTGACTAGTGTGAACTGGGACTAACATAGATGTATTAGTTGATTTCTTTATGTTTTTGTTTTTAATAAATGAAAAATGTTTATGAATTCTTACGGTGTATGCTTATTTAGCATATGGCTGGCTACCTTTTGGTACAATTGATGTTAATTTGGTAGAATTTTACCATTTTAATGGTACAATTTTAGAATAGCCGAATCCCAACACTGGTGTGCATTAGTACAAGAAATTATAAGTCATGATTCAACTCAACTCACTTTTTCAGTACTCACTGCTGTTCTCTGACTCGCACCATGAACCGGTGTTTCCAATGAAATTTCGTCTCATTTTCTTAATTAGAAATTTTAAGTCTCCAAAGGCAAATTTTTTTTGTTATGATCATAAGAGTATGTTTTGTGTATAAAGAAAAACATCTTTTGCTTTTGCTACGTTAATGTAATGTTGAGTAAAAAGATGGTTTTGGAGAAATTATCTTAAAATAATTTAAACATATGCTTGAAAATTACTTTGTATGCAACCTTTTTTCATGAATGACTTCGTATATTTTCTTATCAATGGGCAAGATATTAAAGGGTGCGGCGCCCTTAATTTGCCCTTAATTTGCCGATCGCTGATTTAAGGCTTTATTATAAAATTGTATGGAAAATAGTTTTGTGGAATATTTTAACCCTATATGACCCCATTTAAAGGTATTTATTTAACATGTTTTAATGCTTATTGCTGTACCAATGGAGGTGCTATTGCTCACTTTTACCAAAGCAATATTGTGGTAATGCAATATTGCGATATGTAGTTGGACACATTATATTACTTTAAATAAGTGTAGCTGAAAAGACTTCACAGAAAAAATATTCCTGCAATAAACAACTTTAATTAAAAATATCCAAAAATTAATTAAAAATTCTTTTTAATTAAATTAAACATTTTTATTTAATTTAATTAAATACAAAGTTTATTTGACTCAATTACAATATTAATTGATTTTTCGTTTTATTTTCTATTAAAGTTGTTAATTGCAGGAATATTTTTTTCTGTATTGCAAGCAAGCACATTTTTAAAAATAAATTGCTACCGAATTGTTAAACTCCCAACTTTTTTTAAATCGATTTAAAAATATGTGTCTCTATGCACTTTTCACTACACACATACATATTAAAAATCTAAGAAAATATACTGATTTAAAAATATCATGAAACAATTTTTGTTAATATGTCGACACATTGTAAATTGTTTCCAGTTAAGTTGCACATATCGCTTAACAATCTGTTGGTGAAGTTTTTGCAATAGCTTGACACAATTTTGTTGTTTTATGTTTATGTTAGCGTTTACTCCTCAACAATTTTCGTATCGTGCAAAAATTAAACTTTTTGAACTAGTTAAATACTACATAAAAAACAACAACAACAAGAACATAAAATCAAATTAAAAAAAATTAAAATTATCTACGTATGTGTAATTATCAGGGGTCGGAGTTGCATGCAAATATATGTTTTTTTAGTGATAGCTTTTTATCTCTATCGTGAATAACAAGTGAAATTTTTCCTCCAATTCTAGTGAAAGTAAAAATGGGAAGAAGATTTGTAAAGGTTAAAAATTAATTGAAAAAATAAAAAATAAAAGACACAAAATTTAGGTTCCAAATGAAATTCTTTTAACTGTAAGATTGTGTTTATAAATATTCTAGGTCTAGTGGGAAAAAAATTATTAATTATACCACCGCAATTCACCACCATAAAATTAGCTGCGTGTGAACCAAAGAGATTCATACTTCATGAACACGAGGTGCTGCAGCGAATTATCAGCAGTAAACGTAAACTTTATTTACTAATCCTGTTTTCAAAATAAATATTTATAACTTTTAATATTTAATTCGAAGGCAAATATTGAACTCACGCGATATAATAATTCAGTTCGCCTGCAAAAATAAAGTGAACTGAATTCAGGGAAATGTGAAAAAATCCCCATGAAAAATAGTATTCATGACAAGGGGAATAAAAAAAGGGAGCACATTTCTAGCAAAAATTCATTCACGATTGCTATTTGGCGAAAAGGGCAATTATTTCGAGGGAATAAATTCACGAATTCAAATTCTTAAATCTTAAGTAATTTGGCATCGATTTGTAGTTGCATATATTTGCATATTTTGGTAGCAAGTGCATATTTTTACCCAACTGCGCTACGCCAAAAAGGGTATTGTATTTATCAGCACATGTAAGTACACAGAGAAAACAGTGCCTACTAAATACCTCATAAAATATAAGAAAATTAATAAGATATTTCTAGTGTTTTTTTAAATAAGGAAATCTTATTAATAAGGAAAACCTTTTTAAAAAAATCAGGAAGAAATCTTATTGATTTTTTCAATAAGGTTTTATTCTTGTTTTTACTAGGCGAACTAATAAAAAATAAAAAAAATGTGTCTTTATTCTCTGTGCTTATGTATTTTCATTTAAATTCTATACCATATACATACATATGTATGTATGTATGTATGTATGTAGTATATTGTAGATGTTATTTACTTATACATACATGCATACATTATGTTATATTCTTAACTAACTTACTCACCAAGTATTAAACCAGCAAACTTCTACCTGATAGACAAGCACTCTACTCAATATGCTAACAAGCAGCCTGAATAATTATTGAAATTATTGTGCAAACATTATTATACAAAAATGAAAAAGATCATGAAAAAAATTGTCTCTATGTCTGTTTATAGGTATGAAATAACAAGACACCTCATAAAATCAATATTTTCTTATTAAAAAAATCAATAAGATGCTTTACACAAAATCATATAGGAACCTAATAAAATCAAGAAGAAAACCTTTAAAAAAAATCAATAAGGTAACCTAATAAAATCAATAAGAAATCCCTATAGTTTACAATTTATAAGAAAGCCTAATAGAATCAAGAAGCTTTTCTCTATGGATTGTTTTTTTGGTGCCAAAAATAACGGAAATTGAGTAAAAAAGGTTGTGAGTAATAAGATTTCTTCTTGATTTTATGTGGTTTTCTTCTTGATAAAATTAACAAAATTTACCACATAAAAATAATAAGGAATCTCTATAAAAAAGTCTTTGCTTCTTTTTGTTGGGATACCCCCTAAAAACGTTTCATAGAGAAAAGCTTTGTGTATGTATGTATATACATTTGTATGTATATATAGATATATTTGTTGTTCTTTGCAGCACTATATAATCATCAAAATCGGTCCACGCGTTCGGGATTCTTACATCAATCGATTTGTCTTAATCCTGGGAGTGCCACTTAAGATATGATTAGTCAAAACTCAATATGGCGGCCAACAGACGTCATTTTGTAAATACGAAAAAAAAGTTGGTGAACTATGTATGGGTATCATTCGACAGGTATTTTAAAATCATCTTTAGGTTTCTCTTATAATTTTTCATTTCAAATGACATTCTAGGATCTTTAACAGTTTAATTACTACTTGTTACATATTTTGGCTAGTGCATATTTTCTCAGTTATAGCTATTTGAGGAGCCGCAGAACAAAAGGTGCTTTTTTGCATTTCTCGAAAAATTGGTTTTTTTTATAATATTTAGGTTGAAATCTTGTAGAAAGAATCAAGTTAGCATTATTATTTTTTTTTACAAAGTAAATGGGTTCTAAAAAATTGATGCATAGCAAAAGGTGCTTTTTTAATATATTAAATCAGGTTGAACCACATTCAGTCAAAATTTTATCGTCATATATGTGTATTCGCATTATAAAATGGACTTTTTCCTTCTATTAACAAAACGTGTTTTTCCTGTTTTTAACAGAAGGTGTTTTTTTACTTTTTTTCCTTAAAAAAAGGTAGATAAGTAAAAAACTTGTTAGCATTTCCAGGTTCTTGCAGTTTTTTAAAGGGGCAAAAAAATAAATCTCGATTTCCCAAAAATTTTAAATGAGCAAAAAGCACCTTTTGTTATGCGGCTCCTCATTTATTAATGCATATTTCACAGTTCCTTTTTAAATAAAAAAAACCTAATTATTGTTTATTAAATTCTATAGAGAATGAGTTGACCTATTTATATTCGAACTATAATTGTTTAAGTAAAACTATTATCTGCACACAAATTCAGTTAAGTAAAGTATTAGAAACGTTTACAATGTAAAAGAAGGTAAACATAAAATAAATTTAGTAAAGAGTGACTCTCAAGCGAAGGGTTCCCTTCGGACACTACCGGCCTGGCCCACAATGTCGACTAGAAACTTTCTATAGATTACTTTACATTAAAAACAAAAGCAATTTTCTTATTTTATTGTTGTTTTCAACATAAGTTATCGATCTAAAGTTTCTTGTCGACATTGTGGCCCAGGCCGTACACACGTGAAAATCTAATGGAACTTTTTAGTTCTGTAGCTTGTTTCTCTTAGCAGAGTTTTGTGGATTTTTTAGTATTGACGTTTTCTTAGTTTTGGCGTTTTTTCGATTTGGCGGTTTTTTTCGGTTTTCAACAATTTTTTTTGTTTTTTTACAATACATATTTTTAGTTTTAGCGATTATTTTAGATTTGACAATTTTTTTTTCGTTTTGACATTTTTCCAGGTTTTGGCGATCTTTTTTTCTTTTGCTGATTTTTGTGTATGTTAATTTTAACAATTTATTTCATTTTTGATGATATTTTGCATTCAACCACTTTTTTCATTTTGCCAACTTTTGGTTTGGGCATTTTTTTGAATTTTAAAATATTTTAGTTTTAGCGTTCTTAAAAAATTTCAAGAGTTTGAATCTTACGGTTTCCAAGATACAGCAAGTTGTCAAAGTAAGATAGTGAAAATAACATTAGCTGATAGAATACCCTTTAATTTTTATTTGTTAGATTTAAATGCTAGTTGTTGTAGTCTGCATAAAAATATACTAGCTAACTTTGAAAATTACAAGTGTCTAACTATATGTAATTGTCAGTATATTACATTAGGATTTCAATATGTTACGTGGCTCGCTTAAGAACACCCTTTAATTTTTAGCTTTCATATGTTTATTGTTATAATGACCAAAGTTTTACATATTTTGTAAAAATTTCAGGTCCATAGTTCTCACGGTTAGCGAGAAAACAGCCGATGGCAGACAGACAGACGGACATCGTAACGAAAAATAAGGTCCTCTTCACCTTTTGGTGTACTTCAGGAGATGTTGAACTCAGTTTTCAATTTACATCCTAGCAGAATTAGTTTCACTTTTGAAAATATAGAAACTTTTTATTTTTTAGTAAGATGCATTTTTGTGTGAAAAATTTTTTAAGTTATTTTTGAAAAAAAAAAAAAAATTTTAATTTGATCGCCTGAATTAGTTTGTTTATTTTTGTTCTAAATTATAACAACAAATTAAAAAGAAAATTTTCATATTATATTATTTTTGGTGCTTCTTTTGTAGATAAATGCATATTACTTTTGCGCATATACATACATATATTTGTTAAGCGCTTAATATAGATTTTTAGTTGCATAAAATTCCGAGCCCTGGTAATTATTTTTGATGGTATCGAAAATAGTTCATAAGAGAATCATGCCATGCCACGTTGTATGTATATATGTCATCAAATAAAAAAAAAATTCTTGGGTTTGGTATAAATAGAGGTTGTTTGTTAAACCTGATATAACTTACGAAAGGGTGAAGTGACAAACAAACTGTGCTCACTTTTGGACATACATATATGATCAGGTTAATCTGACAAATCATCATGAATAGATTGACGCTTGAACGACTCTACCAAATCATACAGATTCGCTTTGAAAATCAGTCATAAATTCGTGCACCTTATAGACAGTGTTTTATAGCAAAATTGTGTTCAGCAATAAGCCAACTACATACGTGTGAATATATTCATAAAATCCTGCTTAACCAAATGCTTTGTTATTTTATTTGTAAAATTTAATAAATAAATGCATAATAGAAACCAAATTAAATCTAGTTTTCTGTAGGTACAAGTATCTACAGCACACAATAATTGCCTGCATATGAATAAATATTTGAAAACATTCATTTATTTCAAAACCAAGAACACAGGAAAAAATGTTTTTCCCAAATTAACACCTTGAATCAAAAAAAAAAAATATGCAATAAATGAGTTAAAAATTTAATTGAGTCAGTTAAAATTTGTTTAAACATTTTATTTATTTAAATTTTAATAAATAATTTTGTTGGGTCAATTAAAATTTTGTTTGAAATATTAATTAATTAATTAAAATTTAATTGTTTCAAATTTTTTATTTTCAATGAAAGGCGTTGATTGCAGAACTATTTTTTTTATATATAAAAAACAGTCAATAAACACGGAAAAAATACCTTAATTTTTTTTAAAACACCACTGTTGTTGGATACAGCAGCTAAATTTAATTAAGTCATTGGTTAATTTAATATTTTCCTTTATTGAAAAAACTATCACAAATTTTTTGTTTTTTTCAAGAAATTTTTAAATTAATTTTTAATAAGATATCTAGTAGTTCTGAATTATATTTTCAAAATTTGTATGTAAAGATCTTAAAAAAGGAGAAATAAGACTCATGCAATGCATGCCTACTATTACTAATATGTGTTACCTTCTTTAGGAAAAGGATAGTGATAGAGAAGGCAGGTGGTGAACTCTGCTTTTTGCAGAGTGTTTGTAATAAGACAGAGTTGCAGTGTCTCTGGTGTCAGTGAGGCGTATTAAATTTTTCGAAGCTCTGTAGTAGCCATTTGTTTTATTAGTTTACATCGCCGACAAATGAGGGCGCTCTGATGTCATACTAGGACTTGTATCCGCTGAAGATCTTAAGTTTCTAGGCCTTTTCAATAATTATATCGAAGATCTTTGAATGAGTTGGCATTAACACTATCAAAATAAGCCTTGCTTGATTAATTATATATAATTGTAAATTAATTACCATTAACCATTTTGTTTTTGTAAGTGTACGATATTTAAATAACGCCCACGAAATATCTTTTAATTAAAATTCATGTAGAAAAGCATAAAAACATGACAACAACATGAAAACTGTTGTTATGAGCAAAACATGTTGTTAACAGTCATTGCTTGTTTTTATATAATTTTTTTTTTAAATATATAAAAACAAACATTATTATTATATAGAAAATAGAAAAAAACGATAGTACTAATGTTTAATTTAAATAATTATTTTTTATAAAGTCATAAATCAAATGAAAACCACTGCATTAATAAAAGTTTAGAGATATTCGATTAAAAAAAAAAACATTGAAAGTATTAAAATCCTCTACGAAAATGGTAAAAATTTGGCTTCTTACAGTTTCCAAAACTTATGCATTTCTGTGCCAGGGATAATGAAACTTTTGGGAGAAGTTTGAGCTGTGGATAGAATTTGCTGGTGTAAAAAATAAAACCCGTGCACTTCGCTCAAGAACAGTCGGGCTCTAATCCAGGACCTTTGTTTTTGTAGTCAACGTGATAATTCTTTGGAAATGAAGATGGAAGTGCTTTAACAGTAATCGGCTTATGATAGAACATTTTGTAAGCCCTTTTCTTGAATACAGACCTGAGATGTGGTTTTAGCAGGATGGACCCCAAACTGCCCGAGACACAATTACACTTTTAAGTAAAATTTTTGGAGAGCGAATAGTGACTGTTGGCTCACCTAAAGTTAATTGAAAATGGTCTAAGTCGTATTTACATGTATGTATGTATGTACATATTTCTTTGGTAGACATATTTATATATAGATATGATTTTAATTTATAGTTGAAATAGTATCGATTTATATACAGACGTACCTATTTATTGAAGTTTTTAAAGATTTATTTAGCATTACTAAGCAAAAATGCATATGACTTAGACCACTTTCATAATAAAGTGTATAATTGTTATTTAATTATTCCTGCATAATTAAGAAATAAGAAAATATGTATGTATATATGTATGTACATATACATACATGTACATATACACATGCATGTATAATGTACATACTTACATATGTACAATTATTTCGACAAAAACGAGTTTAAGGTTTTCAATTTACGCACAGCTTAATGGAGAGAGAAAGTGCTATTTTTCTTACAAGAGCTGAGCAAACAATATATGTATGTGACAGCGCATAGAGAAAGGGACCTAAGGGTAAAAAAATCAATTTTCACTTTTTTTTGATGTGGACAACTTTTGAGCATCGAATGAGACCGATCCCATGCCACAAAAGTCTTCCCTCCCAGAGATATGCGCGTTTTATGAAATTGATGGTACACCAAAGATACACGTATTTAAATCTTTAAACTGGCTCTCCTGAACAAAACCGGTTTTTACCCTTAGGTCCATTTCCATTTTGCGCGTCACATATTTGTATTAAATTTTTACACAATAGGAATAACGATATGAGGTTTTATTCTACATCATTCATTTAAAAAGTTTTTTTTGAGTTATGACGTTCTTTGAGTAAATAAGCGATATATTAAAGTACATATCAAATTGGTTTGGACCGTACTACGGTATTTTTTACCCCATTTTCCTAAAAGTACTGTCGTATCAAGTTTCTGATCACTGTTATATTCATATGTACATAAATTTGTACATATCGCACACTAAGGCTGAGTTTCCATCTGGCATTTCTCGGGTGTCATTTGCCCAAAAAAGCGTAACCAACTAATTGCTAATGCAAAACTGTTTGATTCAGACATGTATTTATTGATTTAAAGAGTTTCCAATAATGTTGGATTCTATAAAATTGTCTATTAGTTATGTATGGAACTATTTAACTTAATAAATACATGTCTGAATCAAACTGTTTTTCTTTAGTAATTAGTGGTTACGCTTTTTTTACGCTTGTGTGGCATTTGGCACACCGATGCAAGCCCGGCCTAAATCATAAAGAGTCACAACTAAAAAAATTTCAGATATTGAGTAGTTGCAAACAACTGTTGATACTGTACAAATGACGCAAGTATGGGCTATAAAAACAAGCATAACGGTATTTGATATTCCTTAAGAAGAAAAAAGAAATTGTTGAGGTCGTTACACATTTCTTCAATTAACTTGTTTATAAAAAAGTAAAATCACTTTTATAATTTTGAGTTGTGACCAGAGAAACAAGCCGATCGGCTCACAGCCGGCTCAAGAGCCGCCGCCGATGCATGCGACTAGCCTCGGCTCAAAATTGCATCCGGTTAAATGTTTTTGTAGTGGCAAATTTTTACCACATCTTACAAATTATGAAATTTTTTGTATAGAATTATGTTTAAAAATCTTATCACAATCAAAACTAGCGGCTGTCAATGTCAGCCGGCTCAAGACGGCTTATGAGCCGCTGCCGACTTTTTAAGGCGGCTTGTTTCTCTGGTTGTGTCTCTTTATGATTTAGTGTGCGATATGTATGTAGAGCTACGCTGTCCAAAGAAGCACCAGAGTGCCGAACATAAATCGGCTTCTTATACAAATGCAGCGTTGCCATATGTGAAAATTTATCTTATTTTTGAAATTTTTCGAGATGTTAAACAGACTAAAAGATTTCTTACCCAAAAATAAGATTTTAAAAAAATTGGGCTCTTAGCATATTAGTTGAAGTTTCTTTTGACTAAAGTACTTCCATATTTTCTTCTTTATTTCATAAAAAATATGAACAGAAGTAACATGCTGCAACACTATTTATTTCAGTTGATTAAATTTCAACAATGGTTTCCCCAATGTACAAACACACACTCTGCTAAGCACGCGTGTGTTAAAGGAAATGATTCGCTTAAGTACGGCATTCGATATCGATCGAAGTTTCAATACAAACTAGACTTTTGACGAACTCATTCAGTGGGTTGTTTTTGGCGTACATTTTTGATCAACCCATTTAAAACATGTTAAAAATTACCGACTGAATGAGTTCGACCCAAGTATAACACAAACACAATTTTATGAAAATTAGTTTCATATCGAATGCCATAATTTGTTCCTCTTTTTTTGACAGCTTGAGCAAGTCCGCGAGTATGAATGTACATACATATCAGGGATGGCACTATTTAAACTCGGAAAGTACAATAGTATACCAATGACTAATTTAGTACATTTATGGAATATCACCAGTTTCACTCCGTATTTCTTTTCAAATGATTGGATATGACAATTTTCACTTTTGAATCACTTGGAATCAGTCTTATGAAAGCAAAACGCAGCGAGAAAATAAAAAAAAGTGAACTCGTCCATTTCCAAGTAATTTTCTAAATTCGGATACTAGAGCACCTGCTTTTAATTTTCGTACCTTAAATTTAAACTTAAACAGGTGTAACCATATGCTTTAACATCCCAACTTACAAGCAAATGTGTGAAAACTATTCAGCAGCCAGAACAAAGTCGATTATTTTAATAAAAACAAATAAAAATATGTAATTTGAACTAAGAAAAATCATTTAGTACAATTAAGGCCAAAAAGCACAATTTTTTAAAGTTGTTGGTACAATTTTAAAATTGTCAATGCCTTCCCTGATACATATGTATGTATGTAGAATGTAAAAAATACATACAGTAAACATTTTGTGTTACATATTTAGGTCTATGTGTATTAAGGGTGTTTCACACTATAATACAAGTATTAATACTTTTGTGGAAAATGCAACTCTGACATGTTGAGTTGTTATTGTCTTTTGAAATTTTTAAAACAGAAATTAGATTAGGGATGCATTTTCGTCAAAAGTATTAATACTTGTATTATAGTGTGAAATGGCCTTTAGGTGTTAGCTAGTTCAGTTGAAACAAAATAATTTTAAATGAATTTGAAATAATAAGCTCAAAATTATTAAAAAAAAAAGATTTTTAATGACAAAAAAAAATTTTTTTTGATCGACTTGAAGATTTTGGAAAACAAAATATGGCAACACTGTACAAATGAATACACATACTCAAATACATTTCTCTCGATAGCCAGCTCTATGTAGAAAGTAATTTCTCTTAAAAACAATTTAAATTTTAAAATTACATACATACATACATACATACATACGTACATATGTATATTCTTGCTCAGGAATTATCTTACTTGCAAATAAAAGTAAAAACAAAACATACAAACAAATTACCTTTCAATATTCCGTTTCTGATCGGCTGCGGCATCGCGTTGCACTTCGTTTTCTTAATAAAACACATTACTTATAAATATTTACATATGAAAGAAAAAAACCACAACAAAAACAACCACGTTTAAAGGAATGAATATTGTATACTAGATCAAAGCAACAATAACAACACCAACAACTTTTTATATGTATATATGTACATACATACATACATACGTACATATTACTTGATTACAAGTTTTAGCACAATAGAAAGTTTTCTAAATGATATATTTTTTTTATAATTTATAAGATAACACTTTATTATGAACTTATTTATGTACATATGTACATATGTATGTATTTGATTTATTTAATTGTTTTAAAATGTGTACATACATACATATGTAAATATCACTTATTATTACATTTGATACGAAACGAAGCGCACCATTAAAAAAGCCGACAAGAACTAAAAGTGATGAACAATTTTTAACATGCAAGAGTGAAAGAGTGTGGGGAATTGTTTTTTATCGATGATAAATTATTGAGAGAGGCAGAGGTTAATTTCGAATAAAGAAAGAGTCTGTGATTATTAATTATTACAATATCATAATAAGTAAATGTTGTTGCTATTGTATTTACTATTAGTTGTTTAATATTTTTGTTTTTATCGTAGTGAATATTTATGTATGTAGTAGTTATGCACGAATATTCGTATTCGAATTGTCGAATATTCGGCCATTTTTAGATATTTTTCCAAACAAGTTAAATAAATAAATGAATAAATCTTAAACGAAATTTAAATAAATGGCTAAAAATATTAGTTTGTAGAAATCCATTAAAGTTTTTATAGAAATTTGTGCTTTATATCATTTTCAAATATTATTTAATGATTATCATTAACAGTTTGGGTAGTTTTTATTAACTTTAAAGAACGCCAACAGCATGAAGTCCTTTTTAATAATGTCTATAAGTTTCAAATACAATATTCGTATTCGTAATTATTGTTTCAAATATTCGTATTGGCGAATATCAAAAATTTGCATTCGTTACATCACTAGTATGTAGATATTAAAAAAAAAGAAAGTGCTGGTTCACACACTTCAACTTTTGTTGATCGATAAAAGTTACAGCCATATTAAATGTATGTGAGTTTGTTGTACGAATGAGTAAAAATTTTTGATTTCATACATTAGTAATATGCATTGGATCGATGTTAAATAACTTAAGCTCGGGAAATAAAATTTAGCGATTATTTTAATAATAATATTACATATGAGTAAAATGTTTCAAAGGAAAATAATAGATTTGATACGAATTCTGTTTCTTTTTTTTTTGCCCAAAATGGAAGACTTGACTTGACCGATATGTATCTTTAACAAGACATATGGCATATGTGATACATCACGCGAAACAATGGAGAGGCGAGTTCGGTGAACAGTTTATTTCACGTTTGGGGCCGGTGATTTGGCCCCTAGATCGTGAGATTTAATGCTTTTACACTATTTTTTGTGGGGCTATATTAACGTTCATGTCTATAGGAACAAACATGAAACGGTGAACTTACTGGAAGATAATTTTGGAGAATTTATTCGTGAGATACCGGCGATATGCTGGAGAAATTATGCCGAAATTGGACCCAGCGTATGCACCATTTCACACATATCTGCGGTAAAAATTTACATGAAATCATCTTTAAACATTGAATTTTATAGATCGTTCTACCGACTTAAATAAAGATTTCATACATATCTTTAAACTTTATGTGTTTTGTTTTTAAATCAAACCCAAAAGCGCTTAAAAAATCACTTTTTTTATACAATTGAACTTATTATAGTTTTGGCTTTTGTTTTTATTTGTTTTTGATGTTAATGTTACATATTGTGACTTTAATATTAAAAGGCTCTAACTCATTACATAATTTTTTAAATCTAGATTTTTGCATTTTTCCATAAATTTTATGTTCTTCTATCGAGATATACAAAAAACTCGATTCCAAAAATATAATGAGTTAGGGCCTTCCTATATTAAGGTAATGATATATACAATAAGTTGTACCAAAAAAAATCTGTTTTGCTTAAAAGCTTTAAGGGTCAAATATTATTTAGAATTTTTTTCAGATTTCCCGGAAGAAATTTAAATTCGCACAAGTCGAATTTTTAGCATTAATCGAGTTTTCTGGTCGTTTTTTTGTTTTCTTCATAAGGTTTTCAAAAACCACGATTTTTTTTACTTTTGATGGAACAATTTCAAAGAAAAATGTTCAAGCTTTACTTTTGTGTGCAAAAATTATAAACATTTGCTCATTTATGTAGCGTACATTACGTGTTTTTGTAATTTGTTTATACATTTTTTAAATAACCCTTTATAACTTTTCACATTATTATAAAAATGAAATAAAGAAATGGTGTATTTTGAAAGAGCAATTAATTTTAAATAATATGGAAGAAATAGTTTTTTATTTGTTCCTAATCTAGACCAGTTTTCTTGGGAACCCTATAGTGTACATTAGAGTGGTTCGAAAAAAAAAATTGTGCCACTCACTCCCTAGGATTGAAGATAATGTAAAAACAATTCCAAAAATATTTTTTCTATTTTTTTGCCACGCCTACAAATGCCGCCCTTTTAGTATTTTGTGTCGCCATTTTTAGTCCGATCATAACATTTTGTATACCGGTGTTTATGGCTCTGGAAGGGCTACATTTCTTGCCCTTATGCAAAAACGATTGTTATAGTTAAAGAATGCTTTAAAATCGGTTTTGCCATACAAAATTCGTTTGTTAAACCAACTTTAAGTTTAACAATCGTTTTGTCTTTAATAGTTTTTTAATACTACGTCACATTCTAGCATGACTTTTAAAAACTCGGTTTATTTTCATTCAAAAATATTCAGCATTAGAGTGGGTACGAACCGAGTTTTTAGTTTTTAAAACTCATGACTAGAATGTGACGTCGTATTAAAAAACGATTACAAAACTTAATTTTCAGCCTGCAGCCGCTTGCAGGCAGCCAAAACTAATTTCGGCGACGACGAAACGAAAATGGTCGGAGCATGGTTTAATAAACTTTCGGAATAATTATAATTACTGCATTTTTTCTATGGATATAAACATAAGCACTGTACCCTTTAACATATAACCTATGTTTACCAACGTACATACATATGTATGTACCTTGTGACACAACTTTTTTCGATCCTATAACTCAAATTTCCTGTTATAATTAAGGAACATATATTTAATTGCTAATGAACACTGTGTGTAGTGTAATCTTTGAACTAATTTGTGTTGTAATAAATTTACGGGGAAATGACTTTGAACATTTTAGCACTTTCCTTTTCCTCTCAAAGTAGAAACTGGTGCCATATCAAGTTGAACTTTGACTTGGGTTATTTATGGTGCAAACTTTTGCAATATGTGCTAGTGTTACACTGTTTTTGTATAAGAATTTTCTTCTGTGTTTCTTGTTTTTGTTGTTCTTTTAAATGGAAAACTTACATGTCACGACTAACCAAGCGTAAACTCATTGTTTGTTTTATGTAACCATGCCACATGAATGTATTCTTGGAATCAAACAATGGCATTCATTATAGTATACTGGGGAAAATTTCAGCAAGTACATGAACAAATTTGTGACACCTCTTCAAATTTTTTATGAAATTTCATATCAATCAGGCGGCCGGATTAAAAACTGCAGAGTTATTTCCATTTTTTTTAACAAAACCCCCAAAAGTTGTATAGGGTACTTTAGCCCGCGTTAGGCACCAGAAACCCCCGTTGGATCGAGTTAAAAAATAAAACCGCATTTATGACAGTAAAACTTATATTTTAGACAGCGCCTATATATGTATATGTATGTATTAAGAATTAACAAAAAAAAAAATCATACAAATGTTTAATAACTCAGTCAATTTCTAGGGAATTTTTTAAAATAAATCTACGAATTACTCTGAATTAATTATGTTTTATAAATAAAGTTATAAACAGTATGGTTCCAGTTCAAAAATACTGCCCAAAAATGTGTCCAAAGTAGGATATATATCGATATATATACATATTAATATCGTTAAGCAGAAATATTACGTTCGATAATATTTTTACAAGAGAGTTGAAGTTGCCTACTTTCGTTCAATATAATGGTGAAACGGCTTATGAAACAATGAAACATTTTCATTTTAGGGAAAGAATATGTTCAGCACCTCTAAGTAAAGACTTACAAGGAAAATTTTTGTGGAATACTTTAACCTTCTAACACTTCTCAGTAAAGGGCCTCTTTATTCCTAAAAAAAAGTCAAGAAAACGGCACATAAAGGTAGCATTATACAAAAACAAGTAAGAGCGCTATATGCGGCTGTGCCGAATTTTATATACCCTTCACCAAAGTGCGTATATGTAGTATAGATATACATACATAAGCACATACATACATATTTGTTTTGTGAAACAATTTATAATTTTTTGCTCTAGTGCAATTTTTAGTAATATACCGAGGGGTGATTTCAGGGAAATGAAACGGAACATGTCGTTTAATTAGTTTTATAGTTAGAACTCGTTACAAGCTGTCAACGGAAGTCCATCAATTTAAAACACAACTATGCTGAGAGCATAAAAAGCAACTTAAATAAAAATTGAACATGTATAAAAAAATTCAGTAAGGTGCGACTTTGACTCGCGCACGAAGGGTTCCGTACGTTTGGTTTTGACCATTTTTTTAATATGGTGGTTCTTACCATATTCAGTTTAAACGCTTTTATTTTGACGATTATTTCATTTTGGTGATTTTTCCAATTTTTCTCGATTTATTTAGTTTTAGACATTTTTTTTTAATTTAACGCTTTTTTCCGTTTTGGCGATTTTTTTTTTTTTTGATTTTAGGCGATTTTTTTTGGTTTAGCGATTTTATAATTTTGGGATTTTTTAGTTTTACCGTTTTATAAAATTTCAAGAGTTTGGCTCTTACGGTTTCCAAAATGCAGCAAGTTGTCAAAATTATATAGTCAAAATTACACTAACTTATAGAACACCTTTTAATTTAAATTTTTTAAATTTTAGTTTTAATGGTTATAGTCTGTATAAAAATACACTAACTTTACAAATTTAAAGTGTATATACATACAATTGTATGTATATTATATGGGATTTTAAAATTTTTCGTAGCTCGTTTTGAAATACCCTTTAATTTTTAACTCTCATGTATTTGTTGTTGTACCGGTCAAAGTTCTACATACTCTGTCCAAATTGCAGGTCCGTAGCTCTTACGGTTTAGCAAAAATTAAAAAATTGTTTGACCTAGTTGTATTTATATATAAAAAAAAAATTAATTTTCCAACCCTGGAATCATCCTTTTAGATGATGTTTTCTGATTCTTTATACTAATCTAGTAGTTCTTCAGAAAATATATAAAGTATGTTAAGTGAACAGAGAAAAAAGGAAATTAAAAAATATTTGTTTTATTTATTAAAAGTTTCCAGCTCTGGAGCTGTGGTTTTTATTTTTATAATTTTCTACACCAAATTTTTCTTTCCAAAGCATAATATATATATATATATATATATATATATATATATATATAACTTATAAGGAAAAAGAAAAAAATTAATTAGACCTAATTACTTTTATATATCAGAAAAAGTGTAAGTTTCCCAACCCTGGAATCATCCTTTTTACATTTTTAAGAATATGATATATGTTTAATTTGTAGAAAAAAAGGAATAACTAGTTTTAGTAAATTACTTTTATGTAACAAAAAAGTTAAAGTTGTTTTCCAACCCTGGAAACGTCTTTTTAATGTTAATATATATAAAAATCAAAAACACGTTTATTTGTTACATTTTTGAAGATACAATAAATAAATATGTATATGAAAAAAAAAAAAAAAATTGTTAGGGTTGAACTCTTCAATGCCCCAACAGACTTTCGCCTTCCACCCCACAAAATATTTGTAAAAGACCGGCGCGTATTTTTATATATATTTCACCCCGGTAAATGCTACGCCCTTTCAGAAATAGTGATTCGTCCGACAGATGGCGCAATTTTTAGTTTTCTTGTGTTTTTGCACCGCAACTCAAGAACTACTGAACCGATTTTGACAAAAATTCATATACATGTTTTATAGGGCGTGAGTAATGTTTCTGTGTAGTTTGAAGTTCGTCCGACAGATGGCGACATATTTAGTTTTTTTTTTTTTGTGATTTTGCACCGTAACTCAAGAACTACTGCACCGATTAAGACCAAACTTTATATACATGCTCCATGGGGCGTGAGGAGTGTTTCTGTGTAGTTTGAAGTTCGTCCAACAGATTTCTTTTATATGACAAAATAAAGTTTAAGTTTTCCAGCTCTGCAACCGTCTGCTCGATTTTGCTGATGTTCAATACCAATCTAAGTTTGACCATTTCTGACACACCAGTCTAGGATTCAGAATATATATGTATACCTTATGGGTCGCTTTTTGATATGATAGAAATTACAAACGGAATGACAAACCTATATATACCCTTTTATAATTTTTTTGGTAAATGGTATAAAAAAGGAAGTTTACTTTTAGGAGTTCCAAACAACTTTTTATTTCCTAAATTTTGAGGCTTCAAAATTGTCCGGTATTTGATAAGAAAAGAAAAAATACTATTCAAACGCTTCGCAGTGTACATAAATATCATGTTCCAAAAACAATCACACCTTTCAACAAGACATACACTAACACACAAAAAGGAAAACAAAAAGCATTTTACATGTTCCAGCCAACGAGCACATACTCGTACATACATACATATATGTATATGTAAGTATGTACATAAAAATAAAAATATAATAGTGACAGTAAAATGTGTACCAAAGGACCCTGTAGTAAATAAAATAATCAGTTGAGAAAAACACTAACTTATAAATTAATTATTTTGCAAGTGACTACAAATTGGTTTAAATATCATGCAGATATCAACCCAACATGTTGACTAGAAGCACACGTAAGAAATAAATAAAAGCAAAATAAGTAAATGAAAAGAAAACAAAAATATCAAAAGAAGCATGCAATGAAATCAAATGCCAAATGATTGTGTTCAATAATATTTTCTATGAGCGGTTCGTATGTGTGGATACATTTATGTACTTATATATGTATATACGAATTTTTTATTTTTATTGAATATAATAATAATAAATATTTATATAGACATATATGTATTTATATATTTACATACATATATACATGAATATATACATATACATATCTTAATATATAAAAAATCCGTGTCAATGTGTATGTTTCGAATAAACTCAAAAACGAGTCAACTGATATTCATGAAAATTGGCATATATATGTAATTTGGTCCAACTTATATGATAGGATAGTTATTATTTAAATTAATGGCCTGGGGGCGGAGGGGCGTGGCAAAATGTTTGTACCGTATACGAAGCTAGACCGCTGGACCGATCCTTCTGAAACTTTGTCAGCATGTTACTCAAACTCCAGCATAAATAATAGGAAATTTTTTTTCGTCCACGCCTACTTTAACGCCCATTTTTTAATGATTAAGTCTATCCATGCTACAGTAGAAGAAAACGAGGCAGTGAATATCCCAATTGAATTTTTAAATTCTTTAGACATAACAGGAATGCCACCACACAATCTTCGATTGAAAATTGGATCACCGATTATTCTACTGCGTAATTTAAATCCCCCTAAACTATGCAACGGTACACGTTTGGTGATCAAAAGAATCACTGGAAACCTTCTTGAAGCAACTATTTTGACAGGAAAGTTTAAAGGAGAAATTGTTTTGTTACCACGTATTCCAATTATACCATCCGATTCTCCCATACCATTTAAAAGGCTACAGTTTCCAATTCGCTTAGCTTTCGCGATTACTATAAATAAATCTCAAGGCCAAACAATGTCGATTTGCGGCTTAGACTTGGAAAATCCATGTTTCTCCCATGGGCAATTATACGTGGCGTGTTCACGAGTAGGAAGACCATCAAGTTTATTTGTATTAACAAAGGACCGATTGACCAAAAATATTGTACATCGACTGGGGCTTCATTGAACATTAACTGTGATTCATTACTATTAAAGATATTTAGAGTATATATACTATTGAATAAATGTTATAAAAATGTTATGTTAATTTGTGTTAAATTTGTCTTTCAAATCTGTCTTAAATCACTAAGCCACAGCAACGCGTGGCCGGGTCTGCTAGTGTGTATATATAATATATATAATATATATAATATATATAATATATATAATATATATAATATATATAATATATATAATATATATAATACATATAATATATATATGCATATATCTTTTTTTTTGCTATAATATTAATAACTACAAATTGGTTGAAAAATAAGTAGTTAGTAGTCAATTTAAAAGTCATGCAAAGATGGCCAATTGACTACCGCCTATGAAATGCCTATGTTAAAATAGTGAGTCGGCGACAAGGAAAAAAGTCACTTAATCAACCAGTATGAAGTTACTTTCTAATGGGTTTCAGTTCCTATAGGGGAGTAGCAAATGTTTTCGTGTTTTAATTTTAAACTTTTGTTTTTCACTTTTTTCATTTGTGTTTTCCTTCTTACAAGTACTCGTACACATTTATATTGTTTATGATTTTAAGCTTTGGCCTTTACTTTCCAAGTAAAGTCTTGTATCAAATGGAATGTGTTAGGCAAGAGATAGGAGTCGAGAGATATTACAAGACAACAAAACTTTTCCATAAAATTAATGTTATACTGCAATACATATGTATGTATGTAAGTGATGGCTTCACACATAGATACTTATGTACATTAATATATATTTTCATGGCAACACAAAGTTGTTATGATTGAAATTTAGTAGGAAAAGGAATAATAAAATGTTAAGTAGGTATCTACTTTTTTTTTTGATTTTCTTCACTGCTAGAATTGTTTTGTATTTTTGCTATATAGAGAAATTTGGTGATTTCACACTGCCTTTCGGCAATCGAGTTTGGGAAAAACTATTTTTTATATTTTTTCAGCGATGTTTGTATGTATATTTTTGTATCATATTAATAAATTTTTATTTTAATATAAGCGGAAATCAAATTTTTTAAATACAGAATATATGGGAGATAGGAATATCCTTGCATCGAATTATATCAAATAATTATAGAGGCAGTAGCACATTTTAGGAGAAGTCGCACAATATATTTATTGAAAAAAAAATTTTAAAAAATAGCAATATATAAAGGACAAGCATGTCCTTTTTTCCTGAGAGTTAAAAGCGGTAGTTTCAAATAAAAAGTTACCAGCTCTCACGTTATTTTTATTGTAATGCCAGCGGGAGTTAAATATTTTTTTATAAAGGATATATGGGAGGCAAGCATACACGCAAAGAAAAGATATGGTTGTAAGATGGTTGAGAAAACAATAATATGTTCGCTGAAATAAATGTGTGGTCGTTGAAAACTAGTTATTGTTATTTTAAACATTAATTTTGTTACGATAAACACAATAATGTTTGAATTTAATAATTACATTATTATATTCATAGAAAGTGCGACATGGTTATAGTTTAACAATATCGTTTTATTAAAAATTTATGACTACAATATAATTTGTATTATTGTGTAAAAATAATATGATGTAAATAACAATATAATGTTATCCAAAACCATACTATGTTAAGTTTTTAAAAAATTCTTTTTCAGAAACATCTTCTGTCAGTTCAGTGTTTCGTTTGTAAGTTATCGGTAGTGCAAGCGTGGTGTTAATTAAATGAAAAAAAGTATAAACAAAAGGGTAGATAAATAAAAATAATATGTAGATATGTATGTATGTATATCTCTTTATGCAGATATGTATGTATTTCGTGTATACACATATATGTAAGTATACATTTCTATACATACATACATACATTTTCTTTCAACAATATTAATACATTTTTATTTCGGATTTGTCGCACAGCTGTTTTAAAAAAAAGATTTGCCAATAAATATATGATTAAAAAACCAAATATTATTATTACATTAAATAATACTATGGTCGTATTTAACAATATTATTATAATATTAGGATATGGTATTGTAAGTCTCAGTTATATTTTAGTCACATCTAACAATAGTGTTGTCTTATTTACTATAATAAGATTAGCTATAACAAAGTTAATTATTTTTGTAGATGATGTTATTATTAACTCAGAAAATAATATTATTTAAACTTTGCTTTTCCATTGACAATAATATGATTTGACTGCAATCATATAATTTAATCATAGTATGTTGCTGTTTGATTATGGTTACCTCCACCATATTTTTTCTTTGCGTGTATCCTTGCGCGGTATGAAATACAACTTTACACAGATGTAAGAAATATCAGAGTATATTTATTTGATATAAATTTTTTATTTTATTTGAAAATAATTTTTTGCTTTTTTTATACCCTTTACCAACAAAAATGGTAAAAGGCTATATATATGTTTGTCATTCCGTTTGTAATTTCTATAATATCAATAAGCGACCTATAAAATATATATATTCTGGATCCTTATGCATAGGGAAGACGAATTAGCGATGTCCGTCTGTCCGTCTGTCCGTCTGTCTGTACGTGAAATCGGTTTTCCTAAGCTGCCAGAAAAGCTAGAGACTTCGTTCTTGGACTGGTGTGTCAGAAATTTTCCAAAATAGATTGGTATTGAAATTGAGCAAAATCGAGCAGACCATTGCAGAGCTGGAAAACTTAAACTTTATTTTGCCATATAAAAGTAACTACCGAAAACAAATTTTTATTTTTTTTAATAAATGAACTTATTTTACACTTCAGTATGACTAAAATTGGAAATTTTAATTAAAAAAATATGAAAAAAATTAAAAAGACGTTTCCAGGGTTGGAAAACTTTAACTTTTTGTGTTATGTAAAATTAACTATGTCTAAAACTATAATAGTATTTTCTCGAGAACCGTAAGAGCTACAGACCTCAAATTTGGACACAGTGTGTAGACCTTTGGCCGCTACAACAACAAATACATGATAATTGGAAATTAAAGGGTGTTCCAAAACGAGCAACGAAAAATGTTAAAATCCCATTTAATATACAGACAATTGTATGTATATACACTTGAAATTTGTAAAGTTAGTGTATTTTTATACAGACTACAACAATTAACACTTAAATTTTAAAAATTTAAATTAAAGGGTGTTCCATCAGTTAATGCAATTTTGAGTATGTAATTTTGACAACTTGCTGTATCTTGGAAACCGTAAGAGCAAAACTCTTGAAATTTTCAAAAACGGTAAAACTAAAATAACAAAAAATTATAAAATCGCCAAACCGAAAAAAATCGCCAAAAACAAAAAAAAAATCGCCAAAACGAAAAAAACCACCAAATTAAAAAAAATTTTCTAAAGCTAAAATAAATCGCATAAAACGGAAGAATTGCTAAAATGAAAAAAAAAATCGCCAAAATGAAAGAAAATCGCTAAAATGAAAAAAATCGCCAAAATAAAAAAATCGCCAAAACGAAAAAAACCCAAAAAAAAACACCAAATTGAAAAAAACCCCAAAACAGGAAAAAATCGCCAAAAACAAACCAAAATTTGCCAAAACGAAAAAAAAAATCGCCAAAATGAAAAAATTCGCCAAAACGAAAAAAAAACCTAAACAACAGACAAAAATCGCCAAAATGAAAAAAATCGCCAAAATGAAAAAAAACAAAAAAAAAGAAAAAAATCGCCTAAATAAAAAATAAACCCAAAAACAAAAAAAAAATCGCCAAAATGAAAGAAAAACGCCAAAATGAAAAAAGCCGAATATAGCACTCTTACTTGTTTTGATAAGCAATATATCGTCGATTGATAGATAATTCAATTGTCGTATGTGGATTTTGATAGTTTCGAGTAAATTGAGTTTTAAGTTTGAAAATTGTATCAGCAAGTGCCACATACGACAAACTCGGCACTACATATCTCGAAAACCCTATGAGGTATTGAAAAACTGATTACGCCAAATGGAAGATCAAGTCGGAGACCCTAAAGAATTGATCTTAACTCAAAACCGCAAAAAATCCACATACGACATTTAAATTATCAACCGACCGACGACTTTAACCCAAAATATTTTTTTTAGCTAAAAACGTTCGTGTACTTATAATAAGACTCTTAATCCACTGTGTGTAATTTTGAACGGTTGGCTAACTATGGACCTGAACAGGGGAAAAAGGTTAAAAAATCGAATTTTTTTAAATTTTTTGCGATTTTGATCTTGAAGATGAAGTTATTTTAATTTAATATGTTCACAATTTTTGTTTTTTATGACAAGAGCTACAGCTATACCTCAGAAAGTAAATCAAAATTCAAAACGGTTTACAAGATATGAGCCTGAGAAAAATGATACCGATGACGGCCAATAAAAAAGTGCTTGACTTGGGGCGAAACTGGGAGACACAGGTCTTTTGTTTGGGTCATTTATCACGTCGTGGTGTCCGTATAGGGTTCTATTTTTTCGTATTACGCTGTGTACGTTATTGAGAATTACAATATACAAACATGATATTTAAAAGCATCTAACAAAAAATTTACAAAACAAGTCTCTCTAGTAAATTTTCCATTTAATTTATATATTTTTAGCTAATTTCAAAATCTTCTAGGTTAAAGCCTACTAACGACTTCCATTAAAATCTACTGACGACCTGGATAAGTAACTTCCATGGAAAGTATTTAGCTCGAAAGTTCTTAAGTAAAAAATTTTTACAGCAGATACTAATCCTAGAGCGGAGTAAAAAAACCAATAAAATGGCTATTAAACACAGCTTCGAAAATTTAATACGCCTCATTGAATACCAGAGGCGCTGAAACATTGCATTATTAAAAACATGCAAAGAGCAGAGTTGTAAAAGAATGAAGCTTTCCTCTATCTCTTACTGCACCACCTGTCTTCTCTATCGCTATCCCTTTCCTAAAAGAAGGTAATACTTAGTAATAGTAGGCATTCATTGCCAGAGTGTTACTTCTGTTTATAAAAAAATATACAAAAATCATTATTTAATATAAATCATTACTTAATAAAATAATTTACCAACATTTTTTGCTAGCCAGCAATAAGCTCCTTTTTATAAATTCTATCTAGTGCGAGTTTGTTTCCTGTAGTTTTCATTGGTTTTCTATAAATTAAAGCACTCGGCTTCTTCAGTCATTATAGAGAAGAATAAAGCTATAAAGAGCAAGAGTGATATAACAAAAGTTTTATTACTTTAAACTTTGTTCACTTGGCTCGTATGTAGAAAGTTATTAACTTTCTTAACACAAACTTGCTTATATATGCCAACGCTGAAAAACAAGGTGACCATATATGAATGAGAGTTACAACTATTTTTATATTTCAGTAGGTTAAATGAGTTTGACCAAAGTATACTGATTACTATAAAAAAACTTCCTCAGTAATACGGGTATTACTTAAGGTACGGTCACACTTGACAAACATTTGCCCAAAAAAGCGTAACCAGCAAATACTAATGAAAAATCTTTTGCTGCAAACACGTGTTTATTAAGTTAATTTATTTCGTATTTAACAAATACGCAAAGGTAAAGAATACAATATTATTGGAAACTATTGAACTTAATAAACACGCGTCTGAATCAAAAGATTTCTCATTAGTATTTGCTGGTTACGCTTTTTTGGGCAAATGTTTGTCAAGTGTGACCATACCTTTAGACTCCGGTAGAACTCATTCAGTTGGTAATTTTTGACAAAAATCCATGGATCAAGTTTTTTGACAAAAACGACCCACTGAATGCGTTCATCCCAAGTCTATGTAGGTATGATAATTTTATTATATCATACATAGATAATGTCATAATTAATTTTTTGAAAGTTGGTAAGGCTCAACAATCTTCACAAATTTTTTTCAAATGAGAGCTTATAGGCTTTTCCTAAATGTATAGCCATGATTTATTTCAAATTCAGTTTTGAAATTAATCGAAAAACAGGATTTAGTGAGATGTGGCCAAGTATTCGAAGACTTTAATAATGATACGCCAAGAACTTTAATCGTTCACGGAATTATCTTTCTTCTTTCAGTCTATGGAAATACAGCCAAAATCACTTGCATTGATAAGTATCGTTACTTATCCTTTGCTAAGTAATCACGTAACAGAAAACATGTGCAATTAGCATGTCATTATCCAACCTTAGCTTCTGCACAGCAACATTTCTATCCAGTGTATTACCAAGTTTAAGTGTGGCTGGGCAATGCACTAGATCCAGAAGAATTTACAATATACTGGACACAGTCCATACTCTACTTCTGCCTGCACTAGAGAAGCTCCTTAATACCACTTTTTGCAATTGACGGTTGTAGTTAAAAATGTAGCTGCAAAAAAGTGGACTTTTTTGATGTCCAAACGTTGAGCTTTCAACAGAAGAAGATAACATCAATGACGAAACAGATGGTGATGTAACGCTGATACAATAATTTACATCGACTCAGGAGGATGCAGAGGAAAAATGAGAAGAAGAGGAAGATAATTATGGGTTAAGAAATAAAGAAAAAGAAGAAAAATAAGCTCAATAAGACCAAAAATGTGTGCACATTATCTAGAATACAGCTACAGCTAACTTGCGAATGGCTTTTTCTCAAAAATGGTAAGTCTTAGAGAAAAAAGTATCAGAGCAATTTGTTTTGTCAAATATTTTTTGTCGTAGGACTAACCGCTTGGCCGAAAAATCCAAAAAAAACCCATTTTTGTGACCTTTGACCTTGAATAAAATTTTTTTTTCACACTCGGAATCATTGGGAGTTTTTAGAATATCATTAGAGTGGGCATACGTGCCTGCAAAATTTCAGCTTGTTGTGAATTAATGCAAGGGTACCACAATTTTTTGGGCTAATTTGACTGGGCTATAAGTGTAAGTTCAAAGTTGAGTACTGCAAAGTTTTATATCTCACACTGTTGCTGATTTATTTCAATTCATTTAAAGATTATTCATATATGAAGGACAAATCAAGGCATTCGATAGCGGTCAAAATTTTAAAACATTTCCATATAAACTCCATTGAAATATTATGAAACTTCGTTCGAAATAGAATACCTTATTTTGCGCCTGGTCACACTCAACATGTTCACACATACATATGTGTATATATATATACTATTCTTTATAACAATCTATGTATACTAGGGCGGGTCGATTAAATAATCGCAAAAATTACAAGGAAAATCGTAGTCTAGGGATCAAAATAAGAAACTTTGCAGAAGGAAAAAGTATTTTGATGTCCCGACTTTTGATCCGAAAGGTAAAATTTTCCTAAAGGGTAAAATTTTGAAAAATCTCACTTTGAGCCATTTAGAGTTCCTCAATCGAGTCAAAATATATGAACGACCCCAACTAATTTTGGAGATCCGACCCATCTATGCCAGTGGCACACCCCCTGCAACCACCCCTGTCGGTTCCCATACAAATATTTCAAAAAATCACAGGGGTGGTCAAAAATGGGTCAAAGTAAGATTTTTCAAAATATGACCCTTCAAGAAAATTTGACCTTTCGGATCAAAAGTCGGGACATCAAAATACATTTTAGAGGTATGGTTCCTTCGGCAAAGTTTCTTATTTTGATCCCTAGAATACGATTTTCCTTGTAATTTGAGCGATTTTCTTGCCTCCATACAAATCGACCCGCCCTAATGTATACCCATATGCTTATACATAGATAGGATACATACAAACATGGATACATTCAAATGGCAAGTAATGGTTTAAAGTTCACAAGAGTGATTTCAGTTTTTATGAGTCTCGGTTGGAGAATTTTTCACACCAAAGAAAAGGTATCAAAAAATAAAAATAAAAAAAAAAATTATATACCATCACCAAACGCAAAAAGTGATGGTAGAAATTTCGTTTTAAGCATTTAATGCTCCATAGAATATACTAATATATTTTAGAAAACTTTAAAATTTTTTTTTTAAATTGTAGTAAATTTTTTATAATATCTCTTCAAAAGAAATGTATTTTTTGCAGTTTTATGCTTTCTTACTCACTCACATTTAAATAATTACAAAAATATATGTATGTGTGTACTCGTATGTATGTACATAGTTACTGCTTTAGCTAAAAATAAATATGCCACTCATAAAAAAAAACTTCTATATAAAAAGTGTGTCAAATTTTTTATTTAGATTTTGGTAATAAGTTTTATCATAAGCCAAAAATAAAACACAAAATATATAAAGAAGATCCAAAGCAAGAAGTTAGCCTGAGGCTTATGGTGTTTAAAATAGATTAAGGAGGTAAACAACAAGAGAAAGCTGTCCAATTAAAATGAAGTTTAAGAAGCGCACACATGCACACACACACACACATACACACACACACACACATGCCAAAAACACTATAGCCCAGCTAGCATTTGGGTGAAAATTTTTTGCAGAAATCTCTTATATGATTCTCCTCAGATCACGTTTGATGATTAAATACTGATTTATCAGTTGGGTGATTGAAAAAGGATTCACTTATGAATAATCTGTATGATAAAATTTTGATTTCTTGAAAATAGAGGAACAAAATGCAAAGAAAGCGCAAAAAGGTGAGTTAGTGATTTAATACTACCAGAAAATTACTCAAAAATTAATCATCAAATCGTATCATAAATGATTCCTTGGTATGATTCATCTGTAGGGTACCATTTTCTCACAACGGGAGTATCATTTATTATCGAAAAATGAGCTCATATGCGGTTAATTTTCCCGTCGAGCTGATTCGAAAAAGATTCGATTATGATACAAAATGCTAGCTGGGAATAGTATAATAAAGCATAGTGAACTTTTTTATTCACTTGTCTCATGTCAGACCTGTCACAGCTTAAAATACCGGCAGTCATTTGGTAGTACATTTTATACCTTTTCGGTGGTATATCGGTTTTGCAAATTTTCTGAAATATTATACGATTAATATCCGACAAGTCACCCAAAAACCTAATTCGCAGTTATTACAGAATTCTCTCAGACATATTGTAAATTCCTTAAAACAAAATTTCAGACAATAAGATTGGGTTTCTCATCAACCACTTGTACGATTTGCAATACGTTTACCCCTTTTTCAGCATAATATGCAGACTTTCGAAACGAATTCTATAAGTAATCCACGATAAAATGTTTGCTGGGAGAGTAAAGAGTTACAGCGTTGAACTTTTTTTGTTTGTTCTCCTTGTTTGTTGTTGTTGTCTTAAATATAAACTGTGCTGTCTATATTTATGCTATACTTGAAATTTATCTTCTCGCTTTTTCCCATTTACTGGCTTCATTTGCTTTTTCTTTGGTCTGGTTTGTTTATTTATTTGTTTGTATGTGTTTTGTGTAAAAATGTTAATTAATTTGTTAAGCGCTTTAAGTTGCCAATAAACAACTGCAGTAAAAGTAAACGCACAAAGAAACAAAAGTATAAGAGACCACCTGTCGGTTATGATGGTTTTTGTTATTACCCTTCCCTAAAATATAATTTTGGCAATTAAGCACGAAAATATACTTTAAACTAAATACACTTAGAATAATGTTCTATTTCATTTAAAATTTTCCCAGGACAAAAAAAATATTTCTGCAATCAAATACTTTTAATTGAAAATAAAATATCAACAAAATTGATGCTTTTAATTAATTAAAAATTTAATCAAAAGTTTACAGAGCGACACGAACTTTAGCATAATCAAATGATAAATATAGGAATAAATAAAGTACGAACAATAATAATTAAACTAACTAAAATTAGCAGGTATAGGCTTGTGGCAAAACTTAATTAAAAGAGATATTAAACTAGACTTTTTTGTTAACATCAGCTGATGTTAACAAACAATCTCTGCTCAAGTAGACAGTAGACATGGCTACTGATGAAGTGCGTGGCGGCACAGAAAAATGTCACTATTTCTCCCAGCTAAAGTCTAGTTTAATTTTCGTTGTCGTTTTTAGAAAATCATATTAATTAATAAAAATATTTCATTTTATAAGAATTGAAAAATGCTGAACTTAAGCTCGAGTAAGAAATTATTTTTAATTTAAATTTATACGCCCATATGATATTGATGCACAGAATCATATATTTGCAATAATAAAATATAATTTAAATACACCAGGTTAGTGATTTAAGATTTATATAACCAGGTGCTGTCAAATCTAACTTCGTATTGAAATATAATTTAAAGATAGAGAACATATAATTTGTGAAGTCAAAAACTGACAATGCATATTCTCCGTACTTGCCTATTTTAACCATTTCATATTCACATTTTTTTTTTATTTCACACCACTGTGCACGTGTAAAAAATTTACATTTTATAAATTTTTAAATGAATAACAATCTTTTATATAGAAGAGTGTTCAATCATGATGTAGACTGCATACAAAGACTCACAACATACTTCAGTTTTCACAATTTTGCTTGCACTTGATTTTAATGAATTATTTGCATATCTGCTACATAAATTATTGAGAGTCCTTAATGGAACTGCAACAGCACACACACACAATTTGGTATATATTGAATATATCGGCAAGAAGTAGGTTAATCGATTATTTTTCATTTCTTTCTATTTTTTTCTTTCATTTTCATTTGCTACTGAGCAATATTCAAATAGATGTGTTTTAAGGAATAACAAAGGATGGTTGAATAAAACATTCGAAGGTTGCCCTGATTTACTTTGGTTTATAAAAAAAAAATAAATAATAAAATAAAACAACTAAACATACTTTATGTTAACTTATTATATATTAATGAAGAAATATTAAAGTAAAAAATCTAATAAACAAATTTTTAATAAATAGCAGCAAAATGCTTTGTGGGTTCCATTATAGGTACTGGACGTATGCTGCAGGGATCTGTTAAATGAGAAGCAGCACTCAATAAATTAATGTGAGTAGCTTTTTTATTTCAAACGAGGCTTAACTCAAAATACAAAAATGGTTCTGCAGAAAATAAGTTTTAAGTTTTTTATTTACGAGTATATACAACTCACTGAAGATATATATATATATATATATAAACATTTCCTCTTCTCAAGAGGCGTGTGTACATTGTACAAGGCGGGTCGGTGTCCATACGAAAAAGATTGTGCCACTCACCCCTAGAATAGGCGATGTCAATGAATTTTCTTAAACAAGAAAGACTATTTTGAAATGCACCAAAATACAGCAATTTTTATTTATAGTGCCATCAATGCAGACATATCGTTGTTTAAGTTGTTGTCCATGGCTTCATTTTCTCTCAGCACTCCACGTCTTTCTCTTCCCTCCTTAGGGGAGCTCCCACACAAAAATAATTTTTACTAATTTTCCCCACCGTTCCAACTAGAGCCAGGTTACCACAAGAAGTTAAATTATAAGACCAACTAGACCTTAATAGTATTTCTTTAGCGAAAAAAAAAAATAATGGAGGTCGGTTATACATTTTGTTTTTCTAGGGGTACACTGAGCCTTATTAGGACGGCGGGGAAAACTTGATAAAAATATTTTTTCATAGTAACACACTTAACCAGGAAAAATAGGGGTTTATTAGTATATTCGGAAAATATGTATGGTAGGAGGAAAAGTAAGGGGCAGTTATGAGACCTTTCGGGATTTTTAGCCCACTATCCCAGACTTTGAATTTGTGCGGCACGTGTTAGTAATCAATAAGCAATTTAAATTTTTTACACAATATTTGATTTATCTTTTGCTAACAGAAATAATTTAAAGAGTTAACTCATTTTATATTGAGACTTTTTAAAAATAAGGACCAGTCTAATGACCCGAACTTTGACGTAACTCTCCCTCTCCCTCTCCCTCTCCCTCTCCCTCTCCCTCTCCCTCTCCCTCTCCCTCTCCCTCTCCCTCTCCCTCTCCCTCTCCCTCTCCCTCTCCCTCTCCCTCTCCCTCTCCCTCTCCCTCTCCCTCTCCCTCTCCCTCTCCCTCTCCCTCTACCTCTACCTCAACCTCTACCTCTACCTCTACCTCTACATCTACCTCTATGTCTACCTCTACCTCTACCTCTACCTCTACCTCTTCCTCTTTCTGCCATGCTAAATATAAATAAGCAAATTTCTATAAAGATACTTGCAAGTGCTCAAAAAACATATGGGCATTTCCATGTAAAAATTCATTCCTGATAAGATCCTGATAACAATGACTTAGGTAAATTTAAATTAATATATTAAATTAAATAAACCTGGGATTAATTATTGCCAAGTATGCCCGATTTTTTTTTGTTGCATAAATCAAAATTAGTACAACTCGCCCCCGCAAATAGCAACCAAATACTTTCAATAAAATAAATCCCATACTCCTACAATGTATGTCTTTAACTGAGCCGCAAGAAAATATCTGAAAATTATTGTTGTCATCAGCATTAAATAGCAGCATATTTTTTATGCTGACACATCTCGTTAGTTGCTTTGTGCACACCATAAGTTACAGGATACAACATAAGCAAATGCTACACTCACGCACGCACACAAAGTGTGTGTACCGGCTTATATGTATATGCGACATGTCTACTTCATTTTGCACAGCAGCGCTTCCTGTTGAAACAATACATGCACTATCATTGCTTATAACAGAAATATCTAGACCATTGCAACTTTTCTTACATTTCCTTTCGTCTGAAACTTCATTGCTTCCGTTTTACATGCATTTTTATGTTGTTTGTTACAATTTTATCTTACAGTTTCCTCCTGAAGCTTCAGCTTCAAAACTGCTGATAATTTTCAATATTTTATATAACAATCTCTTTTTTATGTCACATACAATTTGTATGAAAATGTATTTAAGGTATGTTTTTATATAATACCCTACATATCGCTCATTTACTAAAAGAACGTCATAACTCAAACAATTGCATTTTTGAACTAGTGATGCAGAATTAATATTTATATCGCTCTTCATGTTTTGTAAAAATTTCATACAAATATCTTGTTAACTCAACTCTTGAGAGATACCTAAAATTTTCTTTTTCCATTAAGTTGTGTGTAAAGTAAAAACTTTACACTCATTTTCTGACAAAGTGGTTTTTTAAGTTATGACGTTGTTTGAGTAAACGAGCGATATGCAGTGCAAGCACTATTAATGTTAAATGATTAATTTTAATAAAAAAAGTTTTTAAAATCATAAAAAAAATATTTTTTTTAGAAAAAGTACCTTTTATCAAAAGTACCTTTTATAAAAAGGACCTTTTAAAAAAAGTACCTTTTATAAAAAGGACTTTTTAAAAAAGTACCTTTTATAAAAAGGTCCTTTTAAAAAAAGTACCTTTTATAAAAAGTGCCTTTTAAAAGAACCACCTTTTATAAAAAGTACCTTTTATAAAAAGTACCTTTTATAAAAAGTACCTTTTATAACAAGTACCTTTTAAAAAGTACCTTTTATAAAAAGTACCTTTTAAAAAAGTACCTTTAGAAAAAGTACCTTATATAAAAGTACCTTTTTAAATACCTTCTATAAAAGTACCTTTTATAAACAGTACCTTCTATAAAAATTACCTTCTATAAAAAGTACCTTTTCCAAAAAGTACCATAAGTACCTTTTCTAAAAAGTTCATTTTTAAAAATTACTTTAAGCACCTTTCTCAAGAGAAACTTGTAGAAAAAGTACCTTTTGTGAAAATTGCTTTTTTTGTACCATCCATGGTAAAAATATCTTTTGCAAAAAATAGCTTTTGAAGAAGTAATTTTTGTAAAAACTAGCTTGTGTAAAAATTATTTTTATCAAGTACCTTTGACGAACAACAAGTCTTCTTTTAAAAAAGTACCTTAACGAAAAGAATAAATCAATCATGTTTTGTATTGAAAGTATCTTAATATAAAGTCATTTTTATAAAAAGTACATTTGATAGAAATTAAGCTTTTTAAAAAGCTCCAGTTCCAATATATTTACATTACATGTACATTTTGCAAAAAAAAAAAAAACCTAGTACATATGTATGTCCAAACACCCCTTTGCATTAAAAGAAAATTTTGTACCTTTTGTCAAATACTCTTTTTGTAAAATATTTCTTTTGCAAGAACAACTTTTGTAAAATATATATTTTTGTAAAAGTACATTAAATAAAATTATTTTATTTTGTATAAGGTAGCTTTTATAAAATGTACCTTTTGTACGAGCTACATTTTGAAAAAAGTACCTTTTGGAAAAGGTACATTTTATGAAGAACACTTTGAGTAAAAATACATTTTGCACAAAGTGATTTCTTTAAATATTACCTGTTGTGAAGATAACATCTTGCAAAAATACTTTTTGTACGCGGTACCTTTTGAAAAAAGTACCTTTTTGTAAAATTTTTTAAATGTTTTTGTAAAAAGCAGCACTTTTGTAAAAAGTCCTTTTTTGTAAAAAGTACTTATATGTAAAAAGTACCTTTTTGTAAAAAGTTCCTCTTTGTAAGAGTAACCTTTTGTAATAAGTAACTTTTTGTTAAAAGTACCTTCTTCTTTTAAATGTTGCTTTTGTAAATGTACCTTTAGTAAAAAGTACTTTTTGTAAATGTTGCTTTGTAAAATGTATCTTTAGTAAAAAGTATCTTTTTTAATGTTGCTATTGCAAAATGTATTTTTAGTAAAAAGTACCTTTTGGTACTACCATTTCATATATATGTACCTTTTGTAAAAATAACGTTCTATACATACAAAGTACCTTTTGCAAAAAGCAACATTTGTAGGTATCTTTTAGACGATCATGCAAGTTCAAGCAAAAAAAAAACAGCTTCCTCTCGCTCGTTTTTTTTCACACGCTACTTATCTTTTACTACTTCTAGCAAACTTACGAGAAAAATCTAGTAACGATTACAAAGGCCTTTAGTTTTGTGACGTGTCGTTATCTCATATACATTTTTTATGAAATAAACACCCTCAAACAAACATATATTGACTTCTTTGACGTTTAACGTTTAGTATAAAGTTATTGCTCCATCTGGGTATGCTGCTTCATGCATATTCCCAAAGTTAATTTTATCTCATGTACAACTTTTTAAAGGAAATTCCTGTCTTGTACTTGTATGGCATTATTTTTAAATGTAACTAGTTCATATAAATGTCATATTTGTTATAAACTTTTGCAATTCGTTTGTCTGTAGACGCGAAGAAAAGTTTTAATTTTTAATATCAATGTGTTCGTAAAAGTTTTACAGGCGTTTGCAACAAATATTGTTAAATTTAAATTGAAGCATTTTGCATTTTGTAAAATATTTGATGACCAAAAAAAAAAAAAAAAGAGAGAAAAGAGACATTAATATTTAATACATCATGTGAAAAAAAGATCTTAAAGTTTTTTTAGAAGATTACCTGAATTTTTCCTTCTAATTATTTCCCTACACTGATTTATGTAAGAAACATTTCTGGAAATTGTATTTCAGGTCTTCGAATTCATACAGTTTTTTTAAATATTGAGAAAATAAACACACGTTCATCTTAGTTATAATTTTTTTATGAAATGAACAAATGATTATACAACTCGTAGTAATAGTGCGCGACTCGCAACAGATGGTGAATCCTTCTTTTGACAGATCTGCGCAACGCAAAGAAGGGTATTCTGTTTACCAGCATATGTCAAAGGTGCCCAAAGTAGCCCCAGAGCTTCTTACACAAAATAAAACACATACGCGATTACATTTCTGGCGTGTTTCTCTCATTGGCTGGCTCTGGCCTATGTACATACATATGAATGTATGTATTAGAAGTGAGCGCAAGCCATGAAAACGTGCACAGTTTTGTATTTTATTTCAAATGAGAATATTGCTTGTAGTGGTGATCGTAATTGAGTGCAAAGCAAAAATAGATAACAAGGAAATAAAAAACACACAAACCATTGTGCAACAGTTGAATAGACAATTGTGTCAAGTGTGCAATATTTTTATTGTACACTTCATAGTGCACCATACTTCATTTCACAAATTCAAAACTTCATAAAATATTAAGTGATAATAAAACTTTTTACAATTATGTATATCCATTGTGAAAGATTTTATTTTTATAAGGTTTTTATTTTTTGAAGTCTTTAATTAATAAATTATAAAAGTTAGAACATTATCGCATGCGAACTAATACGCTCAAATAATCTACGTTGTTTGTTTTTTCTTTTACACATACCATCAATCGGTGTGCAATAGTGAAATATGCTTCGACACTGCAATAAGTAATGCCCACGCTTGGCAGATAAGCAAATGCTGTTGCATCGAATATCAGTTTTAGTGTTCTCATAGAATCAAGATCGCTAAAAAGAGAGAACAATTCAATAATGTACATAATGAAGATTAAGCATGCAAACAGTTTGTGCTCAGCTCTAGTAAGTAACTATGTATGTATGTGTGTTCCTTTGCAGCGCGTGGACCGATTTTGATGATTGTTACATCAATCGATTTCTCATAATCCTGGCAGTATTAATTATACTCAATATATGGGCCAACAGACGAAATTTTTTACTATAATTACGAACAGGTATTTGAAAATCATCTTTGGGTTTCTCGTATTTTTTTTCACTTCGAATGACGAGTTAAGACATTTAACAAACATGGTCTTAGTCGGGGTTTTAATTTTTTTTAATTACTAGTTGTTCAAAGTTTCATTTAAAAAATGATTTTCTTAAAATAATGTATACATATGTACGAGTATATAAAAAAAATACCTTTAAGTTATTTCATAAAAAGTACCTGTTTGAAAAAAATACGTTTTGCAAAAAATACCTTATGTAAAGAGTACATTTTATAAAAAATATATTTAACAAAAAGTAACTTTTATAACAAGTAACTTTTACAAAAAGTAACTTTTGTTAAAACTACCTTTTACAAAAAGTACCTCTTGTTAAAAGTATGTTTTGTTGAAAGAAACTTTTGTAAAAAGTACCTTTTGTTGAAGGAAACTTTTGTAAAAATTCCTTTTATAAAAATGTCTTTCGTAGTACCTTTTGTAAAAGTAGCTTTTGTAAAAAGCACTTTTGTAAAACGTACTTCTGGTAAAAAGTACTTTGTAAAAAGTAAATTTTATAAAAGTACCTTTTGTAAAAAGTACCTTTTGTGAAATGTACCTTTTGTGAAAAGTAACTTTTATAAAAAGTACCTTTTGTAAAAATTACCTTTTGTAAAAAGTACCTTTTGTGAAAAGTACTTTTTGTAAATAGTGCATTTTGTAAAAAATATCTTCTGTGAAAAGTACCTTTTGTAAAAAGTATCTTTTGTAAAAAGTAACTTTAGGAAATAGTCGGGTATGTTCTGTATTCCACGTGAAATTAAAAGGTGTGGAATTGCTATAGAATTGTTGCTAGAAATATGTTTTTATAACAACAATTCTATGGCAATTCCACACCTTTTAGTTTCACGTGGAATACAGAACATACCCGAGTACCTTTTTTATAAAGTACCTTTTGGAAAAAGGTACTACATGCGTAAATCTTTCAATCATACAGAAACTAGGCAATTTGAGGGTGGCGTTGACTGAAGTGATAACTACGTTGACTTTAAAACCGAAGGCCATGGGTTTAATCCCTCTATCCAACAGTTATTTAAAAAAAACAACACCACGCATTTTTCTGATGTGCATTATTGTCCCTTTGTATCAGTTGTTGTAGGTAAGCTCAAGCGATGAAGGCATAGTAGTCACTGGTCGCTGAACTATACCGACTTCAGCAGATACTAATCCTAATGTAACATCATAGCGCCCTCCTTCGTTGTGTAGCATAATCATCGGCGAAGTAAAATCAATAAAATAGCTAAAAGAGGGCCGCGTACCACCATTTTTAACCAGGGTTTTTATATTAGGGTACCTTGAATTAAGGAAAGATGCTTTAAATGTTTATTTGTTGGTTTTTTTCACTTTATATTTACTTCATGCAAAATTATTTTATTTTTTGTGTTTGTGCAGGGGCGAGCGAGAAATTTCATAGTCACATTCTTTGTTTTTACTAAATATTCATGCATTTATTGGTGTGATATGTAAACAGTTGCATACCAGCTGTGTGTATGTTTGATGTTCATTCTTTAACAAGATCATGTAAAAAGAACCTAACTTACATTTTTTTTCGAAACTGAAAACTGCAAAAATACGCCCTCCTCCACCTCCTCCTTCTCACAAATAAATAAACAAAAAGTGTATTTGATACAAAATAGACATTACAAATTGTTGTGTATTAGGGCCTTCTTACATGAGACCAACGACACATTGGAGAGCATATTTGAGTGTGCGTGTGCGTGTCTGTGTGTGTTAGTGTGTGTGTTAACATGTAAATAATTATTGCATACATAAAGGGGGCTGAATGTTTGTCTTTAAATAAACAATATAAAAATTCCTTTCAAAAAGACCTTTAGAATACACAAAAGCATCCACACCTTAATGTTGCTGTTCACAACTCCTCTTAAAATATTACATTTAAATAAACAGGATTCATTAAGGACCGGACACAAAGATCCACACATTCCCAGTGTTTGTAAGCCCTGAACTACTGATTTTATTTTATTGATAAAATATGCAAATTAACCAACATAAAAGTGTTGAAAGGAAACTATTATATGATGCAAACATAAAAAGACAAGCTGGACAAAATAATAGCAACCAATTTTTCTGTTAAATAATCTTTTTTTTTTTTTTTTGCTTTCAGATACAAATAAATTTTTTTTTTTGTATTTTAAGGAGGTACTTTCAAAATGTCTGGGTCTTTAATTTTAATTTGCTTATAGTTTTTGTGCACACCTTGTAGTTGCTTTTTTTCAATTTCATAAAATTCCTTTATATTCATATTTAAACTTTTATAGCTCTGCAAATATTCATTTAAGCGACTTAAAGCATTTTTATTTGTTCAATTAAATTTTTATTGAATTCTCCGTAGATAACATTTTTTGCATTTCTCAGGTTACACTTGTTGTTTAAATAAAAAAAGAAAAAGAGGGGTGTCTAAGGACGTTCGGTTATAGCTGTGCTGCTTAGTTGTATAAAACAAATTTCATGTGTGAAATAAAAATGCAATAAAATTATATTATATGATGATGTCAAATTCTCTGTAAATATTTCAAAACATTTCCATTTATTTCCAATTTTTTCTTTTCTAGCGGCGTGCGATTAAATTAAAGTATTATTTGTGGCCGAGTAGCACCTGTTAGCCGGCTTACAGCCAATGGGCTGTGTTCGAACCGGAGCTCATGTGCAAACACAATACAAAAACAAATTGAGCAATCGTTCTCATTGTTTTTTTATATATCGTTTATCTTCTTTTAAGCACAAAGAAATCAAAATAAAAATCAATTTATAACTGTAATATAGTTTGGATTATTGTTGTTACGAAAACCACGTCCTAAATTCTGTATAGCGCAATAAATAGCATAGCTATAAAAAACAATTTATTAATATATCAACGTATGTATGTATATAGATAAAATTGTTTGTTTGTTCGTTACAAACATATATCTTCTTAAGGAAACCGATAATAAATACACTATAGATGGTTAAGTATTAAATAATTAAGCTTAACTAGTTTTCCATGTCTGCTGCTATTGAGCATTTTACAAATTTTTATAGCATCTTTGCAGCGCTCCTGGTGTTAAGTAGGCATATTACTTTTTTTTAGAAATTTTGTTAAATATTTTAGTTTGCCGATGATTCAGTGCTGAAAATAACGATGAAGGAGGCTGTGTGACATAGACATAAATGCATATCCGATTAAGCTATGATGTCGATATGACTGAGTCTGACCAGGGCTGAAACTAGGACTCTCAAAGATTGTAATTTTTCTTGTAACGCGGTTTCACAAAATTTCATACAGCATGACTATGAGATACAGACCAACCCAATTAATGTAAGGTACATCATTAATGGTTTTTGTTTGCAGTTGTGATTAACACACATGTTGACAAATATACCTTAGAAGTCTCATCCAGTTAGTAAGTGGAATTGTATAAGACTTCAAGATACGATATCGTACGAATATTGCTTGTTCCAAAGTAGTTAAAAGCATACTTTATGCTACCTACTGACATCCTATTTAGCCGAGTGTACGATAATACGCATTAGTCGTGTATTCATAATCATAGTGCCCATTTAAGAAAATACGGCCGACATACCTGAAGCTAGGAGGCGGCTCACATTTGCATTCACACTGCAACAATAGAAGCTGAGTGGGAAAAACCAGCGATTTCGATATGATTGTCATATAATAATACTGTATTAAATTAAATAATAAACCACCAGACATCTGAGTGTTTTTATTTACAAAGAAAACATTCCTTTGGTAAGAGCCTGGGACAGCTGAAGCCTAACTAAGCTGGAAAATAAAACTGCATTAAAGTCTTTCAGTCAACACAATTACTACCTCAGGTAACTTCTCAACTATGAATAAGTTACAAATAAATAAAAAAAACACAAAAAGGACCTCTTAAGAGAAAAGTTGAAAAATTATAATAATTCTTAGGAATTTTATTGGTAGTATTTCACATAAAACTGCTTAGCCTTATCCCATAGTTAAACTACAAATGTGAATAAAGAACGGTGTTAAGCTTAAAACCATAGCTGTTAAGTAATGATTACTAATCGTAATGATTACTAATTTGATTACTTTTTTTTTAAAGGTGAAGTAATGATTAAATTACGATTATATTCAATTTCGTACTTAGTAATCGTGATTACAATTACTAATAATGGAAAAGTAATCTGAATTACTTAAAATTACTAAAAATAATCAAAAAGAATCAAAAGTAATTAAAAAGTAATCCGACTACTTTCAAAGATTACTTTGATCCTTAATAAATAATCAAAAAGAATCAAAAGTTTCCTTAGAAGTAATCGGATTATTTTTTGACTACTTTTGATTCTTTTTGATTATTTTTAGTAATTTTAAGTAATTCAGATTACTTTTCGATTATTAGTAATCGTAATCAATTATTTATCAGCAATTCTTTTAAAGGCAATTATATAGTCATTACGATTCTTTTTAAAATGTAATCTAATTGATTACTAATCGTAATCGAAATTTAACAGCTCTGCTTAAAACACATTTTTAAATTTGTTCAATTTGAGGTCTGTAAGCTTTCCTGTATGCTAAAGCACGTGTATTTTTTGCCTCTATAAAAATAAAAGCTGATATTTTTTACTTTTTTAAAGCAAAGATGCTCTTAAAAAGAAAAAAAAGATACAAAGAAAAAAAATATATGTCTGTATATGCCTGTTAACAAGTAAGTCAAACTAACAAGAAGCTATAAAAGAAACAAAGTTAAAAAAAACGTGCTAGATAAAAAAAAAGCGTTAAAAGAAATATTTAAACAATTAGTGAAATACGTGTCTTAAGTATCAACGCCGTCAGGGGATCTCCAAATGCAGACTCATCAGGCTCTATTTCAAATAAACTCTTAATAAAAAAAAACTTTCATTATTTAAATTAAGGCATGTAATAAATGACAAACGAGCAGAAAAATGATTAAAATTAATTTAATTGAAATAAAAGGAAAACAACTTGAAGAAGTTTTTTGTCTTCTTGACAGTCTGGGCTCCAATTTAATTCATTAACATGACAAAAATTTTAATGGAAATTTTCTTTGATAATAATTTCATTCTTATTCGCTGTCGCAACAGTAAAAAAAAGACTAACAGTCTCTTGATACTTTGCAGACTTTAAAGCAGTGGCTGGCCGCTGAGGGAAATGTATTTGTGTATGTGTATTAATTTGTATAAGAAGCGGATTAAAGTTCTGCACAGTGGTACCTTTTTTAGCGACTATGATTTAAAGCATAAGGTCCCATTTTATACTCGTAGAGTAGCAGTCAGTTTTGCCAAGAGTAAGGAAAGGTTGCTAACTTTGTACTCAAAATAGGAGCACAGGGATTTTATTTTATTTTGGTAAAAACTAAAAAATTTTCATACCCTTTACCATTTTTGGTAAATAATATATGTATGTAAATCTTTGTCTTTCGGTATTAATTTCCACAATACTAATATGTTACACATAAAGCATATCAGGATAGGAAAGACAAATAAGCCAGATCCGTCTGTCCGTCAATCTGGCCTTCCGTCAGTCTGTCTGTCTGTATGTGAAAGCGGTTTTTCGAAGCTCCTACAAAAACTAAGGACTTCGGTCTTGAACTGGTGTATCAGAAATTATCATAAATGGATTGTAATCGAAAAGACTGTTTCAGAGCTGGAAAATTTAAACTTTATTCTGGCATGTAAAAGTAACTAGCTAAAATTAAATTTTCTTTTTTTTTTGTAAAATAAACACATTTTATATTTTAGTAAGAATTAAATTGGTAATCAACATAAAAAAAATATAAACGATTTTTTTCAGGGTTGGAAAATTTAATTTTTTTGGTGTATAAAAGTAACCTACTGATGTAATTTTTTATTTTCTCTATAAAAGAAACATATTTTATAATTTTAAAACAAATAGATGGATATAACACAAACGCAACCATTTAAAAAGATGATTTCAGGGTTGGGAAATTGAAACTATTTTTTATATTAAAATAATTAGCTCAAATTATTTTTTCTTTACAAATTAAATATATTTTATCTATTAGAAGGAAAAAGTTTGGTATAAGAAATTTCAAAAATATAAAACAGCTCCAGAGCTGGAAAACTTTAAACTTTTTTTTCTTATATACATATTAGTAGCTAAATAGAGATAATTTTTTTTTCTTCTTTATTTAAACATATTTTATAGCAAAATAAATTAGTATTAAAATCAGTAAAATAAAAAAAAAAGATTCCAGGATTGGAAAGTTTTATTTTTTTTTTGGTAAAAATTATACTTTGAGCACAATTGTGTTTTAAATTTGATGGTCATATGGCGACAGCTTGCAACTATTTCGTATTACTTGTTAGTGAATTGAGATAACATAAAATATTTCGCCAAAGAACAGTCATAGCTACAAAATTAATTAAAGAACATATATGTTATGGAATATATTACATTTCAACGAAACTGTTCCTTTTTGCTGAGAAGAACCGAAAAGTTCTTTGGGAATAAATAGTTTACATAATATCGCGATGCGGCCCTATGCTCTTTACAGGGGTAAAAAGGAACCAATATATATATATAATATCGCGATATATGTGAACGCGCAATATTGGCAGTAGGAATTGAATTGAAACGCTTAACAGTTTTGTAGTACTAAGTTTTGTTAAATACCTTAAAATATGAAATAAGTTAGCTTAGTTGGTATGGAGGCACAATACTAGGATTATTTTAGGAAGTACAATCTATGAAGCAAATTCTTTTGACGAAAAAAAACAAAAAGAAAACAAAAACTAATTTGTACGTATTTGTACTAATACTCAATACGCCAGTGAATAGTATATAATGCCCAAATTCTGTATTGTATCGTCCTGTCTATGGACGAAAAAAGCCGCACATGTGATTCCTTAAAATAATATTTATTTATTGTCTATGCTAGAAGGTTCGTGTATTTGCTTTATGATTTTGTTTCAAACATTATATCTAACACATATTTTTTTATATATTTTTTAAACTATTGTATAATACTTTAATTTTATTTTTATATTTTAAAAACATGGCAATGATATTTTTATTTTTCATTATCAAAGACAACAACCATTTTTGAAGAAAATAATTTAGAGAATTTAAAAACAAGAACTTAAAAGTATTTTCAAACGTGCTAAATTTTCTTACTGAATTAGGGCATAAGATTCGGCACAGCCGTATAAAGCACTCTTACTTGTTATAGCTTTGCCAATTATTGCGCGATAAAGGTGTTAAGACGTGATTTTCGTTAAAAAAATTATCGACATTATTACAGTTATAAATTTATTTTTGTTTTGATTTCTTTGTACTTAAAAGCTGAATACGAAAATAAACGAAACAAATTGTTTGATTTTTTTTGTTTTGTTCGTTGATGTGATTACAACAAAAACAATGGGAACGATTGCACAATTTGGTTTTGTATTGTGTTTGCACATGAGCACAATACATCCGATCAGCAGTAAGCCGGCTAATAGTCGCCAACAGCCACAAACAGTAAATTAATTCAATCGTACGCCGCACAGTGGGTTGAATCAGCCCCAAAGTTGCTATTAATTCAGGGAAAGGTGGAAAACTGTTTTTTATTTTTTTTTTTTTGGAAAAGTAATGCCTTACTGATTACCAAAATGTATTTTTGAAAACATTGAATTTTTTTTTTTGATTTTTGTTTTTTACAAAAGAAAAAATATGTATTTAGGAATTATTTTTATATAAATCATGGACAGCAATTACAATCTACATTGTCTCCTTCCTTCACTATAGTCATCACAATCATCATGGTCATCATCATAATTATTATCATCATTATTATCACCATCATTATCATAATCAGTATCATCATCATCATCACCATTTTCATTATCGGAGTTACTGGAAGTAATTTCCTTGAAACTTAAATAATTAAGAACGGCATTAAATTCGAACGATTTTTTTCTTGAATATAAAAGCTGATATTATATGCTTTATTAACACAAACTCTTAGAAGAAACAATTCGTTACATTCTCAGTTCTATTCTACTAAATATTGAAAATAATCTGATTTTGGAACATTTTTAACAATATCAATAAAAATATTTTTTTTAAACAAAATTTAAACAAAACTTTCTTAACCACGCACTAAAATACCTGAAGTTGATGGTTTAATCACAAAATTTTCACTAAATAACTTTTAAACAGAAAAAAAAGAATTTGAAATGTGTTGAATTTAAATTTTTTCACTATTAGCAAAACCACGAAAAAACGTTGTACTTGAACAGCACACTGCAGAAAAAGCAAGTAACACTAAACATTGATTTTGATCACTATTGATGCGGAATTTAATCTATTTTTACTCGACATTAAACTTTATTCGAAAATAATAAATTGAAAATATTAATTAATAGCGACTTTCGACTTGATTCAACCCAATGTGCGCCACTAGAAAAGAAAATAATGGGAAATAAATGTTAACGTTTTGAAATATTTGCGGCGAATTTTACATCATCATATAATATAATTTTATTGCATTGTTATTTCACACATGAAATTTGCTTTATATAACTAAGCAGCATAGCTATAACCGGGTATCATAAGATACCTCTCCTCTTTTTTGTTTGAAATTTCTTTTACTACAAATTCCTTTTTTCCTAGAAATTGTGTGCATGGAAAGGCCAAATACATTTGAGAGCCAGTGAAATACCAGCCATCATTTAGCGAATGTGAGCGATATTTACAAGACTTTCGGGAAACTTGATTATTCTACTGACAACAATGACACAATATTCGTTTTTATTTAAATTTTTGTTTAAATTTTTTTTTTACTTGCATATTTTGAGAAAAGTTTGTTTTTAATTGGAAAAAATTTTCCTCTATTCAAAAATGCCTGGTAACCTTAACATTTCGTTCATTCATTGTCAACACTTCATTCTTCATTTGACAACATGTTGTATGGCAGACAGCGTGACCGTTTGACCGACTAAAGTGGCAAGTTGCCACTTTTTCGACTGCCTTGCCACCTTTTTCCCCCCTTTTTTACAGTGAATGATATAAAAAATACATTAAAAATAAAAAATTTAATGTAGTTTTCTCGTTTTGTTAATTTTGCTTCTTTTTTTTGATAAATCCCCTTTTGGTGCTACTTTTTGAAAAATGTCCTCGGTCACCCTGATGGCAGAGAAGACAAAATAAAAAATATAAAAGGTATTTTTAAACTATTACATTAGAAACAGGCAACTTGTGCAAAAAATCTATATAAGAATCATAAGTTAGATTTCTATAAATATTTTGCACAGAAGTTGGCTGTTTGTAATGAAGAAACTACAAATAAGTTGATAGTTTTTGTATAAAAAAACCGCTAACGATTTTTCATTATTATTTTGAAGCTAAATAAAATATATAATGATAATCTTGACTCTTAGCGCCAATATCACCAACTCTATTTAAATATCAATTCATATTTAAATGTCGATTTTCATTAAGATTTGTATGGAAAAATTACTTCTAAATATGAATTTCTATTTAAATAGAGTTGGTGAAATTGGTTCTTAGCTGTATACAATCTTGCTAGAAATATGGTTAAAGATCTCTCTGACTATTGCCAGCATGAGTTCTTGTCCTTTGCAAAACACACTAAATCATAACCAGTCGCAATTTAAAAAATCCCAGCTATTGAGGACTCTTAATACTGTAAATAAAGCAAGTATTTAATATAAAAACAGTCAAAGCTATGTTCTATTCTTTTATATAGTGCAAGAAGATTTTGTTGCAAAGGAAATTTTTCCCATCGTTAGAGATTTGTTCAGTAGAGTGATTTATAAAAAAATTAAACTATTTTGTGATATTTGCCACTGACTTATGTTTGTTACTTCATAATAACCTTGTACCCTTTAGACAAATTTTAAGAATTCCTTTTTGTCTGAGAGACAACATCCTTACTTGGGTCCTATTGCGAAACACGTCGGAGAGGAACGCCCATTACATTTTTTTCTTTGAGTATGATATTTAACTTTTTGATTGCTTCGAAACTTAGGACACACATTGCGCTTTTGTAATGACACAATCTAAAATTAAAAAAGGCCTCTTATGACACCCGGTTATAGCTATGCTGCTTAGTTATATAAAAAAATTGCATGTGTGAAATACCAATGCTTTAAAATTGTATTATATGATGGCGTCAATTTCTCTGTAAATATCTCACAACATTTCCATTTATGTCTCATTATTTTCTTTTCTAGCCGCGTATGATTAAATTAATGTATTTTCAGTAGCCGGCGACGGGTGTTTTCCGGCTTATTGCTGATCAGCTGTGTTCTCTGGTTTGTGCTCATGTGCAAAAATAAAACAAAAACAAAATGAGCAATGTAATCTAATTGTTTTTAATCTATTTTTATTCCACTCACTCCAAACAACGAAAAAAAACAAAATCAAACAATTTGATTCGTTTATTTTCGTACTCTGCTTTGAAGTATAAAGAAATCAAAACAAAAATAAATTTATAAGTGTAATAGTGTCGATTATTTTTGTTACGAAAATCACATCGCGCAATAAATAGCATAGGTATAAAAAATTGGCGAAGATATGCCCATTAAAACTTAATATTATATTTCACGTTCTTCTTTCTACTAGACCAAATTTGTATGAATTTTAAGACACACCCTGGCATCTTAGAAAGACAGGCGGAGTTACGCCCATTAAAAGTTAGTATTTTATTTCACGTGCTTCTGCCTAATTAATTTTTATGAAACCTTGCACACACACTGAAATCTGAAAAACTATTAATTTTTCTTAAAAAAAAGTGGGTGTGGCCACACTGATGAAGGGTTTGTATTAAATTATGTGTACCTTTATTTCTGCGGTTCCCAAAAAACCTTTGCAAATATTTTCTCTCTTATCATGAAATAAGTTTGTGCTTGGAACAGTGGCCGGTGTTAAGCCCATGAAAACTTAATATTATATTTCTCATGCTTCTACTTGAACGATTTTTATGGAACGTGGCACACACCTTAAACTCTAAAAGTGACTTGATTTAATACAAGTGGGCGGACAAGAATGCTTGTAAAATTGGGCGTAAATTTAACTGGCGTCAAAAATAAGCAGTAAAAGTTAATAGTACCCACTGAAAGATCCCCCTTGGTAGATTATTGGTCTTTTTTTAATACTTGTTCAAAACATATTGAACTGCCCTTATATTTCCAAGAAAATCGTGGCACACATTTACGAATTTTATTTACTTATTTCTTTATTTATCGACCAACTTATATTTGAACAATTCTTTAAATATTTCTCATATTTTTTGACCAACAATTATTCTTTCCTTTGATTTGATCTCACTTACACAGGAAGTCGATTTTTAAGTGTTCATAGTTTATATTACATCATTTATGAAGTCTTATTTGATGCATAAAGCTAGCAAAACAATTTTTTGCCTATCAACTAAATCTAATTTGCAATATTTGTGCTTCCCGGAATCGCATGTGATCTGAAGGACCAATTCATAAAAAAAGGAACACTCTTTTTTAGATCCCCCAGCCTAGCCATTTCTTTTTAAGCCGGCACATATATTCTATAGATTGCGATCTATTGTATCAATTCTATTGAGCAAAAGGTTCATGTCTTCATATCTCTCTTTTATAGTTACTGCATGAGTTAATAAATGCTACGGACGGATATTGATTTCCATTATTTATACACACTGCTTGCCGAGCCATTGGATACTATTATTACTACATATTTGAATTCTAGGATACATAAAAAAATAATTCCTTTACTTGGTATGACTTTGCAATTGAACCACAAAATTGACGTGTGTGTTACTGATAAATGCAAGGCTCAGTGTTTGTCAAAGCATGCTACCCGCCATAATTGTGAATATAATTAAAATATTTTTACCGGCGTTCGTTACTTATAGCTTATTTTATTTGCAACATACTAAGCTTTTTCGTAAATAACAAATATGTAAAATATTTGCCGTTTTGAGTTTTTTTGTATACATTTTTGAAGACAAAACAAAAATTTTATTAATTTTATTCTGATTAACTGTGAAAACGTTGAAAATCGAGAAAAAAATTGTTATTAAGTGTTATTAAGATAATTTTGTTAAGCATCTTTCGAAACTAAAATCTAACAAACTGTTATTGAAATAAGCTAGCGTGATCGCCAGCCTAATGGAGCTATATTAGCCACGCCTATTAAAAAAACTTTTACGTAATTGATAAAAACTAAGAACGGATTTAAGTTTAGGACATTAATGTCCTTATTTAACACATATTTTGATTTAAAACAAATTTTTTTTAATAAAAATGTAGCCTAATTTGAAACTTTCTTGTGAAATTTTCGTTTTTAGATGTTTTAACAAACAAAAAATTAGAATAAGAAAAGTTTCAAGGGTTTTTAATTAAAAGTTTTTTAATCAGTGGGCACTTCGTTATGCTCTTCTTTACACGTACTTAAACACTCTCTCACTATCTCTCATAAGCATTCGATACAGCATACATTTTACTCTCTTTCATATTATCACTAATACATAAATAATTTACAGATGTATGTGTGTGCAACGTCCAAACACACATACACTGATATTTGCATTTCAGGTAAACAGCTTTGAAAGCTCTTAAATTTGTTCTTGTTTCTTTGCAAAGTAAGAGCAAGCATTGTTGTCTGATGTCTTGTTGTTGTGGATGTTGTACTCTCGTCGGTGTGAAAGCACAAAAGCTCTTTTGTAAAAGTTTGTCCATTATGCATATAGCTTGGATGTATCTGTTCCATACTAAAGTCCTGCACAAGACTATTTATAAGACCTTTCAAGACATGCGACATTTTTCAAACGCTTTACTACAGCGAAATATTCTAAAACAAACGCTAAAAAACACTGAAATATTACCAACAGTGTTGTTTAGCGTTTATTTTAGAATATTTCGCTGTAGTAAAGCGTTTGAAAAATGTCGCATGTCTTGAAAGGTGTTATAAATGGTCTTGTGCAGGTCAATATTCCTTACCCAGCAAGTTTTACCATGACCCGGATGCCGACGTATGATCAATATTTAACTCATCTGCATATAATAAATATTACGTATACGTCTGTGCCAAATTTTATTTATCTAAAACTGTAAAGCCTGCAGAACACGGCATGTACAAAAGCATGTGCATGAGCTTTCCGGCAACGAGAAACGCTCCGGAGCGACTAAGTCCCAATAGTCACACCACCGTTTAAAAAATTGCGAACGCCCTTAAAATTTATAGGGGCTTGTTCAGTAGTCTAAATATATATATATACATATATATACATATACATTTTTTTATTTATAATTTAAAACATTTCCTATAAAAACTGTCTCACTTGTTGCCAAATCAAATGAATTCTTAAGCATAATTGAAATTAATGCTTCGCTGACAAAGACAAAAAAATTAACTTGATTTTGTTTAAAAATGTTAATGGCTTATACATATGTACCTACATACATACATACATACATATACATATATTCCTTATAAAAAATAACGTGACTGCTTTGTTTTTAACTTTCATACAGCATCGTCTAAAGCTACTTTCTTCGCAATGCAATCTAAATTATTTCCCTTAACTTGGTACGTCCCTTGATACTGACTCTGCCCATGGGCGTAGAGGCTTCACTAGTTTCCCTCTATATGAATTAATTTAAATGGAAAACGTTTTTTATGTATCCAAAACCACCCCCTAAGCTCTATGCAATATTTTTTTCTTTTATCTTCCTCCACTCTAACAATAATTTACAACAGATGGAAAGAAATCTGAAAGAATTAATTTGCATTTTTTATAATAAAATACACAGTAGTAACAATGACAAATCAATATGTGAAGTTAATTTAATAAAAAAAGGAAACATCAAAGAAAACAAAGGAACAAAAATATCCACATTGAACAACAGAGAAAAAAACTACCAGCCTACACGACATATTGAAAATGTTTGAGAGTTTAAACATTGTCGGTTAGAATAAATTAGGAGTGCAGACTTTATTGCTTATAAATAAGAAAAAAAAAAGTAAAAAGGTACCTGTAATTGAAAAAGTCATATTTGCATAATTTAATAAATTTAATTTGCATTATTGCTTTGACTTTAAATTAGAAAACAATCGCTAGGAAACTGCACATTGGCTCTGAAAGAAACAATTATCATATTGGGACAATATTAAAAAAAATTAACATTTCACAACAGATGGCGCAGCTCATATGCCTGGTTGTTGTATTTGGTATTTTATACTAATGCCTGTGATCGAACCGTTGTAGAATTGTGTCGAACTTTTTCAGTGGCTCTTTTTAGACACAATCCAATAATAGGGTTTGGGATTTCCCCCACTTTTGCACTTCCCGGGAAACGGGAATTAAAAAAAATTTCCCGAGATTCCCGGGAAAAGCGAATTTTCTAAATTAAATACATTTATTAAATGAAAGTTGGTGAAGTTTCGATTGTTTTATTAATGTAAGCATTCTTTTGAAATAAAAGTTAATAAAAAAGCAGTTATAAGACAAATTTTTAAGAATTTTTAATTGAATTTAAGCTAATGGAATAAAGTTATTAGCCTGAGCCACAGTATGTCTAAGTGTCTTTAATTTTTAATTTTATTTCTCCTAAAATATTTTCTTCAGGGTTTCCATAATAGCGTCTACTTGTAATAAATTTAAGTTTTGTCAACTCAGAGTTCTTACAGCTTAAAATTTTCACTACACTTTTCAAAAGTTGTTCACTAATTCGGCGAAAAATCACTTCAAGTTTGCTTAGCATCGAATTATTTACTTTAGGAAATGATTATATCATTGCAATCATTGATACTTATACAATTTATTCCACTTTTTTTAGGAGATATGGTATGACCTCAATTTAATGGAATTTTTATGAAATTTCAGACTAGATTTGAATAGCTCACATTTTTATTTTATATTAAAAATAAATGGACATTTTACTGCTTGTTTATTGGCGTCGAAAGAATTTTTTCTTTCTTACAGTTACATTTAAAACAAAAACTCAATTTAAATTTAAGATTAAAAAATTTCCTTCGCACAAGGTATATGTAAGTGTTTAAACAGACGATGAAAAACGTGTCAACGTCCGTGTAAATTTAGTCATACAATCATTCAAACGAACTTCTGTAATATATAAAAAAATAATAAGTTTTTATGTTAAAGTAAAATTGGATTATAAATTCTATATATTTATGAAATAACATGCACTTTAAATTTCTCGATTTCCCGGGAAAATCTCAAAAATTTCCCGGGAATATTAGACAGACATTTCCCGGGATTTCCCGCCCGGGAATTCCCGTTTCGCAAACCCTACCCAATAATCAAACACTTGTAATTTAAATCGGTTTGATCAATGGTTTTTGTGTTCGACCAAAGTCAGAAATAAGGTAGTGTATACAGCAGACTTGGGTCGAACTCGTTGACTAGTTCATTTTTGCCACAAACCAATGATCAAACTTATTTAAATTACCATATAAACCCATGTAATTTAAATGGGTTTGATCATTGGTTTGTGGCATAAATGAACTAGTGCACGAGTTCGTCCCAAGTCTAGTATACAGCTGGTTCAGTCGCTTATTTAAGACACAAACCTGTGATCAAACCCATTTCAATTACATGGATTTGATCATCATTTTGTGTCTACAATACACAACTGAATGAACTAAACTCAGCTCTAGTAGTGAATGAGTTTAAAACTGTACTAGTTGCTGATATTTAGAGCTGGTTCGAACTCGTCCAAAAGTTCATTTAAGACATAAACAAGCCTATGATCAAAACCATTTAATTTACATGGATTTGATCATAGGTTTGTGTCTTAAATGCACAACTGAACGAGTTGAACCTAGTTGTATTAATATTATAGAAATAGACTTGACTCGAAATCGCTTACTTCTTCATTTTTGAAACAATCCTTTAATCAAACTCATGTATTTTCAATGGGTTTTATCAAGGGTTTGTGTCAAAAATCAACAACTAAGAGAGCTCAACTCACGTCTAATAACCAGAGCTAAGGAAGAGTTGGTGGATAATTTTCCAATAATATTATTATTATATTCTTGGTATTTCATGCCGGTCATTATATACATGGAAAATACTTATGGGATAGGGAATTTTTTCTGTTGGTTTGCTTTGCAAAGAAGCAAAAAAAGTAAGAAATAAGAACTTTAGGAAGTATAGGTTAATATTTTGAAGAAAATGCAATAGAGTTTCGACAAACATTAAAATTTTTCGTAGCCTAGCTGATGTCATCAGACGTTTTTATAACCAGCTTGGGATATGAACCCTGCAAATAGGAATAGGAATGTAACGACTAAGTCATATTTCAAATGATAAGCATTATATTTAAAAAAGTCTTCTCTACATTTGGTATGGTTTTCATGGATGGTGTGTTCGTAGCAGAGACTAACAAAAATATCGTTTTAACTACTCTTCGACTATTGGCCGTAAGGCAAATACAAATGCGTACGGCTAAATATAAAAACCATGTTCATACCCAAACACAAGCATTTATTTTAAACCAAATACATATAACTATAAAAAGCCATAAACTATGCTCAAATGCATTTTTTTAAACTCCACAAAAAAAACAACTTTATTTAAAATTTATAGACTGTATTAGCTACAACCATGCGCATGAGTATAAAAAATACTTAGAGTATTAATCGGCTATACATGCATATATACAGGGATATTTTATTTAGACACACATAAAGCAGTTTCTCAAACAACCACACACACACACATCTACAAATTTTCTATTCCACTTTTTATATACAAATGCATGTATACGGTGGCGAATGATGATTTTCTTAAGAGAAGTTATACTCTGGGAATAAATTCCTACTACTATTACTAGGTGCTACGTTCTGTAGTAAAGGGATAGTGATAAAGAAAACAGGTAGGTGGTGAAGGAAGATATAGAGAAAAGCTTCATTGCTTTAAAACTCTGCTTTTCGTAAGTTTTTTCTAAATAATGCAGTGCAGCAGCGCCTCTGGTGTCAATAAGGCGTATTAAATATTTAAAGCTGTGCTTAGTAGCTATTTTTGTGGTTATTTTCCTTCTCTTCTACACAATACCGTCGATAGTGAACGCTCTGGTGTTACATTAGGATAAGTATCTGTTGAAGCCGGTATATTTCTTGGTGCAGTGACTATGCCTTCATCACTTGAACTTTCCTACAACAACTGATACAAAGAGATAATAATGCACAACAGAAAATGCACAACTTTCTTTTGTAGTTAACGTGCTAACAAATATCCTGAGTATCATGCGTATATTTTTTTATCCGACTAAATATTTTTACTATGAGTATAAGCGTATTCCAACTATAAATATGACAGACAGTTTATACATTTGACACTCATATGCGCTTTTATTTATAAATGTAGCGTATTTAAATTTCTCGCATAAATAATTAGTGACGTCATTTTATGTTTCAAGCGGCTATAGCCACAGTTGCTTGCGAGAAAATATGTGAGCATATAAATTGTTTGTGCTCCAATTATTATTATATGCAGTTATTTAATATAATATTTTTACTCAAGTATATTTTTATACCCTTTACCAAAAAAATGGTAAAAGGGTATATATAGGTTTGTCATTCCGTTTGTAATTTCTATAATATCAATAAGCGACCCATATAATATATATATTCTGGATCCTTATGCATAGGGAAGACGAATAAGCGATGTCCGTCTGTCCGTCTGTCCGTCTGTCTGTACGTGAAATCGGTTTTCCGAAGCTCCCAGAAGAGCTAGAGACTTCGTTCTTGGACTGGTGTGTCAGAAATTTTCCAAAATAGATTGGTATTGAAATTCAGCAAAATCGGGCAGACGATTGCAGAGCTGGAAAACTTAAACCTTATTTTGCCATATAAAAGTAACTACCGAAAAAAAATTTTTATTTTTTTTAATAAATGTACATATTTTACACTTCAGTACGACTAAAATTGGAATTCTAAATTAAAAAAAATATAAAAAAGTTAAAAAGACGTTTCCAGGGTTGGAAAACTTTAACTTTTTGTGTTATGTAAAATTAACTACATGTGTCTAAAACTATGTCTGTCATAGGGTATTTTCTCGAGAACCGTAAGAGCTACAGACCTGAAATTTGGACACAAAGTGTAGACCTTTAGCCGCTACAACAACAAATACATGAGAATTGGAAATTAAAGGGTGTTCCAAAACGAGAAACGAAAAATTTTAAAATCACATATAATATACATACAATTGTATGAATGTATACACACTTGAAATTTGTAAGGTTAGTGTATTTTTATACAGACTACAAAAATTAACACTAAAATTTCCAAAAATTTTAATTAAAGGGTGTTCCATCAGTTAATGCAATTTTGACTATGCAATTTTGACAACTTGCTGTACCTTGGAAACCGTAAGAGCCAAACTCTTGAAATTTTCAAAAACGGTAAAACTAAAAAATCAAAAAATTATAAAATCGCCAAACCAAAAAAAATCGCCAAAGACAAAAAAAAATCGCCAAAATGAAAAAAGCACCAAAATACAAAAAAAATCTAAGACTAAAATAAGTCGCGAATAACCGGAAAAATTGCTAAAATGAAAAAAAATCCCCAAAATGAAAGAAAATCACCAAAATGAAAAAAAATCGCCAAAATGAAAAAAAAATCGCCAAAATGAAAAAAAATCGCCAAAATGAAAAAAAACGCCAAAACAAAAAACCCCAAAAACCAGAAAAAATTCGCCAAAATTAAAAAAAAAGCAAAAACAGGCAAAAATCGTCAAAATGAAAAATCTGATATGAAAAAAATTTCCAAAATGAAAAAAAGCCCCAAAAACAGAAAAAAAATCGCCAAAATGAAAAAAAAAATCGCCTAACTAAAAAAAAAACGCAAAAATGAAAATAAAATCGCCAAAATGAAAAAAACCTCCAAAATAGGAAAAAATCGCATAAATGAAAAAAAAATCGCCGAAACGAAAAAAAATCTCCAAAATGAAAATAAACCACCAAAAAGAGAAAAAAATCGCAGAAATGAAAAAAATTGCCAAAATTAAAAAAAAACCCAAAAACAGGCAAAAATCGTCAAAATGAAAAAATCTCCGATATGAAAAAAATTTCCAAAATGAAAAAAACCCCAAAAACAGGAAAAAATCGCCAATATGAAAAAAAATCGCTAAAATGAAAAAAATCTCCAATACAAAAAAAGCCCCAAAAACAGAAAAAAATCTCCAAAATGAAAAAAAAATCGCCAAAATGAAAAAACACCCAAAATAGGAAAAATCGCTAAAATGGAAAAAGAATCGCCAAAATGAAAAAAATCTTCAAAATGAAAATAAGCCCCCCAAAACTGAAAAAAATCGCCAAAATGAAAAAAAACCGAAAAAACAGAAAAAAATCGCCAAAGTGAGAAAAAAGCGACAAAACTAAAAAATCGTTTAAACTGAAAAAAACTGCGCGAGTCAAAGTCGCATTTTACTGAATTTTTTAATATTAATGCCCGTAATTTCTACACACAGGTAATTTACCTAATGTTTTTACCCAAGAGTTTGCCTTATAAAATTCAACTTACACGATAGATATATAGGCACCAATAGGTATCTACTTGTAGAAATTACGGATATAAAGGAATTAAATTAAACTAAGTTTTTTCTTATTTCGTTTTTGCTTCGTTCACTTAACATATTTTATGTATTTTTTAAAAAACAAGATTGGTATCAATAATCAGAAAATTCCAAAATTATGACTCCAGGGTTGGAAAACTAACACTTTTTGTGTTATGTAAAATTAAATAGGTATAAATAACTCATTTTTCCTTTATAAATTATATATTTTATGCCTCTGAAAGAAAAAATTGGCCTATAAAATTATAAAAATGACAACCAAGGCTCCAGAGATGGAAACTTTGAACTTTTTTTGATAATAGAGTAACTAAATAAAACTAGGTTTTTTCTTTTTTTTTTTCTTTTTTCTTTGTTCACTTAACATATTTTATATATTTTTTAAAGAACTAGATTGGTATAAGGAATGAGAAAAATCCTAAATTATGATTCCAGAGTTGGAAAACTTACACTTTTTGTGTTATGTAAAACTAAATAGGCCTAAAAATGTTTTTCTTTTCCTTTATAAATTGTATATAATTTATGGTTCTGAAAGAAAAGTTTGGCGTATAAATATTAAATATTAAAGTATAAAACTATTTTTTTTTTGTATTTCTTTGTTCACTTAACACACTTTATTAATTTTTTAAATCAGAAAAATCTAAAAGGTTGATTCCATGGTTGGAAAATTTATTATTTTTTTACAAAAGTAACTAGGTGAAGTTAGTTTTTCCTTTTTGTTTACAGTTTTTATATAGTTTATGACTTAGAATGAAATAGTTTGGCATAGAAATTAGAAAAATAAAAGACATAGCTCCAGAGCTGGAAAACTTAAATTTTTTCTGGTATATAAAAGTAATTATTTCCTTGGTAATTAAATATATTCTATATTTTATAAAGAAATAAATTAGTATTAAGAAACTCAAAAATATGGTTCCAGGGTTGGAACTTAAAAAAAGTCTCGGTAAAAAAAATAACCAAAAATATTTTTTTTTTTCAGTTAAACAGATTTCATGTTTTAGGAAAATCATTACTCAAGATTATTTATATGTACATGTTTAATTTTTTTATGGATATCTAATCTAATTGAAGTATTAACGAAGGTTTGTGCTTATTGTGCTCTCAGCATAATAACAATTAATTTTTAGTAAATGGAGATAAAACTAAGATTTATCGCTAAAGATAAATTAAAGGACATGTTCCGTTTCATTTTCCTGATACCTTCCCTTTCTGCTGAACAAATTTCAAAAAAATCCTGTAGGAATAAAACGTTTACATAATACCACGATGTATACCACTTGCAATGGGAACTTTAAATCAAGACACTAAACAGTTTTGCAACATCAATGATTATTTAATACGGGAAAATATATAACAAGTTAGTTTACTTGGTATGGAGCTGCAATACTAAAATTATTTTAGAGTTATTAAATAGAAGCACGGTTTTTGAACATCTCTAGAGCGAGTAAACAAGCCCCAATATTTTGGTAATGTATTGACGTGACGTCGACGTTGACTGAAATAAGAGTGAATGTAAAATATATCTTAACCACAGAGTGTAGAGTAAAATATTCAACTATTGCTGATATCGAAAATAAAATAATTGAATCAAATCTTTAATCGAAAAAATACTGAAGGTCACTTACTATTAATTGCTTTAGAGAAAAAAATTATAATTTTTTTAATGAAACAAATATGTATGTATGTGTCTGTATACTATATATATGTACGTACGTTGGTAAAGGGTATATAAGATTCGGCACAGCCGAATATAGCACTCTTACTTGTTTTCAGTACTTTTTGTAATTTTCTGGTGTGTGGCCGATTGTGATAAAACTCAGCATGAGTCTATGCAGCAAATTTGAAGAGCTTTTTATTCCGCATGGAAACCTAATTGTGGAATTATTTCCTTTTTGTCTTTGTTTTTCAAAACTAACAAATCTATATATATAAAAGAAAGTGGTGTTAGTTACACTATTTATAACTCAAGAACGTATGAACTGAAAATTAGTGGATACGTAGCTTAGAACCAGGACTTAAAATGCTTTTTATCCCGTTCAACCAGGAGGGCGATAGGGGGAATTTCCGCCTCTCCGAAACCTTCAAACCGATTTTAATAAAATTTTGAGCATAGATAGATCTACGTTTAAAGAGTCACAGAGGCTATCTAAATTTTTAAAATTAGGAAAAAGTGGGCTATAGTTGGAGATTTCTGCCCTCCGAAACATTCAAACTGATTGTAATGAAATTTAGAACAAAGATAGATCTGCGTTTAAAAAGTCACATATAAGAGCTTAAAGAGGCTCTGTACATTTTCAAAACTAGACTACGGAGGGCGTTACGGGGAAAATTGCTGTGCCTCCGAAACGTTCAAACCGATTTTAATACAATTTAGAACATAGATAGATCTGCGTCTAAAAACTTACATAGACTGTAAACATTTTCAAAACTAGAACCAAAAGGGCGAAAGGGGGAAATTTTCTGCCCCTTTCGAAACGTTACAACCGATTTTGATGTAATTCAGAACATAAATCTGCGTCTAGAAAGTCACAAAATGACCATATAAATATATCTTATAAAGTAGGACCACGAGGAAGTAGGGGGACAATTTTTGAGTCTAAACACGATATTAGTGAAATTTAAAATATAGATACCCCTTCGTTTAGAAGGAGACATACTCTATGTACCTTCTCGTAAGTAAGACAAGCAAGGGGCCAGAATGGGTCCTGCTTAGAGTTTCTACGCGGGAAAAAATCCCGGGAATTCCCGGGAATTATTTTTTTGCAAGTCCCGGGAAGTTTTCAACGGGAATTTTCGGGAATTTAATATATCGGTTCTTGGAATTGGCTTTTTTTACATTGCTGTTCGTTGTTTCATTACTTAAAAATACAACTCTGTAACGATGCATAATATGTATAAGCATGTAAACAGATGTAATAGAGGCTTCCGATGTGAATCCAACAACTTCCAGCGTATATATATGCTTAAGTCAAAGCATATGATTTTTTTGATTAGTTTTTTTAAAATATTGTTGTTGATGAAATTAATGAATAAAATTGTTTTGTTTTTGATTTGAATGTTCACAGAAAAAAGTATTCACCAATTAATGTTTTCAATTAGGAATTTAATTGATTTAATTTAATTGAATCAATTATTAATTAATTTGAGTGGAAAAACTTAATTAATATTATCAAATTGCTTATAGGTCAAAATTTAGTTAATTTTTTAATTGATATTACAAATATTTTAATAGATATTACAAAATTATTCATATTATTTTTCTTTGTGATGTATACTTTTTCATAAAATTATATTTTTTATTGACGACATTTAATTAAATTCATATGTATTCGAAATTCCCGGGAATTCCCGGGAATAAAACATTTTACTTCTCGGTTCCCGGGAATTGAAAAAGTCCGGGAAATTAGAAACCCTAGTCCTGCTACTGCCAAACGTTGAAATCAATTGTAATGAAATTTAAAGCATAGAAGAAGACGTAGTCTATGTACCTTATTTCTGATCCTTGAACACTTTCAAATCGATGTAAATAAAATTTAGAAGACGAGGGGGGTAAATTTTAAAGTCGATCGGGGTAGCGAAGCACTTCGGGTGCAGCTAGTCTAATATAAAAGTTACTTTTATTGTGCCAAAGTTTTCTTTAACATTACATTTAGATTTTAAATATTTAAAAATTATTTTTTTTTTGTAAAAACTGCAAACATCTTGTGATCGTCATTTATTCCAAAAACTATTGCAAAGCAATTTTCTTCGACGACAACAACTTCACCGTAAGCCGTCACTAATAAAATTATGGCGCTCAGATAAAAATAGGCAGCATTGACTTTATATTTTATTTCATTTAATTAATTAGCAACCAAACATTTCGTCATAGAGCACTAAAACTTTTCACAAAACTTAAGCTCTTATTTACAACATACTTATAAGTTAAGGTACGGTCACACTTGACAAACATTTGCCCAAAAAAGCGTAACCAGCAAATACTAATGAGAAATATTTTGCTTCAAACACGTGTTTATTAAGTTAATTAGTTTCGTATTTAACAAATAGGCAAAGTTAAAAAATACAATATTATTGGAAACTATTGAACTTAATAAACATGCGTCTGAATCGAAAGATTTCTCATTAGTATTTGCTGGTTACGCTTTTTTGTGCAAATGTTTGTCAAGTGTGACCGTACCTTTACTTTATGTTTAAACCTACGAGTCGTGCTTGTAAAACTTAAGTAACACATTAGATATGTCTATACAAATATAATTTTATTTTATTTTAGAAATTATGGGCATAACTCGAACTAAAAGCTTTGCTTTATCATTAATTAAGTAAAGTCACGTTGTTAATTCAAGCACATAAATAATCTTTCAATTTGTAAACGTCCATTTGCCAGGATAGCAGATGGCAGATTTTCCTTTGCTAAGTGATTTGTATTTATTCCGAAGGATTTCATTTTAAACTTAAGCCTGTTTAGGCTTAATTACTACACCTGCAACAATTTTCAGAACAAATAAAACAATCTCTGCCTTAAGTTTGTCTATGCCAGACATTTGCTCATTTATTGTTGTTGTTTCATTTCTAACATGGCTAATTATTATTGATTCAATTAATTGTCAAACTTTCGCCAATAAAACTTGGAATGATTTTTTTTTTTGGTAATTTGATTAATTTCTTTATAGATTTTGCCAGCAAAAATCTACAACAGTAGTTGTATATAACTTTATTTTTATTTATATTTACCAATGAATGTAATCTCTTAATTGCTTAATTGATTTACTTTCCTGAATGAAATTGCTGTTAAAATACAGATGTTGCAAATGAATACACAATTTTCACTCAACCTAAACCTGTATCTTTACCAACAAATCTCAAGGACGTTTTGTCCCTTTTTAATTGGGCATTAGACAAAAAAACCAACTCTTTTCTTAATTAAGATTCTGTAAGCTGTTGGACAGTTTGCGGTGTTTGGTTACTGTCACCAGCACTTGTACAGCAAGCCATAATAATCAGGCTCTTATTCCTTAATATATTTAAGGGAAATTAAATTTAAACAAGTTGGTTTGGGATTAGAAATGTGTGTGCTACTACATAGTTACTTTGGCTTTTTGTTCAGTATGGTAAAGTTCTTTTTGGGGTGCCGTACACTAAAGGTGAAAAGAAACCCTATTGGTTTCGCTAAGAAGTCCGTCTGCCGGTCTGTCGAACCGTCAGCCTGTCTGTCTGTTACAGGCTGTTCGAGAACGACAAAATGTTCACAGAATATGTAAAACTTTGGCCGCTCCACCAGTAAATATATAACACTTAAGACTTAAAGGATGATCTAAGCAGAATAACGAAACATGTTGAAGTCCTAATATAATATACTAGATTTGGTTCGTTCGATATCTTTCAGTTTTGACATAAAGCCTTGATCAAGCCCATTTGAATTACATGGGTTTGATCAAAGGTTTGTGTCAAAAATTAACTAGTGAACGAGTTCTAACCAAGTCCATTATATACGGTAATGTCCTGCACAACACCATTTGTAAGAACTTTCAAGACTTGAGAGATTTTTCCAATGATTTACTACAGCGTAATATTCTAAAACAAACGCTAAAAAGCACTGTTGGCAAGACAAATAACTGAAACAAATGTCTTGCCAACAGTGTTGTTTAGCGTTTGTTTTAGAATATTTCGCATTTGAATAATCTCTCATGTCTTGAAAGTTCTTATGAATGGTCTTGGGCAGGACTTTAATATACGAGTACACACAATTATGTATAGACACTTGAAATTTTTAAAGTTAGTGTATTTTTATGCAGACTACAACAATTAACAATAAAATGTTGAAAATCAAAATTAAAGGGTATTCTGTCAGTTTTATGTAGTTTTGACAACTTTCAGTATCTTGCAAACCGCAAGATACTGAAAGCACTAAAACTAAAAAATCAAAAAAAAAAAATAAAAAAAATGCCGCAACGAAAAATCGCCAAAATGAAAAGCGCTTGGATAAAAAATATCAACAAAAATAAAATAAACCGCTTAAATGCCAAAAAAAATCACCAAAACTAAAAAAGATCTGCTAAAAACCTAAAAAAATTCGAAAACCCGAAAATAATCGCAAAAAGGAAAAAAGCGCCAAAAATAAAAAAATCACTAAAACTAAAAAAAGTATTTAGAAAAAAATATCAAAAATAAAACCGATAAAACGAAAATACATCCAAACTTAAAAAGGGCCAATACTACAAAAATCTAAAAAAAACCAAAAAAAAACCCGGAATAAATGTCGGAAACGAAAAAAGCGCTTAAATGAAAAATATCACGAAAAGTAAAAAGGTTAACCAAAAAAGGCAGAAAACCGAATATAATCGCCAAAATGAAAAAACCGCTGAAATTAAAAATATTACCCAAAATAAAATACCGCTAAAATGCCAAAAAAAAAATAAGTCATTACAAGTAAAAAGATGGGCAAAATAATAATAAATCGAAAAAAAAAGAAAATAATCGCCAAAAAGGAAAAAACGCCGAAAATTAAAAAAATCATTAAAACTAAAAATCGTTTAAAAAAAATGTAAAAACAAAAACTGATAAAAGGAAAATACATCCAAACCAAAAAAGTGTCAACACTACAATAAATAAAACAAGTAAGAGTGCTATATTCGGCTGTGCCGAATCTTATATACCCTTTACCAACGTACGTACATATATATAGTATACAGACACGTACATACATATTTGTTTTGTGAAAAAATTTATCATTTTTGTAAAGTTTCCATCTTTGGAGCTATAATTTTCATTTTTCAAATTTCATACACCAAACTTTTCTTTCAGAAGCATAAAATATATTCAATTTATAAAGAAAAAGAAAAAAAAAACAAAAAGTGTAAGTTTTCCAACCCTGGAGTCATAATTTTGGATTTTTCTGATTATTGTTACCAATCTAGTTCTTTAAAAAATACATAAAATATGTTAAGTGAAAAAAGCAAGAACGAAATAAGCAAAAACTTAGTTTCATTTAATTCCTTTAATATTAAAAAAATCAGTTAAGTGCGACTTTGAATCGCGCACGAAAGGAAGGTTTTTTGCTTTTTTGAAGTTTTTTTCAGTTAAAACGATTTTTTCAGTTTTGTCGCTTTTTTCTCGTTTTTTTTTGTTTTTTTTCGTGTTGGTGTTTTTTTTCATTTTGGCGATTTTTTTTCATTTTGGCGATTTTTTTTCATTTTGGCGATTTTTTTCTGTTTTTTAGTTTTTTTTCGTTTTGGCGATTTTTTTTCTTTTTTTGGCGATTTTTTTTCATTTTGGCGATTTTTTTCTGTTTTTTAGGTTTTTTTTTCGTTTTAGCGATATTTTTCATTTTGGCGATTTTTTTTCATTTTAGCAATTTTTTCGTTTTTTTGCGATTTATTTTAGTCTTAGAAATTTTCTTTTAATTTAGTGCTTTTTTTCATTTTGGCGATTTTTTTCTGTTTTTTTGGGTTTTTTTCGTTTTGGTGATTTTTTTCATTTTGGCGATTTTTTTTATCATTTTGGCGATTTTTTTCTGTTTTTAGGTTTTTTTTTCGTTTTGGTGATTTTTTTCATTTTGGCGATTTTTTTTTTCATTTTGGCGATTTTCTTTCATTTTGGCGATTTTTGATTTCATTTTAGCAATTTTTAAATTTTTTTGCGATTTATTTTAGTCTTAGAAATTTTTTTTTAATTTGGTGCTTTTTTTCGTTTTGGCGAATTTTTTCTGTTATTTAGGTTTTTTTCTTTTTTTGGCGATTTTTTTCATTTTGGCGATCTTTTTCTGTTTTTTAGGGTTTTTTTCGTTTTGGCGATTTTTTTTCATTTTGACGATTTTTTTCTGTTTTTTAGGATTTTTTTCGTTTTGGTGATTTTTTTCATTTTGGCGATTTTTTTTTCATTTTGGCGATTTTTTTCTGTTTTTTTTTCGTTTTGGCGATTTTTTTTTTCATTTTAGCATTTTTCCGTTTTTTTGCGATTTATTTTAGTTTTATAATTTTTTTTTTAATTTGGTGCTTTTTTTCGTTTTGGCGATTTTTTCTTGTTTTTGGCGATTTTTTTCGGTTTGGCGATTTTATAATTTTTTATTTTTTCAGTTTTACCGGTTTTGAAAATTTCAAGAGTTTTGCTCTTACGGTTTCCAAGATACAGCAAATTGTCAAAATTACATAGTCAAAATTGCATTAACTGATGGAACACCCTTTAATTTAAATTTTTTTAAATTTTTGTGTTAATTTTTGTAGTCTGTATAAAAATACACTAACCTTACAAATTTCAAGTGTATATACATACAATTGTATATATACTACATGGGATTTTAAAATTTTTCGTTGCTCGTTTTGGAACACCCTTTAATTTCCAATTATCATGTATTTGTTGTTGTAGCGGCCAAAGGTCTACATACTGTGTCCAAATTTCAGGTCTGTAGCTCTTACGGTTCTCGAGAAAATACTAATATAGTTTTAGACATAGTTAATTTTACATAACACAAAAAGTTAAAGTTTTCCAACCCTGGAAACGTCTTTTTAATTTTTTTGTATTTCTTTATTTTAAAATTCCAATTTTAGTCGTACTGAAGTGTAAAATATGTACATTTATTAAAAAAAAATAAAAATTTGTTTTCGGGAGTTACTTTTATATGGCAAAATGAAGTTTAGGTTTTCCAGCTCTGCAATCGTCTGCCCGATTTTGCTGAATTTCAATACCAATCTATTTTGGAAAATTTCTGACACACCAGTCCAAGAACGAAGTCTCTAGCTCTTCTGGGAGCTTCGGAAAACCGATTTCACGTACAGACAGACGGACAGACGGACAGACGGACAGACGGACAGACGGACAGACGGACAGACGGACAGACGGACAGACGGACATCGCTTATTCGTCTTCCCTATGCATAAGGATCCAGAATATATATATTTTATGGGTCGCTTATTGATATTATAGAAATTACAAACGGAATGACAAACCTATATATACCCTTTTACCATTTTTGTTGGTAAAGGGTATAAAAACGCCAAAAACAACAACAAAAAATAGTAAATAAACCGGAATAAATCTCCAAAAGGAAAAAAGCGCTTAAATGAAAAATATCACCGAAAATCACCAAAAGTAAAAAGGTTAACCAAAAAAGAAAAAAAAAAACGCAGAAAACCCAATATAATCGCCAAAACGAAAAAAAAACAAATATATATATATATATATGTATTCTATAAAACCAAAAAAATTGGCAAAAACCAAAAAAAAAATCGCACAACGGAAATACACAAGATTAAAAACTTGTCTATAACCTTTTTACTTCAACCGACAAGGAATTTCGTAACAATATGTTACTGAATACCAAAATCAATAAATTTTCGTTATATTTATTATAGCAATACTATTATCGTAATAAAAGTTACTTTATCCACATATAGGTAAGATATTCAATGATATATGCTAACGTTTGTACAGTATTACACTTGTAGTGTCCGCACGGAACTCTTCGTGTGAGAGTCAGAGTCGCACTTTACTGAATATTTTTTTGTCTCTTGCTGCTAAAAATTAAGGCAAATACATTAATTGAACATTGTGTTAAGTATTCAGGTACACAAAAAATCGGAACAGAAATATTTGTAAACGATAAAAATGCCAGGTTGAGAAGAAATGAAATGAATTTTGTTTAATCACACTAGAAAAAGAAAAAAAAAGTAACTAGAAACATTGAGTTTTAGAAATAATGAATCTACGCTAGCTTAAATTAAAATTTTAGGTTGTAGCAAATAGTAACCAGCAGAACTTTGAACGTTGCGTTAGGCAGCTCACAATACATTTAAACGGTCTTTATTTTTATATGGCCAAGCTTTCACTAAATAACTTCAGTGCCTGGACTTATTAACTTTTATTACGTTCACAGAGTCACATTATGGTTATTTAAATCGAATAAAAATATCAACAAATATTAAGAAAAAGAGTCCAGGTACTGAGTCCAGGTACAGATGGAAGATATCTAACAGTTGACAGACTTGCCACATAAAAGATTTTGAAGCCATTATATGAATTAAACGTTATCATTTTTTGCTGAAAATTTAAACATTTATTTATCGTATTTTCTTTACTATTAAGTGAGAAACACAAATATCTAGTGTTATTGCTTTTCTGTGTTTCAAAATTTCAATCACTATTTAAAGCTTAAATTTCTGCTGAAACTATTTTTATTTTATTTTCCGTATTGCCTAAAATTATTACCTATTGAATAATTTTAAAATTCTGGCAGCTCATTTTTCAGCTCTAAAAACAATATTTTTTTTTTGTTTTCGCACACCTGTACGTGACTTTATATAAATTGATATTATAGAGCTGGGGTGGCATGCTGTACTAGCTTCGGGTGCCATGTTAACGAATTAATATTTTAAGGAGCCATTTATTTATTTTTGAAAACAATACATGTATGTGCATATCGTTACCTAAATATAGAAAGGTCCTAACTCGTAATTTTTTTTAAATCGAGATTTTAGCATTTTTCGATACATTAGAAGTCCTTCTATCGAAATGTACAAAAAATTCCATTTCAAAAAAATAATGAATTAGTGCCTTTCTATATTAAAGTAACGATGTATAGAATTAATCTAATTTTAAATTATTTTTTTTTAATTATATGTTCTATCTAATTTTAAAGTGAACCAGTTTAGTATGTGCTAGCTTTTACAAAAGTGCTTTGAGCTTCCGCATTAACAAGAGCATGACAACCCAACAAACACGAAATTAAACCTTTGAATTGAAATGAAAAATACTTGAACATATATTACCCTTATTTCAGTTGTCGACATCGACAACCACCTTAACATAATACCAAAAAATTAGGGCTTGCGTGACCGTTGTCGAAAACTACTGACTGCTGTTGGCAGGCTTATGCTATTTTCTAGACCTTAGGGAACAGAAATAGATTGTCAGTAGCACACAATTTTTCTAATATATTCTATAAAAAAATCCTTATATGTTTATTAAATATTTTGTGCACAAGAGTCACCTTGTGCTCCAATCGATTTCAAAAGCTGCGTTATGGCCAGCTCTGTTATACACCATCTCTAGTATTTACCAACACCAAATAAACAAATCAACAAAAATATTGATTGCTTTTAAATATAATAGGAAACATTTTTGGGTATAAAAGAAGGTTAATAATACTTATTGGAGTATATATAATGAAATGGAATAGTGAAAATAATTTTATTTATATGACATGTTTCAAAAGATATTGTATATTAAATGCTTAAGTAAAGCATATGCGGAGGAGTAATGTTTAAAGAATGTATAAAGCATAGTTTAGGGGATATTTTATTAATAAAATAATCATTTTCATATTGTTATTCAAAATTCAAAAAAATCGCAACTAACAAACATTTTCAAAAGAGAATTTTTTATTTATGAGTTGTGCAGCTGTTAACGAAATTAAATGTTCTTAGAATATTTTATTTTTATAAGACAAATAAAATATTATTATTTTACAAACTTCAAAACATTGGTAATAAGAAACCTTGTCTCGTTCAGTATAAAAGTTTTTACCTTTAATGTAAGAAAAAATTAAAAAAAAAAATAAGAAAAGTGTTTTGGACACCCGGTTAGAGCTATGCTGCTTAGGTATATAAAATAAATTTCATGTGTTAAATAACAATGCAATAAGACTATTTGTATTTGTAAAACTATTTATTTAATTTTCATAAAATTTATTTATTTTATCTTTATTTATAAAACAAAATAAATTCGCTACAAATACTGGCATGTGCGGATATTTCGCATATCAAAACACACACTTAGCACCCATGGTTTTTGAAATTTCTTTTAAGTAAGTCATTTGACATATCCTTCTTTATGAACAGAGCAAAATAAAGCAAATGAAAATTTAAAAATATAAACAAAGCAATCAAAACCAAAATAACTGCAATAGTGTTGATTAATTTTGTTACGAAAATCACGTCTTAGCTCCTGTGTCTAGCATCAAGAGCATAGCTCTAAAAATTGCACTAACGCTTTTTTATTAAAGATGACCTTATAAAAGCTGATTTAATTCAATTGTATACTAGCATAATTTATATATTTTTCCTTTATTACTATTGTCTACCATTCCTTATAAACATTATTTTTTCATATTAAAAAAAATTATTATTATTGTACGAGTATTTATTTAGTTTTTATTATAATTTAATTACTTACTCATAATGAGCTCCTGTGCTTGATTAAATATGTTAATATGTATGTATATGGTTTTATTTAATAATACTCAAAAATATTATAATTTTATTTAATAATATTATTTTGATTAATAATATTATTTTACTTCATGCTAAATCATCATCAATGAATCTTATGTGACCTAAGGAAAATGATTTAATCCTCATGAAGGTTTTGTAACACCACAGAGAAAAAATGTTTGTTAAGACTAACAATTTTATTTTTTTAGATTAAAGATTTAAAGTCATATAAAGACATTTCCACCAAGCAAGTAATATTGTATTTTAGAGCCATGCAGTTTGAGTTTTTCTATTTTTTACTAAATGTACACCCACACATAAAAAAAATATGTAAAACATAAGTTTTTCCTTAAAAGACAAGCTACGTCACAAATTAACGTAACTTGAAAAAAGGTTTACTTTTCTGTGGAAATGTTCACACTCAGCTTTGAATAAATTCATTGGTCTGATACTTAATTGCTTGGAAATCGTTTTTCCCCACCGGATTCCATTCTTTGTCATTATAGCAAGTAAAATTATTGTTGCATGAATGATGATCAATAAACTTTGTTTAAATTATAAACCCCATATTCATAAAAATTTAAAATGAGTTTGAAATGTATTTTATATAAAATTTTTCATAAAAAATTGTCCTGAAATGGATTTTAAAATCATTTTATTTTTTTTATGAATATGGGGGTATATATATAATTTAGAGCTATGCTCTTAATGCCAGACACAGAAACTAGGAAGATATTTTGCTAACAAAAATAGTCGACACTATAAGTTATAAATTTATATTTGTTTTGATTGCCTTATATTTAAAACCAGAGTACAAAAATTTGTTTTGTATTGTTTTTGCACATGAGCACAAACAATAACTTAATTTAATCATATGCAGCTAAAAAAGCAAACAATGGGAACTAAATGGAACTATTTTGAAATATTTGCGGCCAATTTGACACCATTATATAATATAATTTTATTTCATTATTATTTAACCCATGCAATGTGTTTTATATAAAGCTAAGCAGCATAGCTCTAACCGGGTGTCCTAAAACATCTGTCTTCTTTATATAAAATTAGCTACAAACAATTTGTTTATTTATCAATATAAAAATAAAGAACAAACATCATTGTAGCTGGGGAGCTTTGTATCAAAAAATGTTATTTGTATTTTGTCAAAACGAAATTCTTATTTTGATAAATTTTTTATGTATGTGAACTTCACATTGTGAAGATAGGTATATTTAAATTTATATTATATATATATATCTATATATACATTGTATAGCAAGATAGCTCCAGAAGTCCCCAAATTATTTCAGAAATACCAAAAAAATTTTTTTCCTTAAAGAGCCATTAGGGCCAGCATGTATAGTTTGTGCGATACCTGTACAAAGATAAGACCAATCAATAAACTGAAGAATTTAAGTTTTTTAAGTCTTGCAATGTTGAATTGAACTATTGGGTTTAATAACGCGTTTCGTATTTCGACTACGACTACGACGATTTTGTAGTAGATTGCAATGTTCTTTAGTCTAGTACGAAACCATCGTAGACGAACTCGTAAAACGACACTCGTAGTAAGTAAATGATCAAACAGAATAAGTCCGCAACTTCAGGAAAAATCGCTGTCAAATTAACAAATCCCATAATAAAATCTAAGGCAGTAACTTCAAATGCTCTCTAATTTTTGTTTTATTTTCTTTTGTGCTTATTATACCCTTTACCAACAAAAATGGTAAAAGGGTATATATAGGTTTGTCATTCCGTTTGTAATTTCTATAATATCAATAAGCGACCCATATAATATATATATTCTGGATCCTTATGCATAGGGAAGACGAATAAGCGATGTCCGTCTGTCCGTCTGTCCGTCTGTCCGTCTGTCCGTCTGTCCGTCTGTCCGTCTGTCCGTCTGTCTGTACGTGAAATCGGTTTTCCGAAGCTCCCAGAAGAGCTAGAGACTTCGTTCTTGGACTGGTGTGTCAGAAATTTTCCAAAATAGATTGGTATTGAAATTCAGCAAAATCGGGCAGACGATTGCAGAGCTGGAAAACTTAAACTTCATTTTGCCATATAAAAGTAACTCCCGAAAACAAATTTTTATTTTTTTTTAATAAATGTACATATTTTACACTTCAGTACGACTAAAATTGGAATTTTAAATAAAAAAAATACAAAAAAATTAAAAAGACGTTTCCAGGGTTGGAAAACTTTAACTTTTTGTGTTATGTAAAATGAACTATGTCTAGAACTATATTAGTATTTTCTCGAGAACCGTAAGAGCTACAGACCTGAAATTTGGACACAGTACGTAGACCTTTGGCCGCTACAGCAACAAATACATGATAATTGGAAATTAAAGGGTGTTCCAAAACGAGCAACGAAAAATTTTAAAATCCTATGTAGTATATATACAATTGTATGTATGTATATACACTTGAAATTTGTAAGGTTAGTGTATTTTTATACAGACTACAAAAATTAACACAAAAATTTAAAAAAATTTAAATTAAAGGGTGTTCCATCAGTTAATGCAATTTTGACTATGTAATTTTGACAATTTGCTGTATCTTGGAAACCGTAAGAGCAAAACTCTTGAAATTTTCAAAAACGGTAAAACTGAAAAAATAAAAAATTATAAAATCGCCAAACCGAAAAAAATCGCCAAGAACAAGAAAAAATCGCCAAAACGAAAAAAAGCACCAAATTAAAAAAAAAATTATAAAACTAAAATAAATCGCAAAAAAAAAACGGAAAAATGCTAAAATGAAAAAAAATCGCCAAAACGAAAAAAAAAACAGAAAAAAATCGCAAAAATGAAAAAAAAAATCGCCAAAATGAAAAAAAATAATCAAAACAAAAAAAAAAAACCATAAAAAACAGAAAAAAATCGTCAAAATGAAAAAAAATCGCCAAAACGAAAAAAATCACCAAAACGAAAAAAAAACCCTAAAAAACAGAAAAAATCGTCAAAATGAAAAAAATCGCCAAAACGAAAAATACCCTAAAAAACAGAAAAAAATCGCCAAAATGAAAAAAATCGCCAAAAAAAGAAAAAAACCTAAATAACAGACAAAAAATTGCCAAAACGAAAAAAAACCCCCAATTAAAAAAAAATTTCTAAGACTAAAATAAATCGCAAAAAAATTGAAAAATTGCTAAAATGAAATCAAAAATCGCCAAAATGAAAGAAAATCGCCAAAATGAAAAAAAAATCGCCAAAATGAAAAAAATCACCAAAACGAAAAAAAAAACCTAAAAACAGAAAAAAATCGCCAAAATGATAAAAAAAATCGCCAAAAAGGAAAAAAAATAACCAAAACGAAAACAAGTAAGAGTGCTATATTCGGCTGTGCCGAATCTTATATACCCTTTACCAACGTACGTACATATATATAGTATACAGACACGTACATACATATTTGTTTTGTGAAAAAATTTATCATTTTTTTAAAGTTTCCATCTTTGGAGCTATAATTTTAATTTTTCAAATTTCATACACCAAACTTTTCTTTCAGAAGCATAAAATATATTCAATTTATAAAGAAAAAAAACACAAAAAGTGTAAGTTTTCCAACCCTGGAGTCATAATTTTGGATTTTTCTGATTATTGTTACCAATCTAGTTCTTTAAAAAATGCATAAAATATGTTAAGTGAAAAAAGCAAGAACGAAATAAGCAAAAACTTAGTTTCATTTAATTCCTTTAATACTAAAAAATCAGTTAAGTGCGACTTTGAATCGCGCACGAAAGGAAGGTTTTTTGCTTTTTTTGAAGTTTTTTTCAGTTAAAACGATTTTTTCAGTTTTGTCGCTTTTTTCTCGTTTTGGCGATTTTGTCTGTTTTTGGAGGTTTTTTTCATTTTGGCGATTTTTTTCTGTTGTTGGGCTTTTCTTCATTTTGGAGATTTTTCTCATTTTGACGATTTTTTCTGTTTTTTTTGGGTTTTTTTCGCGATTTTTTTGGCGATTTTTTTGTTTTTTTTTCGTTTTGGTGATTTTTTTCATTTTGGCGATTTTTTTTTTTCATTTTGGCAATTTTTTTTTTTTTTTCTGTTTTTTTTTCGTTTTGGTGATTTTTTTCATTTTGGCGATTTTGTTTTTCATTTTGGCGATTTTTTTTCATTTTAGCGATTTTTTTCTGTTTTTTAGTTTTTTTTCGTTTTGGCGATTTTTTTTCTTTTTTTGGCGATTTTTTTTCATTTTGGCGATTTTTTTCTGTTTTTTAGGTTTTTTTTTCGTTTTAGCGATATTTTTCATTTTGGCGATTTTTTTTTCATTTTAGCAATTTTTTCGTTTTTTTTGCGATTTATTTTAGTCTTAGAAATTTTCTTTTAATTTAGTGCTTTTTTCATTTTGGCGGTTT